>CM037858.1:19163343-19558343 GCA_021292105.1 Anadara kagoshimensis | reverse complement strand
TGGCATGTCGTGAAAAGGAATTTTCGCGAGTTAGTTCATTTCTCAGGTACCATGATAAGATATGAAACATGACTTTTGGTGCTTTTCACGAGGGGTGGGGGATTTTTGTTTTGCAATTCACAAAAGTAGCGAAAAATTCCACCACGAATACAGAATGTAAGTTACTTATATATTTTTACCATTTTCTTTGATTCAACAACTACTATGCACTATCAACATTTCCTAGATAAAAAAGCATCGCATACTTGATTGGTTCTTTTATTCAGATTTTAAAATTTCTTTTCAATCTTTATTATAAAAACTTTAGATTTTTGAAGTGTCAATTTTCTCCTGAAAATAAGTATTTTATATTATAATAATATTACTTTATTGCAAACAGCAAACAATACATTGCTATAGCATTACAAAATGTATTAAATTATGTATCAACATGACAAATAACAAATAAATAACAGAGAACAGTCAGGTGTTGAGAAGTTGAGATCTGAGTAACCAGGCTTTAGATAGATAAATACAGAGTTGACATTTATGACATAAGAGTCTTGGCTAAGGAACGAGGGCTGCGTGTGAAACTTGGAATCAGAGACTCTAGAAATGAATCAGGTAGCAATCGCAAAATTATATCAAACAATAAAGTTTTAATTACTCCTTAAAATAGGAGTCATGGCTGAGGAACGCGGGTTATAGCCTGGTATACTGAACAACAAAAGAAACTATACACCCCATGTTACATCAAACATTTATTTTAAAATGTTGATAATTCCTAAACATTTTGAATAATCTGATTACATGGTTTAATTGTGAAAAATTATGAAACAATTTCATTCAAAACAATCAGGAGATAAATGCTCTATTAAGGCGCAAAAGGGCAAGGGGTCAAAATGAAAAATTCTTGAATAAAGTTAAATACATTTTTGTTATAAAATTTTTAAATAATGTTCAAATTGGTTATTGAATTTACAATTGAAGGTTAAATAGCGTTATGACATCCATTTGCGTTGATGCAAGCAATGATCCAGCGACGCATAGAATTGACGTAACGGTTAATAACATGGACAGGAATCTTCGCCCATTGATGTTGAAAGGCACGACCCAAATTTACCAGCGTTGTAATTTAATTGTTAGCTCTCCCTCGTTGATAAAATTCATCCCAAAGATGCTCAATCGGCGACATGTCTGGTGATCGTGAGGGCAATAGTAGAACGTTGACGTTGTTCTGTTGTAAAAAAAGCCGAAGTGAGTCTTGACGTATGTGGACGAGCATTATCATGTTGAAAGGTGGGGCCTGATCCAAAACGGTTAAAAATGGTATACCTTTTACAGCCAAAATGTCTTCGCGGTAATCATCACCAAAAAAACTGGTTTTGTGACCGACACAGATGCCACCACAAACCATAGCGCTGCCTAAACCGAATCTGTCTATTTCTTAAACACTTTTGCGTTGTCACTCGTGGTTGGCTACTCCAATTGGCATCTGATGTCGTTCCAGTTTGTTGGAACCGCCATACCAGGGAATGAATCGTAGCCCGCATGCAACCAAGTGTTCTTGTAATATGTGTAACATTGCTGCCGGTATGAAACATCTCTGTTGCCTGCTCACGCTGTATTTGAGTCAATCTAGCCATTAATTCTTTAGATACCTGGCAATAATTTTTAGCTCACCTAAGCCAAAGGCTCAAGTGAGCTTTTCTGATCACAATTTGTCCGTTGTCTGTCGTCGTCGTTGTCGTCGTCGTAAACTTTTCACATTTTCATCTTCTTCTCACGAACCACTGGGCAGATTTCAACGAGACTTGGTCAGATGCATGTCTTGGTCGGTGCAATTCAAATTTGTTCGTGGTGTTGCCATGGCTACCATAACTAGGTCAAGGTGACCTAGGGATGCAAAAATCTTAAAAAATCTTCTTCTCCGAAAGTATTGATTAGAGAAAAAAATCTGATGTGATATTTGGCTTCTCTAGGGTCTTTAGCCTATAGTTTGTTCATTTTGTGAAATTCGGACAAAAAATAGGTTACGCGTTTTTGCGTTTAATTTTGAAAAAATCGTAAAATAGCTTCAAATTGTTATAACTTGACTATTTGGCCAGATAATGACATGGGGTTTTCAGTTTTGACATCTTCTTGTTAGTATCTTCAAATTGAGGTCAAGGTCAATTGTGAAGGTCGTGACCTAATTTTTTTTACCTCTGATTATAATTATTATCTCGAAAACTATAAACTTTTTGTATAGGCATGTATATTAGAATGTTGTAGGTATTGATACAACAATCATTTTGGTGTATAGAAAAAGGTCATGGGTTCAAAGGTCAAGGTCACAGATGTAAAACAATACCAAAATGGTTACTTATCTCGAAAACTATAAACTTTTTGTATAGGCATTTATATTAGAATGTTGTAGGTATTGATACAACGATCATTTTGATATATAGAAAAAGGTCATGGGTTCAAAGGTCAAGGTCACAGATGCGAAACAATACGGAAATGTTTAATTATCTCGAAAACTATAAACTTTTTGTATAGGCATGTATATTAGAATGCTGTAGGTATTGATACAACGATCATTTTGATGTACAGAAAGAGGTCATGGGTTCAAAGGTCAAGGTCACAGATGCGAAACAATACGGAAATGTTTAATTATCTCGAAAACTATAAACTTTTTGTATAGGCATGTATATTAGAATGTTGTAGGTATTGATACAACGATCATTTTGATGTATAGAAAAAGGTCATGGGTTCAAAGGTCAAGGTCACAGATGCGAGACAATACCGAAATGGTTAATTATCTCGAAAACTATAAACTTTTTGTATAGGCATGTATATTAGAATGTTGTAGGTATTGATACAACAATCATTTTGATGTATAGAAAAAGGTCATGGGTTCAAAGGTCAAGGTCACAGATGCGAATCAATACCGAAATGGTTAATTATCTCGAAAACTATAAACTTTTTGTATAGGCATGTATATTAGAATGTTGTAGGTATTGATACAATGATCATTTTGACGTATAGAAAAAGGTCATGGGTTCAAAGGTCAAGGTCACAGATGCGAAAACAATACTGAAATGGTTAATTATCTTGAAAACTATAAAAGTTTTGTATAGGCATGTATATTAGAATGTTGTAGGTATTGATGCAATGATCATTTTGATGTAAAGAAAAAATTCATTGGGGTTTAGTATTTATGTTTTCTTTAAATCTATCAGCTAGCCATTAGTTATCAGGTGAGCGTATAAGGCCCATGGGCCTCTTGTTTATGTTTTGTTGTTACCTGATGTCAAAAGATCAAATTTGTCAATTTCGAATTGAATTGCACATGCCATATGAGTTGCACGTGTAGCACATGCAGTTTTTATTAAATAGCGTCCAAAAAGACACGCGCCACTAAGCACGAATATTAAACATTAGATTAAAGCGATAGTTAGGTCAGGATCACGGGTGTTAAATTTCGTCAAAATCGAAAATGACATTATTAAACAAGAGGCCCATGGGCCTTAACGCTCACCTGTGACCTTTGAACCCATGAGCTTCATTCAAATATCAAAATGATAATTCGGCCAATATTCTAATATACATCCCTATACAAAAAGTTTATAGTTTTTGAGATAAATAATCATCTCAGTACTTGTTTGTATCTGTGATCTTGACATTTGAACCCATGCTCTTCATTCATCTATCAAAATGACCACTGTGCCCGTACTAACAATATTCTAATATACATGCCTATACAAAAAGTTAATAGTTTTTAAGATAATTAACCATTTAGGTATTCATTCGCATCTGTGACCTTGACCTTTAAACCCATGAGCTTCATTCATATATCAAAATGATCATTAGGATAATACCTAAATAGTCTAATATACATGCCTATACAAAAAGTTCATAGTTTTTGAGATAAATAATCATTTCAGATCTTGTTCACATCTGTGACCTTGACCTTTGAACCCATAACCTTCATTCATATATCAAAATGGTTGTTAGGCCAATACCTACCATATTCTAATATACATGCATATCCAAAAAGTTAACAGTTTTCAAGATAAATAACCATTCAGGTATTCATTCACATCTGTGACCTTGACCTTTGAACCTATGACCTTCATTCATATATCAAAATGATCGTTAGGATAATACCTAAAATATTCTAATATACATGCATATCCAAAAAGTTAACAGTTTTCAAGATAAATAACCATTCAGGTATTCATTCACATCTGTGACCTTGACCTTTGAACCTATGACCTTCATTCATATATCAAAATGATCGTTAGGATAATACCTAAAATATTCTAATATACATGCATATCCAAAAAGTTAACAGTTTTCAAGATAAATAACCATTCAGGTATTCATTCACATCTGTGACCTTGACCTTTGAACCTATGACCTTCATTCATATATCAAAATGATCGTTAGGATAATACCTAAAATATTCTAATATACATGCCTATACAAAAAGTTAATAGTTTTCAAGATATATTGACAAATACATAATTTTTAGCAATTTCCCCACTCAGCACCTTACCATTTCCCCATTTTGAGCCCCATGGCTACCATTTGTGCAAATCTGAAACTAGATGACCTAAGGATGTTATATATGAAATAAATAAGGTATATGTCTTGTAGATTCAGAGGAGAAGATTTTTAAAGTTTTTCACTATTTCCCCCCTTATGGGGCCCCAAGGGGACATAACTCCTTCATTTGTGCAAATCTGAGAGGGCTTCACCCAGGCATGATGGTTACCAAGTTTCATTAAATTTGGCCCAGTGGTTTTGGAGGAGAAGATTAAAATGTAAAAAGTTTACGCACGACGGACGACGCACGACGGACGACGCACGACGCACGACAGACGAAGATGGATAGCAATAGCTCATCTGAGCTTTCAGCTCAGGTGAGCTAAAAATATAGTAAATCAATGTGTATAGTTTCTTTTGTTGCCCAGTATACTTTTTTGATTATACAGTTTTGGCACTATTTATTGCCTAGTTTATTTTGTCAGTTCTGACATTAGGTTTTGCCAAATGCATTTTTCAGTTTTGGCGCTACCTTTTTAAAAATGCAAATTTCATTTTCAGTTTTGACACAACCTATTGCCAATTGCATTTTTTTCAGTTCTGGCACTTCCTTTTACAAATACCAAGTACATTTTCAGTTTTGACACAACCTATTGCAAAGTGCATTTTATTTCTGGCACTTTCTGTAACCTATTTTTTTTCCAGTTTTTGCACCATTGACCAACTTTTACTAGTTTTGGCACCACAAGTACATTATCAGTTTTGGCATAACCTATTGCCAACTTCATTTTTCAGTTTTCCAAACACCTCTTTTCAATAGTCTCTAGATATTACCAATTGCATTTTTTTTTCAGTTCTGGCAGTTCATGAAGTCTTCTGCTCTCACTAAATAAACCATTAGGCCCCAGACAGACTGTAAATAAGAAAAGGGGTTTCCTTGCTGCAGGCCTCTACTAAATAGCTTGGTATTAGAATTATTGACAGAGATGTATAACAATTTTATCTGGCAGATTGCAGCCAAGGGTCTAGCATACTTAATGTTTCTATTAGTGTGCTATAGAAAAAAAACCATCATAAATACACATGTACAGTGAAACTTTGTTATAATGCCCCTTGGTAACTTTGCCACCTCTGATATTGCAACAATACTTTAAAGTTCAAAAGTCTAGTTCTTTTATGTTTTTTGATGTAAGCCTACCTTTATTTATTGACAGTTCTGTTTACATGTATAATACCAGAATCTGACAGAACAAAAGGTGGAAATGAATTGTGGTTTTACTGTACTTGCACAAAAACTCACATACCTTTAAATTAATCATTTAGATTGGAAAAAAGTCTTGTCACTTGCTACAACAATTGTAGTTCAGTTGGTAAAGTATTCCCTCTGTATGTGAGAAATTGTGGGTTGGAACCCTGTCATGACATGTTTAAGAACCCTACCTGCACACTGCCCTGAGTGCAAGTAAAAACTTCTGCAATTTCACCTATAAATGGTAACGTCTCGATTTCAGTGAAATAATGTTGACTGGGATGTAAAACCCCAATTCAACAAACCAAACAACCAGCCTGCATATTGCCCCCAGAGCACTGCAAAGGAAAATATTTTGCCACTTCACCTATAGGTGGTGACATCTAGGTATAAGTGAAATATTCTTGACTGGGATGTAAGATCTCAATCAATCAATCAATCAATAAACCAGTAACCAGGGTTATAATATAATTATGTGATTTTAATCATCTTTGTAACAAAATAATTTATATAGTACCGGTCTATTGTTATCTATAACTAACAGTGATACAATGAAATTAAAAAATAATAAAATTATAACTTAATAAAGTTATTTTATACATGATAATAATAATTGTACATTTATATATACATAAAATATTATATAATTCATGCCATATATACATATATAGGTCATAAAGTCGTTCATTTCAATAAACATCCATATATACAGGAAAATGTTGTCAAAACATTCTTTCATTTCATTAAACATGCATGCAAAATTATCCGGTTTTTAAAACACATGTATACTATCTGCTAACATTCTAGTATTCTGTGTCTTGACCTTTCACTTGATTAGACCAAATATGACGTGTTAAAATTAAATAAACGATATAAAAAGGGGACATAACAAGGGAGATAATAAACAAGTCTAAAAAAAAATCCATTTTCAAAACACTTGTATGCTAACATTCAGGTTTTATGTCTTGACCATTCACTTGATGAAGGCCAAATATGGTGTGATGGAATTAAATAAATGACACAAAAATGGGACATGCAACAAGGGGGATAACCAACAAGTAATAATAATAATAAATATAATAATAATAATAATAATAATAAAATATAACATGTATTAAAATAATAATACATAACAAATGTCACAAAATTATAATTAAACTGATTATATGAAAATATAGGTATAATTATAATATAGGTTATAATCTGGACCACAAAAGGGCGTGACCATGGGTTAAAATTTTTTTTAAAAAATGGACAAAAAAAGACCAAATAAGCAAAATGCGCAAAAACAGACAACAGATATACTTGGAGACATCAAAGAGGACTGTATCACAGATAGCTTACATATGCTGCCCCACACACGGTGTATTTTACCCTTTGCAATTCCTATTATTGGTTCAAGTGATTTCTATAACTTTCATGATTTTGAAAAAGCCAAAAATCCATGAAAAAAAAGAAGAATACAAAGGGTAAAAGATGAATTGTGTCATGTTCCATTGACCAATTATGTATGTAACTAAGATACAATAATCGAAATAGTCAAATTTATATGATTCTAGAATCATTTTTGTTCCTTCAACATGGTCAAATTATTAAAAAAATCATTTTTCTTCATTATTTGTAAACTTGATCAAATATAAATATACTTATTTAACTCATTTTTATTGAGACCATTAATGCATTACTGCTTCAAAAATATTTCTAGAAAATGGTAATAATGATATATATATCATTGTTTACACTATATAAAAGCCAAGTTATAGCCCTAAGAGATTGAAATACAAAAATAATAAATTATATATATAAAGAAATAAGAAAAAGTGTTAAAATTTTTTTTGACTTTTTAGACCAAAACAGAAAATGGTCTATTTAATTTTTTAAAAAGTAGATTTTGTAAACAAACATTATCTATGTTCTTTGGGAAAGAAAGCATATGGTTTGCTATCAAACGTTAATATGGAATATAAGCAACACAAAGCACAAAGTCTGCTTTAAAAAGTTAATATAGAATAAAAGAACACTGAATCTGAACTTTTCATTTTTACTAACACATGCAGATAAGTAAAAAAACCAATAAATAGATAACTAACATGTCAAAATTTAAATAAAATTCAAGTAAAAATTAATGATTAGTCAATACATATCCTAGCAAAAATTTAAAAAAAATCTCATACAACCATCCCAGTTATATTCATTTTTTAAAACACTCACATGCATTCTCTTGTTATAAAAACAAATTAAATCTTCCATTTTTCCTTAAAACATGGATTTTTTTGTATCCATAATTTTAGCACTAATAGGCCTGGGACTCGCACTAAACTTCAAGTGCTTTAACATAACCATATTTATAAGATAAATATATCATATATACACAGATATATTTACAGATGCATATACACATATTATACATGAATAAAAAAATATATACAAAAAAAAAAAAACACTTGTGTCTTTTATTCCAACGGATTTCTCATATGTTTCTTGAGATAAAAAATTACGAATAATTTTTTCCATACTCATAAAAAATATTTCATATACAGGTAACATCTGCATAATCTAGACACTTCAAAATAATTATTCAATCAAGAAATTCCAATTCAATCACAAAATTCTGAAGAAATATTCATCTCGTGCAATCAGACTTTCTCAAAAAATATTATCATTATAAATCTAACATGCAGCTAGAAATTTAAATTACTTATGAATAATGCACTGAACAACAATATTAAAATTTAATTTAAAATTGTCAAATATGACATTAAAATCCAAAAAGATAAAATAAAATGTTATTAATCATATATTTGTGACCATGTTTGGACGAAGAAGTAGCAGAGACACTAGCTTCCGATTACCAATTAAATACATGCATGTAAAAACAATACTAGAAAAACCCAAAACATGAAAAACACAACATACCTATGAGGTAAATTTCATTAACAAAACAAGACAGACCGATACAACACTAAAAGTATATTTATAAACTTGTACTGCCATTGACCACATTTAAATGAGAATGACTGCAAAACAAATGACGTGGCACATTTTCTAGACTTAAAGCTCATTCTAACATAAAAATACTCAACATGAAACCAAAAAACTAACAAACAAAATACTGGTAACTATGACAACAACATAAATAGTTATCACAAATCCGATGGCAAGCACTGATTATATACATGTACTTTCATATCATGTAAATTAAAATGAGTGAATAAATATCAAAAAATGAGATTACAATAATGAGTTATCCAACAGGATTATCACAGTCAACATTTTGAAATGAGAGTTATCTCCCATTGAAACAAGAGAATTATCTCCCCTTATTTTTGTGTCTTTTGGAATAAACAAACACTTTAAATATGCCATTCATTAGTATTGAGGGTCAGATTTTAACATCATGAATATTCATTTTTCTCTTTGCATATATTTATCATTTATTTCTAGACTGTATCTATTTCAACCAATAAGGTCCTTGCGTTATCCGATATCCTACCACTATTTCCTGGAAGTCTGCCACTTCTAATTTAACACTCTCTATATAAACTACAATGGGTTGACCCAAATGTATATCTTAATATTCGTTGATCCATAACTACATGCATAACAACTAAAATGGAGTGGCCCATTATCGTAAGACTTCTAATCATCTAACTAGATTATTCTTAAGTCCACAACTACATTCCTTAAAACAACTATAACGGGGGTGGACCATCTGTATATCGTAACACTGGTCCTAATGATCTATGAAGATTGTTCGTAAGTCCACAACTATAGTCCTCCTCTGTCATAGGTACTAAACAGGCCACGCCCAATAATAGTAACATTAGTATCTGCAAAGGTAACGCTGTCCTTACTACGCGCATTAAATATGATGTCCTAGATTCTGACCTCTCTTCAAGTTGTTCTGTTAAGCTGAAAAATAGATAAAATCGGAATTTATAGACAGAATCAGAATTTATAAGGATGACAACTATATGAAAAATAGGCACATAAAAAACTGTAAAAACTGAAAATCATTTGAATGAAAAAAACTAACTTAAAATATTTAATTGATGAATTGATCTGATGATTGATGAATTGATGATCGTGATGATGAATGATGATATTAACTTGATGATGAAAACTATATGTGATGATCAAAATTTGTTGATAAAGATGAGAACTAAATTCTAAAAGCTAACATGAAAATTATTAAAATTGATAATGAAATAATGATGATCAATACTACTTTATTTTTCATTATATTTTATTCTACCTCGAGAAATAACTCTTAGAATTTGAAATTATTTGATGTTTTCATCAAATACTATTATTCCAAGGAAATTCTATAAATTATATGTAAACATTGGATTGAAAATTTGCTAGTAAAATGCTGTGGAATGTTATGTATAATTCAGGCCAACCAAAATGATTTTATTCCTGCCCATCCCTTTTTTCACCCATCCAGATTTTTAACTGATGTTTTTGTAGAATAACTTTTAATAATCATGATAATAGCCATTTTGTATTTTTTACAATAAAGAAGGTGCCTTTGAAAAAATAATAAACCAATCCCAATATTCAAAAACAAGTAGTCAAATTGACATAATTAATTTTTCATGGTCTCAATGTAAATCGCATGAAAGTACCATTTCAGAAGATAAAGATGACTTTCCAATTAGTCCAAGAGATCATGGCTAAAATCCGGGTGAACGAGGCCAAAAGGTTTGAAGGTTGATTCTTGTAGGAAAATGTCCCTAGTTACTGAAAACCCATTTCTTACGCGTCAAATCGTTTCCGATTTTTTAATCAGAAACAGTTTTTAAAGAAAAGCCTCTGCAAATGTTAAATTTTAGTAAAAAATGAAAATTCCAGATTTTGAAGCATTTTGTGGCAAAAACAACACAAAAATGTTCATTCTATCTTTCATTGTGGACACATGATAGATTAAAATGCAAAACATCCTGACAGTTTTCCGATTTTGTGTCAAAATTTTAAAATAAGCGATAAAATCGATGCTGTAAACTGCGTTTTTATCATATCTTCTACCGTCTTTCGATTCTTGTAAATCTGTTGTTTATGCATTAAATATGACAAACTATATATTTTTATAAAGCCTTGGTAGTGCTGTAGATAAAAATGTTTCAAAACTTCGGAAATATGGAACCTTATTACCGTAGCAAATTATTATGTTTCCCCTACCCCAAAATACGAAAATGTCAAAAATTCATTATTTTGGCCATGCTTGCCGGTAAGTGTTTAAAACATATCATTATTGTTTGTTACATCTCCCGTCTGTTCCCAATTTTTGTTATATAGGCATTGAATCTCGAGATTTATATATTTCTGTATTGCCATGGTATATTTGAGTCTGACAACATAAAAAACTATCGGAAATACCGAAGTTTATAGACGAAACGGATACATTTATTTCCCCTACCCCAAAATTGAAAAACATGTGAAAATCCATTTTTATGCAATATATGCCGATTTGTGTTTCTAATGAAGATTTCGAGCAAAAGTACCCGCAACAATGATAAAACAAGCTTCGAGGATTTTAAATATTTGTGAAATGCTTTAGCTTAAGGACAGATAGGACTAACTAATAAAAAATTGCTTATTTTATTCATTTATATGTAAAATGCTATAAGAAAAAAGGAGCTTTGCCTCTTGTATTTTTGTTATTTAGGCATTGAATCTCGACTGTTATCTATTGACGTAATTCCTTGACATATAAGATCTAATAACACCAAAATCTGTCGGAAATAGCAAAGCTTGTAAATAAGGCCAATAAATTTATTTCCCCTACCCCAAAAGTGTGAAAAAAACTTTTTAGGCCATGTATGCTTTTGGTGAAGGTTTTAAGCAAGTGTCCATGCAACAATTATGTTTTAATGATTCAAAGTCATAGCAAAATGATTTTTTTTAAATTAAGGAAAGAAATTATGAAATATTCATATTTAAACTTGAATCAAAACAAACATACCAATCCTTGTCAAGATCACAATCCCCACAAAAGTAAAATCTTCCAAAATAGCAAATTTGGCGGGGTGCTCCTTAAGCACCTCCTGTTTAGCAATTACACCCGCCACGTGTGAAAAATTAAGAATACACATATCTTTTCGAACAACCTAATACTATAAAATAATAATTGCAAATAATGTCATCTCTAGTGAAACATAATATTAAAATATGGTAAAACTTAGTGTAAGGCATTTCTGGTTATGGTTTTATATAAAGCTATTGGGTTTTATAAGACATATCTCCATTCGATAAAGTTCAATCAGATCCATGAGCTTTCTAAACCATATTCATTATTACCAAAACCCGTCTATCAAAGATTGTAGCCACATTTTACAAAACTTTGCAATTTATTCTTGTGGAATCATTTAATTTGAAGTGACCTAATGTACATTGTCGGTCTCCATTAAATCTATTTTAAAAAGTCTGCACACTCCGTAAAATTTTCAATTTCACTTCAAACTGACAAAATTTCTATGTCCAATAACTCCATCTTTGTATCTTTTAAAGGAATTATTAATAGCTATCACATCACAAATTGCCTGGCCATATTATAATGATAAAACAAAGTGGTATTGGACACCTTTCAACCTTAAGCCTGTTACCAGGTGCCCAGTGCCACGTTCTTTTAAGAATACAAGTTTTTGAGCAGAGACTGAAATTGTACATTAGGTCAATTCTTAATAAAATGATGGCACCAGAAAAAAGTTGCAAAGTTATGTAAAATGTGGCTGCAATCTTTGATAAACGGGGTTTTAGTAATAAAAATATTTTAGTAAACTTCTTTTGCCATATAATCACGAATAATAGGTAAACACTACTACATAATATAGCCGAGGTCATAGAAAACCAGAAAAAAGGAGAATCACGGATATAAGAAATGCTTTCGGATAGAATATAAACCCCGTAGATACTTATGTTTTAGCTAAAATAAGTAGATATGGACAGCAAAGGACGGATTGAAAAAGTGAATTGCTAACATTACCGGAGTTGCAAAGATCGATGGAACAATGGGTATGATGATATGAGTAAAGTGTTCAACTGACAAATAGAAAGAGATCAATGTTATAAAAAACATTTTTGAATTGAGGCAATAGAGAACTGATTAAATGCGCTGTGTAAATCAGTAAACATAAACACAAACATAATTATTATATCACAATAACAAAAACGAAGTTAAAAACTGGCAAAGTTAAACACGTAAACATTGGCAGGGGAAAAATCCGGGTGCTCGGGAAGGGTAACCGCCTCCTGTCACCACATGTGAAATCAAAATTGAGAGTGAAAGTAGTAACAAGAAAAGTCATTTCAATTCAGACCGTTTGGAAGGAAATTGAACAAACCAATTTATTGTTAGAGATTAACAGAAACCAAAGAAGAGCTGATCATAGTAACCACTCTCTGCCATCCCATCAGGTACTGTTCGACAAACAGACCTGTGTCACCTTAATGTGTCTTTAATCATTTTAAGAGGAAGGATGTAGATTTATATGCATGTCCAAGTAAATGGTTTGTAATTTTGAAGATGATTTTAAGGATTTGTCCAAAGACTGACTGACACTGCCTTCCAAATGACAAAGTGTTGATTATTTTAAATGTTTAGAGTGCGTAACACTTACACAATTATTTTTGCGCATTGTCTTATTTGCAAATATTTTGGATTTCTATCAGTTGACTTTTAGTCTTTTGCCAGAGGGTCCAGTCGTTGTTTTAATAGTTACGATGTGTTTTATTCAAATGTGGTTCAACATAAAATTCAGTGCCTTTCACCCTCACTTTCCATACTTGACCCTGTATTCTATATTTGTAGTTGTGATCTAGTATGTTTCTTAACTTAAATGCGGCATTCATACTGTAACTTTTCAAGTATAGTAATTTACCGAATTGCTAGTGTTCTTCTTGTCATTCTATGAATACAGAGTAGAATTTAAACGCATGCATATGGTTCATGACATTGCTTTTTTACCAATCTGAAAACATATCCGTTCACTTACATTTGTACTATTATTTGCATACATGCCTCAAATACTAGTATACCCTTTTGTGAATTCATATGACATTTTTTTATATTTCTTCTTCTAATGCAAAAAGGTAAGCTATGACTTCTTAGCCTGGAGAGGGTTTCTATGTTTTCATATTTTGGAGACGGGGAAATCAATTGATTCATGACAGCTACCAAAATTGACATTTCCGAAATATTTTCATGTTTTTAATGATTTTAGTGTAAGCGCATTGAATCAATATCTGATATTTGAAAGTCAATGCCTATATAACAAAAATACAAACAGCGAAGATTCTTTTTTGCCATAGCACATTGAATTGAAAATGAAAGAAGTAGGCATTTTTCTATGAATAATTAGACCAATCTGCCATTGAAATGATGCATTTTGTAAATTATTTTGTATCCTTCAAGCTTCTTTTTCCATTCTTACATGCACATTTGCTTGAAACTTCCATTAGAAATACTAATTGTTACATATTGGCTAAAACAGGGTTTTCACATTTTTTGCAATTTTGGGGTAGGGGAAATAAATTTATTCGCCTCATCTACAAGCTTTGCTATTTCCGACAGTTTTTGGTGTAATTAGACTGTTATATGTCAAGGAATTACGTCAATAGATAACAGTCGAGATTCAATGCCTAAATAACAAAAATACAAGAGGCAAAGCTCTTTTTTCTTATAGCATTTTACATATATAAATGAATAAAATAAGCAATTTTATTATATTAGTTAGTCCTATCTGTCCTTAAGCTAAAGCATTTCACAAATATTTAAAATCCTCGAAGCTTGTTTTATCATTGTTGTGGGTACTTTTGCTCGAAATCTTCATTAGAAACACAAATCGGCATATATTGCATAAAAATGGATTTTCACATGTTTTTCAATTTTGGGGTAGGGGAAATAAATTTATCCGTTTCGTCTATAAACTTCGGTATTTCCGATAGTTTTTTATGTTGTCAGACTCAAATGTACCATGGCAATACAGAAATATATAAATCTCGAGATTCAATGCCTATATAACAAAATTACAAGAAGTAGAGTACAAATGATTTAATGAAAACTCATTTTCCAAACTATTGTTACATGAAAAGTGCAAATTTTCATATAAAATCACCAAGCACTCTACATATAATTGTTTTATAAATATGGGAACAGACGGGAGATGTAACAAACAATAATGATTTGTTTTAAACACTTATCGGCAAGCATGGGCCAAAATAATGAATTTTTGACATTTTCGTATTTTTGGGGTAGGGGAAACATAATAATTTGCTACGGTATTAAGGTTCCATATTTCCGAAGTTTTGTAACATTTTTATCTACAGCACTACCAAGGCTTTATAAAAATATATAGTTTGTCATATTTAATGCATAAACAACAGATTTACAAGAATCGAAAGACGGTAGATATGATAAAAACGCAGTTTACAGCATCGATTTTATCGCTTATTTTAAAATTTTGACACAAAATCGGAAAACTGTCAGGATGTTTTGCATTTTAATCTATCATGTGTCCACAATGAAAGATAGAATGAACATTTTTGTGTTTTTTTGCCACAAAATGCTTCAAAATCTGGAATTTTTATTTTTTACCAAAATTTAACATTTGCAGAGGCTTTTCTTCAAAAACTGTTTCTGATTAAAAAATCGGAAACGATTTGACGCGTAAGAAATGGGTTTTCAGTAACTAGGGACATTTTCCTACAAGAATCAACCTTCAAACCTTTTGGCCTCGTTCACCCGGATTTTAGCCATGATCTCTTGGACTAAAATATTTTTATGAAATGGTTTCAAACTGGGTCTTTTTGTCAGTTACAAAATCTGTACAATTTCTTTTCCAAAAAGAAGAGTTGAAGAACATTTGTACTAAATAAGACATTAAAAATCCTTGATAAACATCTGTTAAAATGATATTTAGCTAATTGAAATCTTTTATCAAAGGTTTTTAACCAATCAAAATTGTTTTTTAAATTACTTGACCAATGGCTATACTTTATTTAAAAAGTTAACCAATGAGAATACTGTATCTACGAAAGCGATTTTCTCTCTCACAAAATTGAATAAAACAATAAGCAAGTTGCATAAAATTAAAATCATCTAATCTATCAATATTCAAAAATGGGGTTTTCCATTACAAAAAAGCAATTTTTAGTAAAATATAGCTACATTTCAATGTTAAATCTATACTAATATGGGGACTACCAGTACTTACTTATGGGAACATTACAAAGTACTAATGACTATCTGTCTACTATATAAATGACTAGATTCACAATAATGTACGCTAGTAAAAGCTTATTTAATTCAGAACTCCAAATAATCGCCATGCAGTACATTTATGTTCATTCTCTGCACACAACATCTAAACTTTATATTCATATGCACAAGTCTTAATTTGTCCACCCCCCCCCCCCCCTCCAGCACCACAGACTTGTCACTCCAACGCCATTTCAAGCACAGTTTACAATGACCAACTCCATCCTCAAACCCCTCTCTCTCTGTTGCTAACAAATCACAGCATCTCTTAGTACCTAGGTTCCAATCCCACTCTCTACAGATTCTAGTGCTAAATAGTTATCAGATGGCTTGCCAAATGCTGATGGTTCTTTCTGTCTCTGGGCACTCTTAGTTTATGCCACCATGTCTGAACTGACCATCTCGATATGAGTGAAAAAAATCTTAAATTGGACATAAAACTTCATTACTCTCTCTCTCCTCTCTCTCTCTGTTTCTTTATTCCTTCACTCCTTCACGTCATTCTGATACCAAAGCAAAAATTGGACATAAAACTTCATTACTCTCTCTCTCTCTCTCTCTCTCTCTCTCCCTGTTTCTTTATTCCTTCACTCCTTCACATCATTCTTATACAAAAGCAAAAATTGAAGCATAAATCTATTAGTAATATAACTCTACATGACATTGCTTTAGTACTGTTACATAAATGAAAGACATGTTATGATATGAATATTCATATAAGAACCATGATGCAACAATGTATGGTTTCCATGACAACCAATAAGAATGAGGTATGACATCAATATAATATACTATATAATAAACAAATAATGCAAGGCAAAACTGGAAAAAAGACGACATGCTGAAGCTAAAAATACTTATTACACAGCGTATAAATATGCTGCTAGGTGGCGCCCTTCATCACATGCTTCCTAAAAATTAAACAAACTAGTAAAAATTAGTAGAAATTAATACTAAATACTTCTAGTAAATTGGGAGTACAATACACAATTTTTATGCTAACTAATTTGTATTGCATGCACCTAGAACATCTTCTAAGCTGAAAATAAAAATTGCCTGCAAAATGGAAATTCAAACTTAAAAGGGAAGTGATTTATTAAGCCTTCAACCATTACTTACAAATAATGTGTGATTCTGATTAATGATTGGGTTATGATGAAGCTGATAACGGATTGGTTGGTAATATTACCATCACCAATGAAGCTGATAAATGATTGGATGAAATTGTTGTTTTTGAAAGCTGATATATGATTGGCTGAAAATGTTACCACAACCATGAAGCTTGTATATGATTGAATGAGAATGTTTTCCTGTATGGTATAGCAAAGCTCAGAATAATTAAAAATAAATGACTCTAAAATTATGTGTAACTGTGAGAAAGTTGCTAGAGCTGCCTTATTTTAAATAAAAATATGATACTTGTGTAAAATCAGTCAATGCTTCCTGTAAAAACAGATTCATCCAAGGACTTTACAACATAAATGTTTTTCGAAATATTCTGCATAAATTTGCCAGCATCACATGGTACACTGATGAACTTCATTTTAAATTCTTCTGATCATGTGATATGCTGGCAAAGCTCTTTTTTTATCCAAAACAGTATTACAGAAGCAGCAGCAACTTTTTCACAGCACAGCAAGCACTGGTATTGTACAGTGTTGATAAACAGCATACTGTGATGTAACATGAACTTAACTGATGAAAACATGTTCTGGTGTGTTTAACAAAACATAATTAGAATTTGAAAATAAAATCTGATGATTTTTTAAACAGTTTTTTTCAGAAGCAGTGTGATAACCAAACATAATTTGAGTTTGAAAATAAAAATAATGATTTCGTCAACAGTTTTTATAGAAATTTCAAAAAAAAAGAAAAGTTTATTGTATTGAAAATAAATGAGTCCATTTCAAAATACATGTATGTCATTATTTTTTCACGAGTATCATGATTGATTTTAAGTCTGGAAATTAAATAACAGATGCTCTCATTATGACTTCGTATCTATAAATATAAGGGTAACAATTTTCAATTCAAAGTTGATGAAACTTATGATTATGACAAAATGAAAATTGTGAAAAAATAAAGTTCTCACTGTGATACAGATGAATGAATGTAATGCCTAATGAATTAAGCCACACAATGATATGATGATACCCTAACACCCCTACACATGTATAATGGTATAATCCAGTGACCCATGAAAGTTCATGCCATTACATATACTCAACACCAGAAGAGGGGTTTGATTAAAATGTTAATAGTGTCAAGATGCTCGGGATATGCAATGTTTAAGTTCTGCATTTCTGGGATAGTAATAAAAATATGTGGGCCACCACCTAACATAAATACAAAATCAGGCATAAAATTAAAAATGTTTGTAGATGCTTAAAATAAAAGAACTATTTTATTACTTGTCACCGTCAGGGTCTGGACCACTTGCCCCTCTAAAGGGCCCCATCCATCCAAACAGCAGCTGTAGGATTAAGCAACACAACAAATTAGAATTAATTTTTAATTTTTCAAAAAGTATTTTATAAGTCTTTGAATTTTTTTTTTTTTGTATTAATTAATATTTTTTTAAGAATTGCTGAGATATCAGTGTCAAAATTCTTACTCAAAATTAAATTCAAATGAAACAATTTGAGATTAAATCATTTTTTTTTTTTTGTGGTAAAGTTTTTAGGAATAATTACAATTAATTTGACATAAAAAAAAAATAAACATGAGAGTTTGTGTTTCTATGGAAACTAAAATTCGATATTCATAAAACTGAACCAAATTTTTCAACCAAATTAATATTATTGTAAAAAAAACATTCTCTCTGTACATAGACCAGAAAAAATAAAACAAATAAAAAGAAAATTCATGCAAAAAATGAACTAAATTCAAAGAAGAATTGATATACTTTTTCAGGACGACCATGAAATCACAGAGAAAACTGTTGGGGAATTCTAGAAATCGTCTCAAGCCAGGATTCAGATAGAGCTGACAAGGTGTGAAACATGAAGAGATGAAGATGTGGAAAAAAAATGTTATTGGCACAGTTTTTGGGAAAAATAATTTTCACATTACCAGTAAGTAATTTAAAGTCTGACCCAGAACCTTAATAAAATAATTTACTAGTAATTATAAGCCATGTCTTACTATACACCAATTACATGTACGGTATTAAATTACAACACTGTAATAATTTGACTTTATATTGATATTATAAAAGAATCTATATATGTATACTCTATCAATCTCAGTAACTTCTGAGATTAAAACAGAATCTACCATACAAATAATTTGATCTTTTTTAATTTTTTTTCAACAAAATAATAATAGCTGTTCCCTAGGACAAATTTATATCATATCTGAATTCATTATAAACTGTTTTGAAAATCTCTGACATACAACTGAAAAATAGTGATAGAACATTTCATGCAAGGCAGGGATAATCTAAGATTTTCTCTAACTAAGTCCAGTGTGTTTTGACACATAACAAAAAACACATTCAGAGATAAAAGATTTCATGCTTAAAAGATTTGGGAACCTCATTTAGAAAAACACTCTTTGACAGTGACACATACATATATTGTCAAGGAACAACAGAATAAAAAAGTTGTGCTGACAGAAATTGCTTCAGTTTAATTAAATTGGTATTGAAATATCAAAATGGGGTTAAAATTACTTAGCAAATTGAGATTTTTTTTCAGTTTTGTACAAAATTAATTTTAAATAAAACCTAATTTTGGCATGTTCATTTGGTCTGGTTTTTCAAATAAATTAAAGTAATTAAATTTGGTTTAAATAAAAATCAAGATTATTTCACTTTACTTTAAGATATCAAGCCTGATGACATCGCAGACTTGATAGTTGATTTACAATTTTGTGAATTTTAATGACAAAACCAGGACAACAGGAAAATATAGGATGTCTTATAAGACATAGAATGATACCCTACAAATAGGATTGTGCTGAAAATTAAACTTGACCTGTAATTTATCATACATAATAATTGTGTGGAGTTTGAGTATGTTCTCATGCTATCGTCTCCATGGCAACCACCAGGGAACAGACAAATGAACACATAATGAAAACTGAGGGCACCACATATCTGTGACAGGGTATTAAAATTGATTTTTCATTTATTGACAGTGTTGATGACTGACATTCTTAAGATCAGATTTTTAAGAAGTAATTTCTGTTTC
The DNA here is from genome assembly GCA_021292105.1 of Anadara kagoshimensis. Classification (NCBI taxonomy): domain Eukaryota; kingdom Metazoa; phylum Mollusca; class Bivalvia; order Arcoida; family Arcidae; genus Anadara; species Anadara kagoshimensis. Next base: position 19,538,131 of record CM037858.1, on the reverse strand, counting down.
AGAAAAAAACATTCACTTGTGAGTGCAATAACAGATGTTTAAAGAGTGCAAATGAAGAAAAGAATATCTGCTTCAAAATCTGTGTTACTTATAAACACTATTAAGTTTGCCAATGTACAATGTGATACCTCATAACATTTATGTGCAACTATGATTTCCTCTGGTTCTGGAAAAGGTCTGCCACGATTCTGTGGCATCACATCACTTTTGATGGGAATGAGCCAACTAATATCCATATCCATTTGAAATTATAGATCAGCATAAATGCTATGAACTATCAAATGATACAATGCAGAACCCATAGAGGTGTAAAAAATGTAACAATTTTTGGAAGAAATTTTTAAAAAACAAATTGCCAAAACTACACAATTCTGTAGCAGATATTAAAGAATATTTACCTGTCTCGATAAAGCAAACGGCGATCTAGTTCTTGGACGGAGAACTGCTGAGGCTGGACGGAATGTTGATGAGAATCGGGGCGTACTTGTTCTGGCAGTGTGGGATGATCCAGGACTTGATCCTGCTGATTTACTATCTAGTAAATCTACACCACTTAGCTGAAATCATAAAAATAAAAAATGCATGACTGAAATGTGGTGACATTTTAAGTGTCCCCCAAACATGTTCCGACCTTTCTGAGCCCCAAACATTAGCATGATTAAAAATAAACAGCAATAGCACATCTATTCCATCCAAAGATTGTTCCCTTGAAATTTCATAAAGATCTGTTTGAAAAATAGTTTTTCAAAAGAATTCATGGACAAAATGTTGGCCTGAAAAATTGAATATTGTTTTGGACTATCATTTTTTCATTACATTTATCTAATTTAGACTTAGCCCAATGTATACACTTCTAATTTGGACAATAAGTAAAAAAAATAGCAATAATATATCTAGAAAAGGGAACTAGAATAACCCTCCATTTAGAAAAGTGACACTCATAACCTTGTGTTTTTCCTTGTTGACTACCTGTAGTTTTTTTTTCTGGTAAAATGGGGATCATCCATTATTCAATACTTTGAATAAGTTTTTTCTCTGAGGTAAAACAAGGGTAATTGATTATTCAATAATTTAATCAAGCACTTAAAATCTGGTCACAATCAATTGATTATTAGAATAGATCATCAGTAATAAACAGTTGTTCAATTTAAACCATGTGAAGGACTAGTTGTGTAGTGAATTAGATGAACTAAATAATTTGTTAAAAATACTAAAATTATCTCAAAACCTTGTTACAATTAAAAATTAAAATGCACAACAAAAATCACAACAACATCGTCAAGTTTTATGAAATTTTGTAATGCAACTTACAGGGGTCGAAGGTCGTGGACTAATCGATAACCTTCCTTCTAAGCTGGTTGTATATGACGAACACAATCGGAGTAATGCTCTAAGACGATTGGCTATGATGTGCATCTTGTCTTTGGCATTCAGCATCTCGGCAGAATCGGTGTTGAGCAATAACTTATCTGCCGTATCCTTCAGTGATATTACTTTTGGTTGATTACCTTCCAATTCAGATTTCAAATCCTGAAATCAAAAATACAGTTGAAATCATTTATAGGGATTTTTCTTGCTATTCACAAGGGTCTGATAAAAGAACCAATTCCTCATGCAAAAAAGCATACATGTTTTTCACATTTTGTACGTAATAAATTCTAAAAAATTGCATAAAAATTGAGGGGGTTTAACTTTGACACAAGGTTAAAGTCATCCATCCATCCTCCATCTTTTGTTGCAATGACCATGTCTGTAGAATTTCATGATGAACATAATATGTCATAGTTTCACTTTCCTATATCCTTTAGTTTTGGATACATACAAATTTGAAAAGAAAACTTTAACCAAAAATTTAAACTTAGATAACCATGGAAACTGGGATAAACAACATCAACAATGACTCCACATCTCAACTTTTTCCACTGCAAAGAATTAAAATTTTTAGTACAATTAATTGTCATTATTTGTTCAATCAAATTTTGGCATTATAAAGGGGTTTTGGCAAAAATTTGAGGTGGCTTTTAAAGGAAATAATAGAACAAATGGATGTTGAACTTCAAATTAGTTTGGCAATAGGAGAGGTGACAAAGTTATAAAGGGGTATTATAACAAGATTTTAATGTTCATTATTCATATCATTCATGACCTTTGACCTTTTACTGACCTTTAACCTTCTGTACTTTGTCCACAATGCGCTCTCATCAGCATTGAGGTTGACAGGTTCACATTTCTGGATTTTGACCTCTACATTTTCTAACCATAGGAGTACATCGTGGATGGTATGATGAAATTCTTGACACTGTATCAGTGCCACCTGGAGGTCTTTCTGAAGTTGTGTAGCGCGATTACAAACAGCGTCCCATCTCCTATTCATTTCGCGAATTTTATCTTGTAATTCACGACCTTCTTTTGTTGATGCGTCAATGTAGTTTTTACTTATGAGGTTGATGGATAGCACCCTGGGTTTTCTGGATTCCAGTTGAAGAAGGAAGTCCTGGAATAAATAGGAAGAAAAATATAAATGATAAAAGATTTAAATCATAACAAATATGATATTTACGAAAAATGAATACCTATCAAAATGGAATATAAAGATCCAGACCTTCTATTTAGGAAGTATCTATTTTATATAGCATTTATATGATTGTCATTTTCAAGGTCAGTTTAAGGTTTGACTGACTCCTATGATGACATATGGTTATCTCTACAAACATGATGATTTGGAAAAGAAAACAAGAGGCTCAATAGGGCCTGTACCGCTCACCTGGGCCGTTTACAACACAAAAACACAATAAATACTACATTTAAGGAACAATAACTCCGATGTGGATATTTAGATATTCATGAAACTTGCTACTTGCAGCTGTGACCTTGACCTTCGAACCAATGACCTAAATCTATATATCAAAATGATGATTGCATCAATACCAACAATATTCTAATATACATGCCTATACAAAAAATTCATAGTTTTCCAGATAATGAATCTTTTTGGTATTGTTTTGCAACCATGACCTTGACCTTTGGACCTATGACCTTTTCTATACAATAAAAAGATTGTTGTATTAATACCTACAATATTCTAATATAAATGTCTAAATAAAAAGTTCATAGTTTTTGAGATAATTAACGATTTTGGTATTGTTTTGTTATTGTGACCTTGACCTTTGGACCCATGACATTTTTCTATACATCAAAATGATCGTTGTATCAATACCTAAAACATTCTAATATACATGCCTATACAAAAAGTTAATAGTTTTCAAGATAATTAACCATTTCAGTATTCTTTCGCATCTGTGACCTTGACCTTTACACCAATGACTTAAATCTATATATCAAAATGATTGTTACATCAAAACCAAGAACATTCTAATATAAATGTCTATATAAAAAGTTAATAGTTTTCGAGATAATTAACAATTTTGGTATTGTTTTGTTACTGTGACCTTGACCTTTGGACCCATGACATTTTTCTATACATCAAAATGATCGTTGTATCAATACCTACAACATTCTAATATACATGCCTATACAAAAAGTTAATAGTTTTCAAGATAATGAACCATTTCAGTATTCTTACGCATCTGTGACCTTGACCTTTGAACCAATGACCTAAATCCAAATATCAAAATGATCGTTACATCAAAACCAACAACATTCCAATATACATGCCTATACAAAAAGTTTATAGTTTTAAAGATAATTTACAATTTTGGTATTGTTTTGCTACTGTGACCTTGACCTTTGGACCCATGACCTTTTTCTATACATCAAAATGATCGTTGTATTAATACCTACAACATTCTAATATACATGCCTATACAAAAAGTTAATAGTTTTCAAGATAATGAACCATTTCAGTATTCTTACGCATCTGTGACCTTGACCTTTGAACCAATGACCTAAATCTATATATCAAAATGATCGTTACATCAAAACCAACAATATTCCAATATATATGCCTATACAAAAAGTTTATAGTTTTCAAGATAATTAACGATTTTTGTATTGTTTTGCTACTGTGACCTTGACCTTTGGACCCATGACCTTTTTCTATACATCAAAATGATCGTTGTATCAATGCCTACAACATTCTATTATACATGCCTATACAAAAAGTTAATAGTTTTCAAGATAATGAACCATTTCAGTATTCTTACGCATCTGTGACCTTGACCTTTGAACCAATGACCTAAATCTATATATCAAAATGATCGTTACATCAAAACCAACAACATTCCAAGAAACATGCCTATACAAAAAGTTTATAGTTTTCAAGATAATTAACGATTTTGGTATTGTTTTGCTACTGTGACCTTGACCTTTGGACCCATGACATTTTTTTATACATCAAAATGATCGTTGTATCAATACCTACAACATTCTAATATATATGCCTATACAAAAAGTTTATAGTTTTCGAGATAATTAAACATTTCGGTATTCTTTCGCATCTGTGACCTTGACCTTTACACCAATGACTTAAATCTATATATCAAAATGATCGTTACATCAAAACCAACAATATTCCAATATATATGCCTATACAAAAAGTTTATAGTTTTCAAGATAATTAACGATTTTTGTATTGTTTTGCTACTGTGACCTTGACCTTTGGACCCATGACATTTTTCTATACATCAAAATGATCGTTGTATCAATACCTAAAACATTCTAATATACATGCCTATACAAAAAGTTAATAGTTTTCAAGATAATTAACCATTTCAGTATTCTTTCGCATCTGTGACCTTGACCTTTACACCAATGACTTAAATCTATATATCAAAATGATTGTTACATCAAAACCAAGAACATTCTAATATAAATGTCTATATAAAAAGTTAATAGTTTTCGAGATAATTAACAATTTTGGTATTGTTTTGTTATTGTGACCTTGACCTTTGGACCCATGACATTTTTCTATACATCAAAATGATCGTTGTATCAATACCTACAACATTCTAATATACATGCCTATACAAAAAGTTAATAGTTTTCAAGATAATTAACCATTTCAGTATTCTTACGCATCTGTGACCTTGACCTTTGAACCAATGACCTAAATCCAAATATCAAAATGATCGTTACATCAAAACCAACAACATTCCAATATACATGCCTATACAAAAAGTTTATAGTTTTAAAGATAATTTACAATTTTGGTATTGTTTTGCTACTGTGACCTTGACCTTTGGACCCATGACCTTTTTCTATACATCAAAATGATCGTTGTATTAATACCTACAACATTCTAATATACATGCCTATACAAAAAGTTAATAGTTTTCAAGATAATGAACCATTTCAGTATTCTTACGCATCTGTGACCTTGACCTTTGAACCAATGACCTAAATCTATATATCAAAATGATCGTTACATCAAAACCAACAATATTCCAATATATATGCCTATACAAAAAGTTTATAGTTTTCAAGATAATTAACGATTTTTGTATTGTTTTGCTACTGTGACCTTGACCTTTGGACCCATGACCTTTTTCTATACATCAAAATGATCGTTGTATCAATGCCTACAACATTCTATTATACATGCCTATACAAAAAGTTAATAGTTTTCAAGATAATGAACCATTTCAGTATTCTTACGCATCTGTGACCTTGACCTTTGAACCAATGACCTAAATCTATATATCAAAATGATCGTTACATCAAAACCAACAACATTCCAATATACATGCCTATACAAAAAGTTTATAGTTTTCAAGATAATTAACGATTTTGGTATTGTTTTGCTACTGTGACCTTGACCTTTGGACCCATGACATTTTTTTATACATCAAAATGATCGTTGTATCAATACCTACAACATTCTAATATATATGCCTATACAAAAAGTTAATAGTTTTCAAGATAATGAACCATTTCAGTATTCTTACGCATCTGTGACCTTGACCTTTGAACCAATGACCTAAATCTATATATCAAAATGATCGTTGTATCAATATCTACAACATTCTAATATACATGCCTATACAAAAAGTTAATAGTTTTCAAGATAATAGGTAAAAAATTAGGTCATGACCTTCATAATTGACCTTGACGCCATTTTGAAGGTAATTACAAGAATATGTCAAAACTGAAAACCCCATGTCATTATCTGGTCATATAGTCAAGTTATAACAATTTAAAAATATTTTACGATTTTTGCAAATTTAAACGCAAAAACGCGTAACCTATTTTTAAACCAAATTTCATGAAATGAACAAACTTAAAGGTTAAGACTATGTAGAATCCAAATATCACATCAGTTTTTGCCTCCAATGAGTGGTTCAAGAGAAGAAGATTTTTTTAGGTTTTGTCTATTTTTAGTAACAGCGGCCATCTTGGATATTCGATCGTAATGATTTGAACAAACTATAGTTAGACTCTGTCAAGGACCTTCCATGGCAAATTTGGTTTCAGTTGGCCCAGTAGTTTCGGAGGAGAAGATTAAAGTTTACTGACGCACGCACGGACGCACGCACGCACGCACGCACGCCTCGCCATGCCATAAGCTCACATGGCCTTTGGCCAGGTGAGCTAAAAAATGGGTTCTTGAACTAATTTGACAGGCAATATCTTGATAGCAACCTGTCTGAATCTGACAGAAAGCCAACTAATATAAAGAATAGAAAACATTGGCGTTTTAAAGCTTAACTTTTCTGCAATCCTGTACTTAAAATTCTACAAAAAAAGACAGATTGAAATTGAGAGAGAGAGAGAGAGAGAGAGAGAGATGCAAAGAGAAGATACTTTATATGAGAAATATAAAAGTAGAATAGTCTCATCTTAGTTTCTGATATATCATTTGTAAAGTATAAATATACTATCTTAACCTGTTGCTACCATGCATCTAGCTGAGAAAATATGATACATTATAATATAATCTCATAATAGCAAAATTTTCCAGATTAAATTCAATTTCCGACTTCAAAATGACCAATAAGTTTTCCCTTCAAAATACTCAATTCTAGCTCAATTTCCTACATTTTGGCATAACTTTCTATTTTTATTTTTTTTTTAAATTTCACTGATCATTAAGGACAATATTAAGAGGCTCATTTTTAAACAAAACAAAAAACATGTAACTGCCTTCACCCTTACAAACACAACAAAAATTACCATAGCAACATTTATGTAAGTATACCCATCATTCCCATAATATAATTATTAATACAATTAAGATTAGTAAATCCAATTATGATTTTTTTTAAAAAAGAAACTATCTGTCATAATTTTTTTTTTGTTTTTATGATTTCTTTGTTTCTATACATCATAATTAATCATGAATACCCGTAAACTATAATTTTACAAGGGACGTAACTCAAAATAAAAAAACAATTAACTGGGTGTATATATAAGAATCTACTACACATGCAAGGATTGTCTGAATTTTACAAGGATAGGATTTGAAAGACCAGGAAAAATTCACTGTTCTTTTCATTTCTTGTTAGGCAGTGTTTTATCATTGGTTGATTGGTTCGGGGGTTTGAATCCCACTATTTTTTCTGTCCATGATTTTATGTGCTTTTGTGTTTCACTTGTTCAGATTTCAGGAAACTGCTGTATTTTACGCTACAATTCAAAACTTTTAAGGGAGGCATACCCAAGACCCCCTAGCCTGGCTGGTAACTTCTTCTGTAACCAAAATGAAACCCAACCTCCCTTTTACAAATTCTTGGGTCTGCTAGTGAAGTACTGGTATGTATTTTGAAGGAAGATATAAATAAGTGTTTATTGTGAGTTAGAAATATGTTAGAAAGTGCATTTATATCCATTTTTTATCATTTTATAACATTTATGTTAGACAAGAGAAATGTCAGATTTGTTAACTCAGAAAAGGGCATTCTCCTTCCATTATGTAGGATATATCTTTTATTAAAGTGTAAATATTGTTAAAGTAGCATATGTTTTGTATCAAAATGTTAATTTAATGTGTTAGAATGTAATAAATTTTCATCTACATGTGAAAAGTGTGTATCAGACACATTCTTGAAACTAGTAAGTATGTATTCATCATTGAATATATTGAATGAAACCACCTGGCTGTGTTTCCAATATACACAAGATATGTGTTTCCAATATACACAAGATATAATTGAAACAGGAAGCCATGTCTAAAGTGTACCCCAAATGAGCACCAACTGCGAAATCCCAAACCATTTGCATGATGAAAATATAATAGGCAGTGGCAAACCTACTCCACCCAAAAATTGTTCCTATGAAGTGTCATAAAGATCTGTTAAATAGTTTAAGAGTAGAAATGTGGTGCACAAAATGTTGGTGGAAGAAATGGAATAAATGTTGTTTGTCCTTCCACCTCATTTGGGGGACATAATAAGTTTTAGTGCCTTCACAGGTTATATACTTTTATTATTATAAAAAAACTATTTAATTCATCTTCAATGTTAAATGGGAAAATTTGAAATAAAAATAAGCAGAACTACATCAATGTCACTTGCATGTTTGTTAATATAATATAACTAAACCATAAGACTAAGCATTATTATGATACGGAATAAAATGAACTACGGATTACACATGGTTATTTTAGTTTTTGAACTCTACCTCAAATTTCAATGGAGAAATGTCTAATTCCTGCAAAAATAAACACAGTTACTATAGAAATACCAAATTATCCAAATAATGAATTCAAACAGATTCTTGTAGCCGAATTTAATCCAACAAAATTGCCATATTATATTCTAGAACAATTGTGAAAATGATTCCTGAGACCCTTCATGTCATTCCATTTCATTGGTTTGTAACGATTATTACTGCAAGCCTCCTTAAAAAGTTTTCTGGAGATGCTTCCCCTTCTGGAACATCCAACATCTTTTCCCTGGTGGAAGATCATAATTTGCCTGTTTTCAAAGTTTTTACTTTGCTTTTGGCATTGTAAGTTTGACATCTACCATGAATTGAAATTTTAAAATTAAATCTTGTTGAAAAATGTTTTAAGTGATTTTAGCCAATAATAATTGTGTATTAATAATTTTACTTTACATATATCTATATACATGCCACCTGTCAATTAAGATCACTGTATAAAGTCTTCGGCCTTCATATTTTAACGAAAAGGAATCGCTATATAAAGGTCACCATTTCCTGTATTCCTGTAGGTGGTTTTTATATACAGATTTAGTGAACATACCTTATGCTGTCGAATGATTGAGTCAAGGTCACTGATGTCTGATGGCAGTGATGTATGTGACCTCTGAAGATCTTCTGCTTGATCCAGCCATAGTAACATGTTGTCAAGGTCGGCACGGAACTGAGTCCAGTCTTGTCGCTGTTGTGACAACCGGTAGTCTGTCTCAATAGCATTGGCTTGTAATAGTTCCCATCTGTGTATAACATCTGTTTTAGTGAATAAAGAGAAAAATGATAAATTATATTTTTAGAAATCTAGGCATGAGCTCTCTAAAAATGAAAGATGTAATATTAAGCTCCAAAGCATCTATCTACCTTCTAGCTCTGATTGTCACAAGCTATGATAATCAGTTTTCAATTGAGGTCAAATTTCTAAAATAAATGTGTTTACTTACATTCTCTTAATTTTTTTAAATTATTTAATTAATTTCTGATATTTTCTAAATATTGGAAGAAATACAACACATCGTACATATGAATTCACTCACAACACTACAATGTTATTTTGTTCAAAAACAAAGAAAGGAAAAACCATTAATCTGTTTACTTTGTATGAATGTATAACAAAGTGGTGCATTATGGTAAAAGGGGAAATAATTCAATTAATCCATTTATAAAAAGAGATGTGGATTAGATCTATTAAAGACAGGTAATCAAAGCAATATCAGTGAGCAGCTAGAACATGGTATTTTTGCTATCTTTTGAAAAACATGTAATGTTGACCATTACTACAACATGTATATTTTTTTTTCTGCATTTTCTGATAAAAGTGAAGGAATTTTTACTGTCGCATAAAACTACATTATTCCACTTCATTCTTCTTTCAAAAACTTACTTCTGATTTCCAGGTCAGCGCTGACTATCTTGGTAAGACCAGTCTCTGTTTTAAGCAGCTTCTCTATACATTTTACCTGGTCCACACTCTTCTCACAGTCTGACATATAGAGAGCCTAAAAATAAATTTAAAATAACTTACAATTACCGTTAATTTTAATAAAATTCGAGTAAATAAGTAGACGCAAATCTAATCCATCATGACATTGCCTTTGATGAAAAAGTAACTTTATTAATTTTATTAAATGCAAATATAAAAACATTTACAAAGATGACTGGACCTAATTGGTCAAGCTATTTATTTTCATGATTACAGTTTACAAATACACACAAAAAACCCATATCAACCTTATTGTATGGGAACAGTGGACATGCTTTTATTTTAAACAAATGCATTTAATAGCATTTAAATACATAAAATTGAATTTTAAGAAAAAATATTAAATACAATCACAAATGTTGATAAACTTACATAATTGTCGAATTTTTCCTTAGCACCAGGTCCTGTGGGTGTATGACTGCGTAGTTCTGTCTCTGCTAAAGTTAGTTTTATCTTGGCCTCTTCTATAGCGTCCACTAGTTGTTCCAGTAATATGTCCACTTTGGTACCCTGACCTCTAATGGCTGTATCTGATCTCATCTTTCTTGATCGGTCACTTCGTCCAGAATCTGAAATTTTTAACAAATATGTTATTATATACATACTTCATTGTCCAATAGATTTCTCATGGAAACATGAAAATTTGACAATCACAGGGTTGGCAAGAATTTAATTTGCAATCTAAACAGCAGATGAAATTGAGATTTTTTTATAACAGCAGATGAAATTGAGATTTTTTCATAACTGTCAATCAAATTTGAAAAATACATCAACTAAGAATGCTATGGTGAAAAAAAATTCTGTGAAGAATAGACAAAATGAGCAAACTTATCTGGAGATAGCAACTCCTTACTGATAAGAAAAGCAGATAAGTCCCATTTATTCATGTAACTTGCTGAAAATACAAATTTATTTATGTATTGAGACAAAAATGTACAAGTGACATTAAGTTTAAAACCTTTATAATTCATTTAATCAATCAAAACATAACTTACCAAGACTGTCAATGCTTCTTGCTGGTGAATGTGACAACCTCACCGACCTAAGGGGAGATCTGGAAGCCAATCTAGCCGGTGACCTCATCCTTGTAGGAGATCTTGACCTGGTCCTTCTTGGTGACACTGATCGTCGTGGAGATAGTGACCTAGCTGGTGATGAAGACCTTACAGGTGACATAGACCTCACAGGTGACACAGATCTTCTGTGTATTGCCTGTTCTAATGCTCGCCTTTTCTCTGGTGGACTTATTGGTGGCGAGGCTTCGAGGTATGCCTCGAGGTCTTTGGTATCCCAGTCTAGACTATACGAGGCCATGGCAGGCTCATCTGACTTCAACTGTCTTTCTAAGAGATCTATTTCATCTGGTCCTCTACCTAATCTCTCCTGTGATTCGATTTCATCAATCTAGAAACATAAAAATAAATCATAACATCATAATTGTCCCGAATTCAGGAAAATAGAAAATCTAAATGAACTAATAATCAACTTTAATTATCTCATAATATCATATAAAAGTATTACCTAAATTGTCTCATATGTTCTAATTTTTTTTTACTTTCATGGTAAATTGCTAATCTGATATATACCATTTTTAATGAGAAAAATTTGTATCTAATACTTCATGCTTAACTGACTTGGACTGACATTTTCTTATAAACTTAATAAACACATTATTTTTTATCGTTTCTTGTTAATTTTTCACTTTTAACGTTTTTGGGACTTCAGTGGCACAGTGGTCCAAAGTATGTGCTCACAGATCATTATAAGTGCTTCTCAACAACTAGGCTAGAATCCCAGTTGGGCATGATCAAAATAAGAATAGTTTGAAATTTTGTGGTGTTATTTTTATGGGCACTTTGCTCTTGTCCACAATCAGAGAAATAACTGTTTCGATATAAGAGAAAGAATCTTGACTGGAAATTAAAACACCATTATTCAATCATATTAAATATTAATTTTGAATAAAAAATAAAATTTTTAAATTTACCTGGGCATCAACTAAACGATTGAGTTTCCTCTGGTATTTCTCTACTCTTCCAGTTACTTGGAGGTAGTAATGTTTGAAATCTTCCAGCTCTTTCTGGACTCTGATAGCATCAAGGTCATCACCTTTCTGTATCAGATAGAGGGCAGTTTGATCCAGATCTGCCATCTTTTTACCTCTATTGTCAATTTCATCCTGGATTCTCTGTGAAAAATAATAAAAATAAATTTTATTGATGATGTGGTCAAAATAGATTTGATTTTTTTTCATAATACCTATGGATTACAATGTGACCATAGTAGTTAGGCCATACATAATAAATTCCTAGATTTCCATTTTGGAAGACACCGCTGTAGGTGTTGAAAGCTAAAAACCATCACTGCACATTGCCAAAGTAGACTATTGTCAAAAATTCTACCACTTTAGCTATAGCTTGTAACATTTCGATATAAGTGAAATATTCTTGATTGGGGCACTATTCAATCAACCAATCAATCTCAGCTCAAAAATTTTGGTTTCTCTTCCTGGATACGATATGATCCCATATACACGTAGATTTAAGACTACCTCAAAGACCACCTCAATATAAAATCCACCTGCTTATAACAGGACATTCACAAGTGCATCTTGGGAAGCATGTAAGGATGACATGTTTGGCTGTAAAATGTTACCTTCATTTCCCTAACTTTAGCTGGAATATCCATGGAAGAAAGATGTTCAATATTTGTAAGCTGCATGTCAATGTCCGTTAACCAATTCATGAGAGAATCACGAGTGTTGTCAAACTCCTCCTTCAAACTGGCGGAATGTTTCAGTTTTCTCATGATGGCCGACACTTGTTGCTGTAGTTTATCCCATCTCTCATTAGCATCCTGCATCAGATGTCGGAGTTTTCCGGAATGATCTGTGCGTCCCTCTCTTGCCAGTTTTCTGTACTGTTTATTTATATTTTCTAAATCATTTAGATGTTCATGGACTCTTCTTTGTAAATCCTTTTGAAGTAAAAGATAGCATATGTAAAACATATACAAGTTTTTCAAATTTGCAAACAAAAAGAATCAGAAACCCAGAGAATTCTCCTTGGTTTGTTCATTCTCTCTTTTTTTCTTTATTTTTATTTATTCATTTAAATTATTTATCATTCATTTATCTATTTCAATGAACATATCCAAAGTTGCACTGCCAAAAGTCACAGTGTATATCTGAGTGAAAACACTTTGGCAAAAGTTAAGTGAGTTTTAATATTTGAGACAGGGTTAAAATACCAAGATTTTTTGTTCCCATGAGACAAACTTTTGAAGGGCAAAAATCCTGCATATCTCTACAGGACTTTTACCACTCTATGTATATGGCTGAAATTGGGAGGAATTCCCAATTCAAATATGAAGCATTTTTTTCCCAAATAGAGAAAAAAATCCAAATCTGGTTAGACTTTCCTCCCCGTTTATATTATCTGAGATTTTAATCAAATTGTCTGTTTCTATCTCAAAGCTTAGTGTCACCTACTAATGAGAACCAGATTTAGAGTTTTAATGTTGATAATTTTCCCAATTGAGCCAATTTGTGTATGAAAAGCCCCGGCCAGAGAATCCAGGACATACAGCATGTACAGTATGTCAGAAATATTACTAACCTCGTAATGCATGACTTCCTCCCTGGAGAAGCTGACATTTAATTGGTCAGTTGACGATTGGCGGACCTCTATTTCAATATCTGATAACCAAGCATCAAATGATTTACAGTCAGCCATCAAGGTCTGCCATAACTGCCATGTCTCTTCAATCCTGTAAACAATAGATTGCAAGATGTTGAAATAGTATCTAACATTCCTTAACAAGCTTTATATCGCCCCCTCAATAACTTACCCTTCTGGCTTATAATATGTCCCCCTCAATTTATTGTCAAAACCTATTCATAATACCAGAATTTGAGTGCACAAGTGACAGCTATGAATCAAAAGTTTTAAAGCACAATGTAATAACATGTGTAGTATGCAAAATGTAAGTAAATATCATGACCAGAAACAACCAATTCTGTATAACTTGTCAAAAATCTTTCATTTTGTATATGGATTGTATGTTTCATGTGACCAGTTCAGATCTCATCATGTGACAAGTGCAGATCTCATCATGTGACAAGTGCAGATCTCATCATATGACCTGCTTAAGTTTACAATTTACCTGTACAAGAGCAATAGGTGTGATTGGAAATTATATTTAATGGTTTCATGCAAAAATTTGTCTTTTGAGATCACTGACCGTAATGTGTATTCTTCAAAGTCAAAGGTAATATTTTCAAAACCAGGTGAAAAATCATGTCATGTGACTGAAAAAATACTGAAAGTCACATGATGCAGTGATGATTGTCAATATAAAAATTTAATTCAACTGACCTTGACCTTCTTTCTGGTGACATCTGACAGATGTTCCTCCATCGTCGATCCAGATTTTTCATGGCAGATTGCAAAGCTCGGAATTCTACTTCAGAGGGGCAAGCGTCGGAATCATGTAGTAGTACCTCACAGAGATTCAACACAGATCCAACACCAGCACTGTGACGTTCAATGTCATTATGTAATTCCTACAAAAGGAAACAATAAAACAATGGTAATGATACCAAAACCTCTGTCAAGTCACTGTTATTGAAGTCATGAGGACTCTTAGATAACAACTGGCATTGGTGGCCAAGTGGTCTAAAGGACAGACCATCAAACTTAACAATAACAGTGCCTCTCATCAACTGTGTTCAAATTTCACTCAAGAAGATCCTATTGTTTAAAAGCTTACGGTTTCTTTCCAGAAAGTTTTATAAGTTTTTTTCAGGCACTTCTCTTTCCTTTGTCAATCTTTAACTGACTGCAATACACCTTAGTGCTGCATAAAACACCATTACTCAACTACACTCTTAGATACTGGCATTCAAAATACAGGAATTTAAATTTATGCCATTTCACAATGATCTAATTTTCTATATATATATAAACAATTTTTACAACGACATTAGGCCTTATTAAATTAATCATACATGACATTAGTTGATTAATTGAAAAGGGTTTTACAATCCAGTCAAGAATATTTCCCTTACATTGAGACATCATCAGTTTTTAGGTCTCTTCAGAAGGAAGTAACTTTAATTTTTAAATGCATAGTGCTTGGTGAAAGAACACCTACTAACTATTTAAAGACTTGGAAGAGCAAGCACTCTACCGACTGAGCTACCATATATTAGTCTTTCACATGAGATTTTTACCTGTTGATATGCTAGCTTAGCTTGTATTTCAGATCTGTCTGCAAGCTGGTATATGATTGGTCCACTCAGATCATGTTCCATGTTGGCCAGCCATTTACGTAGGTTGGCCATACTGACATCAAGTTGTTGAACGGCCAGCAATGTTTCTTGTAACTTCTTTTGCCTATAATAATAATAAATATACATGTGTAATTGAAAGAGAGTTTTGATACAATTGCAACAGGCATTGAAAAAAAATTCTCTCTTAAATTAAGTCTGCCATGAACCTATGACTTATCAGATCTGCGTTTATCCTGGTTTCCATGACAACCTGATTGAGAGTAAAAGATTCTTACTTCAATACCATTTACCCTAAGGGGCTGTGGTGGCAGAGTGGTAAAGATTTAAGTCTTAAAATGCAAGCAGGTTTCTCACCACTGTGGGTTCAAACTCAGTTGGCCATAAGTTACAAAGGCCTCTGCCTGTTGGCTCAATGCCTGCAGTTTATTGCACTGAATGGTCTGTGATTACAATACAAAACAGATCAGAGAAACACTTTCTCATAACTTGTGCATCACATGAACTTGTGTCAGATTTATGTTTATAAACTTAATCAGAAATGTTGGTCTTATTGTGACTATCTGAAATTAAAATTACTGATGTGACATAAAACATTGTCCCATTAACCTTAAGAATTTCTGTCTTCCATTTTTCAGGCAAGTGGACCTGAATCAATGTCAAATAAAATGTCCTCCTGAAAGAGATATCACAATGTCTTACCTGAAGCCCATCACTGCCTTAAGATGCTGCCATTTATCATCAACTCTGTTCAACTTGGTTTGTATGTCGTTAGATCTGACCTCACTGCTGACCTTCATAAGGGCATGACCTTGATCTTTGATCTCTTGTTTACTGATTTCTCGTTGTAACATCTCTTCTTTGTAGTCCTGCAAAAACATAAGAACTTAAAATATTAAATCTCTTGAATATTTGGATAATATGGAAAGTAAACCAATTATATTTGTCAAGTTTATTACATGTATTTGATGTGAGTTTGAATTCTAAAACCTAAAAGATTAGGTAACTTGGAAGTTGTGATTTTTTTCTAGTTTTTTTCTTTACTCATTATGAGTTTAAAATTTGAAAACTTGAACCAAGTTTTGTGCAATTTGGGTTATTAAAGATCTATCACCATACATACATGTTTGTACACATTTTTCACCAAGCATATTGAGATAAGATATGTCACCTTAAAAGACATAGAAAGTATCGCATTAAGTACTCTAGAATAGAGATATTGAGAAGAACTATAAAAACTAAGATAAAACTTTGAATTAAACAGCCAAGTTCATTATCTAAATTTCAAATCTAAAGCAAAGAAATGTAGTTATCTCCCTTTGATATCTAGCTAGTTACCCAAACGACTTCAGACTATTTTCAAATTTTAATGTACTATATACCTTTTGTAATTTCTGTAATAAGTCTTCTATATGTAGTTCTTTACTGGAGATTATCTTGATCTCCATCTGATCAATCCAATCACAGAACTCCCGTACTCTGTCGGTAAAGTTGGACCATCTAAACATGTTACCATCAATCCTCTGAGCTCGTAACATGGCCTGATTACGAAGCTCATCCCATTGCTTGTTAAGCAGACGTATCCTTTGATGAAGAACATTCAGGTCATCTGGTTGTATGATTTCGGCGAGCTTACGTTCCTTGGCTAACAGGATCTGACGTTTGTCTTCATTATTAGCAAAAGCTGTCTCTATATCCTGAATTGAAAAAACACAAACAATTTTAGTCATATTTCAATGGGTCATAACTCAAGTTATTCTGATCAATGAAGCTCTTATTAATACAAATCTTTTTTAATATTTGAGCATTTAAAATTATTTACAGAAACATATTGATACATAATTCTGATTAGTGTTGGACCGATTAATCGATTTAATCGATATCTAATCTGTTGAATGCCGATTAGCGATAATCGATTCTAAAATCTAATAATCAATCGATTTTGATATTAGAATCTCGCAATATTCAATGCATTTCTTTGCATTGTACTAACATTACCAACAACACTTACCTTACAACGGTGTAAATCTGCTTGTAGTTCATCGTAATTGGTGGGTAGGTCAACATTCAGGGCTTTTCTAGTCTCTTTCAGCCATGACAGGATGTCTTCTATATCTTCCTCGCACTCCTGCCACTGTTTGAGCACACCTTCAAGACGTTCTTTGTGTTCATCAAGTTTTCCCAGTAGATGGTGCCAATGCTGCTCTAACTGAGCTGTGCTGACCTTAAGTTCTTCCTGAGCTTTATCGTCTGCTCGCTGTAACAACGGCTGACTTTGGTCGTGGACTGTCTTTAGGGTTGGCTCTTGCATTTTAAATTCATTTTGTGTATGCTGTAAAAGAGCACACAAATGTCATAAAAATATGAATTCTTTTAGGCAATTTTCAAACAAGACTGATGACTACAGTTGATTTAACATTTCCTCTTCAATAGGTTTATTAAACTTTAAATATGATGGCATAAAAATATACATGAATAGTAAAATCTTAATTCATTGTCATTATTTGTTTATTTTTAGGGCAATAGAGGGGATTCGGTGAAAAATCAAGGAATACTTGTAAGGAAAATTGTGAAAGAAATAAAGATTCAATTTTGAAAAATAAGACAACATTAATTAATTTAAAAAAATAGGTTTTCTCATGATGTGATTGAAACAATCACAATCTGCCAGTTTGTTTATCATCAGAATAATGTCTGGAGGTCATGTACATGTGAAGATATAAATCACTAGGTAGCACAGGAGAAAATGTATTTTTGGAAATAAAACACAGGTAGATGTTAACTGCTAATTAATGACTGCTTACAAATAAATTTGACTAGGAGATATTGCAACCCTGGGTTTATCAAGGCCCTCAAAAAGTTTTAATGTCGTCATCACAATATTGTTGATAAGTATGATGTCTCTGAATCCAAAATTTTTCTGGATATATTTGACATCCCATATTGCCATGTGCCATTCATTCTCAAATCTGATAACACACTTGGCAGTTGCTTAGGTAGCTAAACAGGTGGTGCTTACCCATCCAGAGCACTTGATCTCAGTTTACACATTTAACTAAAAAAGCTAATTTTCAAAATTTTCAATTTATTTTTTAGGATTGTGGTTTGAACATGGACCAATGTTTGTGTTTCTTTACCTTGATTTTCTCAATTAGATTTTTAATTCTTTGTAGAGATACTGAGTCAACTTCATATGCTGATAAACTGACTTCCTTCTCCGTTAACCAATACCTTAAACCTTCTGCTATTTCATTGAAAGCTTGCCATTGTTTGATTGTATTGTCTATAATAGCCTTTCTCTGATTGGTTCTTCTCACAACACTCTGCCACTGTTCAGCCAATAGCTGAAGCTTTTTCTGGAATTCTTCCTTATTTTCAACTTCACCTGCTTGCATCATTTTTTGACCGTCACTAATGATTGCATGTAGTATCTGCTGTTTGCTGTACATGTCGGATTCAAATTTCTACAACAAAATTACAATGCAAATGATTCTACAGTAATTTTTGTCCCATCAATCTGCTTTCAATTTCTAAATAAAAAAAGCTCACCAGAATACCATGAGGGAAATATCTTTTTAGAAAACATTTACTTTCCAAATTTCTGAAATTACTACTTTTTTAGTAGAAAACTTTACAAGTACAATTCAGCATCAAATGGGAATACTATAGTAGCTTTGCACAATCATTATGGGGTACTATATAATATGCAGACGATCTCCATTATCAGTACTTTTATATTATCATGAAATTTAACATAGTTATGAACTGCAAAGATAAAGCTTTTTCTATTGATCTTTGACTATAGTTCCATGCTCCTTTCACACAATTTTGATTACACACGTGGCGGGTGTAGCTAGCTAAACAGGAGGTGCTTACCCTTCCGGAGCACCGGGCCTCACTTCCCTGGTGGAAGTTCACGTGTCTAACCTAACTTGTCAGTTCCAAAGTTTTTACTTTGCTTCTGGATTGTGATTCGGACATGGATTAGTATGTTTGTTTTTGATTTCATACTTGATTGATTTTTAGGATGGTGAAGTATTTCTTTCAATGTGGTCATCAAAATCACAAATATGGTTGTCATATTGCAATGCCTCCAGCAACTGCATGATTTAACTTACTTAACTGTATTTTATTAACTCACCTCACATTGTCTCTGCTGAACAATAAGATCAGCCAGATTTCCGGCTATCTCTGTGGCCAAGTCGTGTTCTGCTTGTGCCAGGAAAGTCATCCACAAATCACATTTCTCTGAGAAGTCTTGTTGTATCAGCATAATGCCCTGAATGGTCTTGTTACGTTCTTTTGTTTCGCTGTACAAATCTTGCCATTTATGATTCAGTTCACGAAGATCAGAAGAAGCTTCCTCACTGAGAGCCATTCTGTATCCTAGGTGATTAAGTTCATCTAGTTGAGGTACCTGGTTATTAAACTGAGTCATAAGATTTTTCAGCTCCTCGTAGCGTTCTCGTAACAAATGTTCGTCTGTTGTTTTAGATGGCTCTTCTTGACTTAGAATCCTCTCAGCTTGTGACAGGAAGGCAGTGATGTTGCGATGGAGATTAGCAAACTTATTTTGTTGTGATAAATCACCCTGGAGAAGTAGCACCTGTTTGGCAAGTATTTGTCGGAGCGCCATGACACGTTTCTCTATGACAGCTTGGCGGGAGGTTATGTTGGCAATGGAGGTAGGATCCATATTTCTGGTAACAGAGTCACTGAGCTGGTATAGTGAGGATAGTTGGGACTGGAAGTTATCAAGATCTCTTTGAAGAGCCTGTAATAGTAATGAAATCAAGTTTATAGAAATGTGTCAAAAGTCTGTCCGGCATTTATATGTCAATATTATCATTGTTTGAATTGATTTATTCATATATTTGCAGTGCAAAAAAAAAAAAAAATAAAAAAAAAAAAATAAAATAAAAAAAAAACCAATATACATGTACAAGGTTCCTTCAGAAAAGATCTATGTAATGTGTCACAGCAGGCATGGAATTTTAAGAACCCTCCCTGCACATTGCAAAGGTAAACAATTCTGCCACATTACCTCTAGCTGGTGATGTCTTGATTTAAGAGAAATATTCTTGATTGGTACATATATTCAAATTCAATCAATCAATCAATCAATCAATCAATCAATGTAACAAATTCTTACCTTGCTTTCTGAGAAGTTTGGGTCCTTAAATTACAGCCCCTTTTGTGACAATTACTGATCTGGCTTAAGTTTAGATCCTTAAACCCCCCCTTTTTGTGGTAATTACTGACCTTGCTTTCTGAGAAGCACTGATCCTTCCTGTCACTATCTTCCCTCATTGATACGAGGTCATTACAGAGCCTCTCTTTGGCATCTAACCAGCGCTTAGCTTGTAAATATTCATCTTCATATCTGTTCCACTGCTCCAGGCATTCCTCAAATCGTGCACAGCGATTCTGTAGGTCAGAACACATCGCTCGCCATCTACAATAAACATGATAAATCAATAATACCATAGTTTAGTTAATCAAGAACATAAAATAAATCTGTGACATCCTGATGTGAAAGTGTTCCCCATAATTAAACATCTGGGATTAGATTTGCAGTCAGTTACATCATATGAATAAGTAATACATCTAAGCGAGCTTATTGTTCTTGTGCTAAAACCACAAATCCACATGCATTACATAAAAGACTTAAAGACCTTATTTTCTAGTACCCATAATTGAAAAGTTAATTTTGAGTGCTGATTGATGTCGCCACCATGCATCCCCCTACAGTACACACTCTTTTTCCGGCTAAGATATATCAATGAAATCAGAGGTGTATTGATGGTTGAGAACATGTTGAAATGGATTTTTAATTGAATTGATGTATTTTGTGGTGCAAGACATACAACCGCTATTTGCAGTGCAATAGATGGGAAATCTTAACCCAAATTCTAATATATTTGCTTCAGGAAATGTCTTTCAAGGTAGAGATTTCCTATCTGGTATCACAAGCAGGGAAAATTCTATTAATTCAAAACTACATATGCCCTTTTCTCTATGGAGGGGCTCATCAAAATCCTTACCTTCCCTGAACATCTAGGAGAGTCTTCTGGATCTCAGTCTTGGCTGGTGCTTCACATACTTGGGTCAGTTGGTTGCCTATGGTTACCAGTCTATCGTAACTGGCTGTACTTCTCTCCACATCAGAAACCAAGCCCTGTAATACAAATAAAAGATTAATCATTAAGCATCTTTGGACAAAATGCAAAGCAAACTCCACTTTCCTTGACAACATGACTGGTCCACTATCTATGATGTTGCTAGGGTAAACCATCTGCATCATGAGTAAACCCTCTACTTAAGAAGACAGGCCCCGGTTTCACAATCATTCCTTAGCTAAGATTTTCCTTAACTTAACTCTTGCAAAATTTCAAATCTTTATAATTTTGTTAATTATCAAGATATTGGAAATTTAATATGTCATTTTTAAGATCACTTTTAGATTAAAACATTTGCTTTTAAGTTTTGACAAAAATATTCACCAGTAGTTTCAAAAAGAGATTACAAAAACTTGCTAAATTTAAGTTAAGGAAAATCTTAGCTAAGGAATGATTGTGAAACCGGGGCCAGAGGACCTCATTCTTCAATACTAGTGGTAGTTATTTTTTTGACTGCCAGTTACAAAATAAATACTTTGTCTGATCAAGCCACTTACAAAACAACCACCTAGGTGGTTCAATGGTCAAGCATCCACCTCTAGAGCAGGATGATGTTGGTATGGCTTCAAGACTTTAAAATAAGAGGCACTGCTCCTTCATCCGCATTCAGTATAAGAGGGCAGAGTATCAGCTGGTTCATCTGGTGTCAGTATAATCTCACTAGGGGAGTAGTATGCTTGTCTGTAGGATATTGACTCTGTGAGCTAGCATCTTAAAGAGGGCCCAAGTATGTGCTAGTAGAAGGCAGACAATAAAACACACTTACACATTTCATGCACAAGAGTTGATACAATTCAATAATCATTTGGTATGACTTGGTGAACCCCATCACCATGTTAAGGACAATCAAGGAACAACATTATCATAATTATAACAAATTTTAATGGCATTATAAACATGCATACACAAACTTGTTCTTTGATTAATTTTTAGGGATAAATAAATTTGATCTCATAGTTAATAGCTCAAAAATTGTTGATACCATGCTAAACAACATTAAAACAACTAAACATTTATAAAATTGATAATTGGCAAATCTAGTATTGTTTGCTTTAGACAAGCAATGTGAATCATGTATTAAAACTAACCTTTAATTTATCAACCTGTATCTTAAGAGTTGAGATATCTCCAGCGATTAGATTATATCTGTTGAGACAATAGTCCGTCTCGGTCAATATCTGGTTCACATTTTGTAGCTCAGCATGATAAGCATCCCATTGACCTTGCATGTCTCCTAAAACATTTTGAAGACCTTGTATCTGCTGATGCAGACTGTGCCATTTTGAATTAAGATTGTTCAAACTTTCTTGAATACACTTCTGGCAGTCTGGAGAGTCTTGACTAAGTTCCACAATTGATGTTCCAAGATTCCTCACACTTTCAATCTCTTCTTCCTTAGACTTCAGATTTTGTAGAAGTTGCTAAAATAAGGAAAAAATCATCATGAAAAGTAGAGTTCTTTTTTATTGTATTTTTATTGATTTTTTGTTTTTGATTTTAAAATAAAATAAAAAATTGACAATTTTTTATTTTGTTTTATTTTTTGTTTTTGATGTATTCAATAACTGATAGAGAATTATCTTGTTTACACAGAATTTTTTAGAAAAGTCAAAAAGGAAACCCTTAATTCATCAAGCATTAAAAGGATTTTATCCATCATTCAAATAGAAAACAATTTGCTGTTTTTCTAACAAACTCTGCCATTACAAAGTTGTTAAGATGACAAAATATAGAAGGCATTGATGGAATTTGAGATTTAATAAAATAATAACAAGCAAGGTGACTAAGTAATGGAGGTCACAAATGTACCACTTGATAAATTCCCTTATCATTTGTATGTAGCATTTTGGAAAATGTTTCTGGTAAGTCACGATTTTGTGGAATGTTTATTTAATTTTTTTATAAGAGTTGATACAATTCAATAATCATTTGGTATGTCTTGGTGAACCCCATCACCATATTAAGGACAATCAAGGAACAACATCATCATAATTATAACAAAGTTTAATGGCATTTTAAACATGTATCATACCTTACAATCTCTAACAGTTTGTTTGATGCTGACTTCATGACCAATGAGATGATATTTCTTAATTTTATCCTCTTGTTCTCGGAACCAAGCATGGAGACGATTAAGGGCTCGTTCATATTCCGACCATTTGCTGTGTAACACCTCTAGGGATTTTTGTTTTCGCTGAACATCATGGCTAACTTTTTGCCATCTTTCATTCAGATGTCCGAGTCTCTCGGCGAATTCTGTTTTATCAGTGGTAGTGGATGAGTCATCATCGGGAGAGCTTGTTTTTAGACCAGACTGGTTTACAAAATCAACTGTAAGTTGTTTGTTCTGAAGCTCAATGTTGAAGTCCTACAAAAATAAAATTGTTCATTCATATTAAGAAATGTATTTTTCAATGATATTTTGATAATAACTCCCCTGTTTCTTGAAGATAAAACAAGGATATATTTGAATGGTTCAGCTGATCACTGACAGATGGAAAATGTTGCATTTTTAATTCATTCTTATAATTTTACCAAAAACTTTAACATTACTCCATTATGAACTTTATCAAAATAAAGTGTCCATAGGCTGAGCAAGATATGTCCATGTGCAATTTTGCCATTAAATAGATGGTTATCTACTCAGTACTATAATGTAAGAGGGAAACAAAAACTAAGACTTAATTTGACATATTTCCTTTTTTCTGTGGGAAGAGTAAGCTGGATAAGAAAGGGACACAACTCTGAGAACTTTACACTTACCTCCTGTTTTGGCACACTTACAACATTACATACTTGTAAATCTGTCTACCATGTTTGGCAAGACACTTCATTGGAATGTATCTTTTCCATGTGTACAGTATATCTTTATCTATTTACAATTTATAAAAAATTACCTTAAACTTTTTAAGAAGGATTTCTATATCAGCTAAGTTATTAAATGATTTGTGCATTTCTTCCTTTACAGCTTTTTCCATTGTGGTCAGCCATGTTCCCAGTTCTGTCAAAGCCTGTCTAGACGGCATCAGGTCCATCTGTGCTTGATGAAGGTGTTCCTCGGTCTTACTAACATCCTGTTGTAACTGGGCCCACTGGTCCTCGATCCTGGACATCCTTTGTTCTAGTCCAGCGGTACAGTAAGATTTATTCTGCAGCAACTGGTTTCCAACAGCGAGACTTTGTCCTTAATGCTGTTTGGTTTCAACTTCTTTACTAAACTCCTATAGATATAAATATATTAATAATAAATTTCAAGTGGATAAAATTATTCAAATAACCCGGACATATATTTTTGATTCCCTATAGTTCAATGTTCCTTTCATTCTCAATTTTGATTTTACATATGGCAGTGTAATTAGCTAGACAGGAGATGCTTGTTATATGATAAATCTTGTCTCTGTAATACAAATTTCAATATGTACGCTTTCTAGAAAGTATTTTAACTTGTGTGTGCAACCAGGGTTCGTACAGAAAATTTTGACTCCAAATTAAGGACTTTTTAGGGTTTTTTAAAAGGTATTATTTGCATATTTAGGCCTAATTATAGGAACAATTTTAGCAAAAAAATATTGGTGCAAAGGCAACTAAATCAATCAAACGTGTCCATAGTTACGACACTTGAAGTGGAGGTTGAAGTTGGGCGTTCGATTGGGCCAGGTACCTTTAAATTGCATATTTCAATGTAACATGAATTAATTATTTATTTATATCAGTCTATTTGCAACCACTTAATATCAAATACAGACACCCAACTGGCTAATTCAAGGGCTTTTTAGGGCCTTCAGGATAAATTCAAGGGCTTTTTAGGGTCAGACTTGTTTTTAGGGTCTTTTTAGAGCAAACCTCAAAATTTAAGGACTTTCCAGAACCCTGTGCAACACCCCGGCCTCACTTTTACATTTTTACAGCAACCCTAAAACAAATACTGAATGGCATTAGCTCCCATAATCACAATATAACTTGACTTAAAAATTCAAATTTAATGCTGCCAGGTTATTCTAAATCACTATTTATACCTAAGTAAAATGTATGTACACATGTATCATCAGATATGTTGAGTACTGTATAGAATAATGAATACTACCAGTAGTTTATCAACTTTGTTTCTTATGATGGCGATACTTTGTTGATCTTTGTCACTCAGATGTTTGATTCCTGACAGTTTTGTCTTTGCTGTTGTTAACCATGAGTTAAGTACAGCAGCTTCAGCTTCAAATTCTTGCAGGTGATCACCAAGAGTTTCCGTTCTAAATACAGAAAGACAGCATAACTTAATCCTAACTCTATTTCTCTATTTCAAATAGAGGCGTTCTTAAGCAAAACAAATGGCAAACAACATTCAAAATTTTTTAAACATTCTGAGTTTCTTTTTCCAAGGATTTTTCAGATGAGTCCTTATACCAGATGGCCCGTGTCACAATAGAGGAGTGGAATTATGTTTTTATACCCTAATCAAGATTCTTTCACTTATATCAAGTGATGAGTTCCGGAATGGTGGAGGAAACTGGAGTACCCAGACAATTTAAACATTGATATTCGGGATGTGAACTGACAAACTTTCTCACAATAGAATCTGTCTTGAGCAGATTTGGAACCTAAGAAGTGAGAGACCCTATAATGATCCATAAGCTGGTGTTGTAGACCACTTGGTCACTAAGGTCCTTATGTCAAAGTAGACAAAGTGCTTCAATGAAAACCAGTCTGTCCTAAGCAAAACCAGTCTTTCATTACCCATCAAACATAAAAATGACTTTGGCATGTTTAAAAATTTAACTAAGACAACATACCTTTTTCAATTCATGACTTAGATTAGTGCTTAGGTTAACCCATCTGTCTGCCATATCAGTTATATCAGCTTCTAATGCTGGACAGTTAACACTATGTAAGAGTTGTTTCCCTTTATCACAACTTGAAATAATACTGGTTTTTCCTCATTTAACTCCCTTTGTAACCTGTGATAGGTGTTAATTTTGTCCTGTATCATTTTAATGGAATCCTCGCTGGACACGGGCTTCGGAACTTGTCCCTCGATATCCTCCAAGAATCTTTGTAACTCGGATTGTTTGTCAGAAAGTTCACTCCATTGTCTGACAAGTCTATCTAACCTTTGACCTCGTAGACTAGCTTTGTCGAGAATGACATAGGTAAGGTTGGTCAATCTGGTGTGTTGAGGTAGATGTTTCTGTTGTGTAGATTTGTCGCACTGTGATGAAAGTGAATCTAACATTGCCGATGACTTCAAGATCACTAAAGAATCCTGAAATTTAAAATTTAATTATTAACAATACAATAGGGTGTAGTCATGCACAAATGACACAACAGATAAACTTGAATGCATATTATTAACACAGTGTGGACAACTAAAAGTGTATTTGACTTCATATATTATGAGTTCAGCTGTTGGATTTAAACAATATATTTTATTTCTTTTAACAGATTGTCTTGTACTGCATAGAAATTTTGTAGGTTTGATGTATAGTTAAATTATGATATCTCAAACAAATTTCATGAATATTATTCATAACTCGAGATGGTGACATCATTTTCTAATGTCATCTTATTTAAACTTGATAGCTTCATGAATTTTTTTTTATTATTTCCTTGTTTAAATCCAATGACCAATGGAATTTCTGATTGTTTCCATATCAGTGAAAATACAGTCAAACTTGCCTTAAAGGCAACCTCTAGGTTAAGACCACGTGCTTTTAAAGGTCAGTAAAACTATATCCCAACTGCTCTTTATTCAAACCTGTATATAAGGGCAACATTCGCATAAATGCCACTTTTACAGGTTGATTGAATAATGTTTTATGTCCAAGCCAAGAATATTTAATTTATATTGAGATGTTACCAGCCATAGGTGAAGTGCCAGAAATTTAGACATTTAACTTTCACATACCAGTACCTTTTGAGCAGAAAGCTGATGTTTTAGATCTATTGGCTTGGTGCATATGTTAACATCAACATACCTTATGAGCAGAAAGCTGATGTTTTTAGAGTCTATTGGCTTGGTGCATATGTTAACTTCAACATACCTTATGAGCAGAAAGCTGATGTTTTAGAGTCTATTGGCTTGGTGCATATGTTAACATCAACATACCTTATGAGCAGAAAGCTGATGTTTTAGAGTCTATTGGCTTGGTGCATATGTTAACTTCAACATACCTTATGAGCAGAAAGCTGATGTTTTAGAGTCTATTGGCTTGGTGCATATGTTAACATCAACATACCTTATGAGCAGAAAGCTGATGTTTTAGAGTCTATTGGCTTGGTGCATATGTTACATCAACATACCTTATGAGCAGAAAGCTGATGTTTTAGAGTCTATTGGCTTGGTGCATATGTTAACATCAACATACCTTATGAGCAGAAAGCTGATGTTTTAGAGTCTATTGGCTTGGTGCATATGTTAACATCAACATACCTTATGAGCAGAAAGCTGATGTTTTAGAGTCTATTGGCTTGGTGCATATGTTAACATCAACATACCTTATGAGCAGAAAGCTGATGTTTTAGAGTCTATTGGCTTGGTGCATATGTTAACATCAACATACCTTATGAGCAGAAGCTGATGTTTTAGAGTCTATTGGCTTGGTGCATATGTTAACATCAACATACCTTATGAGCAGAAAGCTGATGTTTTAGAGTCTATTGGCTTGGTGCATATGTTAACATCAACATACCTTATGAGCAGCAAGCTGATGTTTTAGAGTCTATTGGCTTGGTGCTATGTTAACATCAACATACCTTATGAGCAGCAAGCTGATGTTTTAGAGTCTATTGGCTTGGTGCGTATGTTAACATCAACATACCTTATGAGCAGAAAGCTGATATTTTAGAGTCTATTGGCTTGGTGCATATGTTAACATCAACATACCTTATGAGCAGAAAGCTGATGTTTTAGAGTCTATTGGCTTGGTGCATATGTTAACATCAACATACCTTATGAGCAGAAAGCTGATGTTTTAGAGTCTATTGGCTTGGTGCATATGTTAACATCAACATACCTTATGAGCAGAAAGCTGATGTTTTAGAGTCTATTGGCTTGGTGCATATGTTAACATCAACATACCTTATGAGCAGAAAGCTGATGTTTTAGAGTCTATTGGCTTGGTGCATATGTTAACATCAACATACCTTATGAGCAGCAAGCTGATGTTTTAGATTATCCAAGTCTTTAGCTGAGACAGATTCCACTTTGAGTTTATCCTGCGCTGTTTCCAGGAACTCTGCATAGTCTAGTAACATTTTCTCATACTGGTCCTGTACTGATACAGACTGGAGCAAGTCTGCCTTCTTATCCATGACCTAGAGGTGAGACAAAAATTCATATATTTTAAATGTTGGTATTTAGGATAAAAGTCAGATGGCAAGGGTCTTCAACAAGAACAATATGACTTGCTAGTGGAGTGGGGTGGAGTGGAGTAATGGAGTTTTATGCTCAAGTCAAGATTTTGTCACTTGGAAGTGGTCAGCTCAAGGGTAAGTGGAGGGAGAAAACTGGAATGCCTGGAAAGATAATTATCTTTGGCAAACCTTTTCACACTGATATCTGTTTAGGGTAGGAATTGAACCTTGGCATTGAGAGTCCTTAAGCATTCACTTACGGCTACTCAGTCACCAAGGACCCTAACATGCTACAGTGACCACCATTTTATAATGACTATAAATGCTAAGGTTTTCAGTTCCCATTGTTTCATATCTCAACCAAAAAGAACCTCTATAATATATAATAAGATCAACTTGTCTGTTAAGACGATATTTTGGGAGTCCTGAGTACAACCTTTATATACAAGTTATGGATACCTATTTTCTGTGTACTGAGTTGTTTATTGTCCAGTGCCACTGTAAATTCATATAATCAATTTGACTTTCAGTGACTTGTATACAAGTAATAATATTCTCTATATCTATCTCCTGAGGCTAGTATGCCTTCAAAACCCCACAAATTTGCAGATGAAAAAATTTGAGTCTTGTGCTTGTGCCTTACATAGCTGTTCCATTTTTTAAAGGACATTTTTGTGCCAATCTGTTACAGTAAAAAAGACTCTCACAATTCCCTCCTCTGGTTGAATGCATGCATAGACAAACATTACCTTCTGTTGTAAGTCCATATAATTACTCTTCAGAGCATTAAACTCAGATGGTGTAATCAGTTGTGGACTAAGGGCAGACAACTCTTCACCTCTTGTTTTTAAATCTTCCAGTTGATTTTCACATTTCTTCAGCTGAGCATCAATTTTCTGTTTAAATATATTAAGTGGCCATCAATTAATAATAACGGACAGGAAAATTTATAATAAATATTTACTTACAATAAAAATATACTGCATGTGTTTTAAGCAGTTCAAGATTTTCATGAAGTGTAGTAAAATAATAGTGTTATATGCAGCAGTAACGACACTTTTACTTTTACATAACCAGACAGTTCTAGGATGGTGGAATAATAGAGTCAAATTATTTAACAACCCAGTAGAGATCCTTTACTTATATTGTGACAGTCAGTTCTTGTATAGTGGAAGAAATTGGTTTACCCATAAAAAAACTACCAAACCTTCAACAAGTGAACATAAACTTTCTATGATCTGTTCTGTTCTGATTAAATTCAAAAGCCAGAGGCATGATACTTGATGATATCAAAATGGCTGAATTACCTTCCTATAACATTAATAGCTGAGTTGGACATATCAGTTTCTAGTTCAATGTTATGAATATTGGGTCTTAAATCTTAAGACCTGTAGCCCATATTCTTGCTCCAAAGCTAACCTTCTATAAAGTATCATTTGTAAAACTATAGTAAAGATAAGTGAAATGCAGTGGAATAATGGAGTTTCATACCAAAGTCAAAACCCTTTCCCTTATATTAAGGTGGTCAGTTTAGGGATGGTGAAGGAAACCAGAGTGCCTAGAGAAAACCACAGACCATTGGTAAGCAAACTGACATACTTTCTCACATTATAATATGTCTCATATGGGATTTAAACCTAGGTGGTAAGAGACACCGTGATCCATAAAGATGCACTTTAGACCACACAGCCACAGAGTCTCTCAAACAGGAGTTTGGAGAAAGGACAGTCAATACAAGTTATACACAATGAAAAATCATCATCACATGACTAAGAGACTCTGACACCACTAACATTCTAATATCATGCATGGTCTAATTTCCAATATTAACTAGTATATTGTACATGTATATACATTTTAAATATGGTTTAACTTTCTAGAGTAATTTACAGTTACTAAGAACCATAACTCTCTATAGTTGCTATGGAAACTACTAACTAGTGATATATTATGTTGCTCTATGCAAAATATTTACAAACGAGAATTGTCATAAAAACATTGTGGCTCTCCTGAACATCTTTATTAACAAACTGTCATCAAAAACTTAACATTTGAGAAATTAATGTAATTTTTGTAAAGAATACAAAGTTGAAAATAGCAATGTGTGGTCGCTCACATCCCCCTGATACAAATGTAACTTTTAACCTTGACTTTTGATGACCCTGACCTTTCACCTTGATTTTTGATGAATCTGACCTTTTACCTTGACCTTGATGGATCTGAACTTTCACCTGAATTTCATATCTATATGTTTCACCATAATGAATTTATCAATGAAGATTCGAACTGATGTAAAATTGGACATGCTTTATCCATTACAATAGTTAAATTGCCAGGACAAATGGATGCATAAACTCTTACCACTCACATATAGTACTTGTTATAAAGCTGGTAGAATGGGGAAGGGGTGGGGAAGAATGGGTTGAATAATCAAGAATAACAATTGTTTTGAAACAGAAAATTGCTTTATCTTCACAACATCTTTAACAGGCAAAAAAAATAAACAACTTAAGAAGGAAAAATATTAAATAAATGGCACACTGTTTCACAAGAGAACATGCATAGATGTATAATATGAGCAGAATTTGCAGCAATGTATACAATAAGCTTTTTACAAATAAAGGTATACAATTATTTTTACACATACAGAACCTACAAAGTCAAAGATCTTTTTAAAAAAAATAAAAATTCAAGAATTCCTATATTTCATGCAAATTTTGAGATTTTGATTTTTATCATGCAAATTAATATCCAAAATTAAAGAAGTTTCAACTCAAAGATATCTCCAACCAAAAGATACAAAATCTAAAGACAAAAACTGAAAGTTGGCGATTACCTGCTCTAGTTGCATTGCATCCTGGGATTACAAATTAGATCATTAATAATATTGATTCAATGCTTGATGACATTTAAAGCTTAAGTATAGCATGCAAACATTTAGATGACTATAAATAACATCCAAGATTATTTTTAACAAGATTTTACTTCAAGGATTTAAAACATCACAAATAGTAGTCAAGAATATTTTAATACATATATTGAGACATAACTTCCATGTATTGAAAGGTTAAGTTATATACCGAAAGCAGAGGGAGAATTGAAGGTTATCAAAGAGGTCCAGGGGAACATGCTACCCAGAAAATTTTGATTGCAAAAATTTTGCATTCTGGCACAATTTGAGCTGCATCATCTTTCATATAGTGTTTAAATCATAAAAAATACACAAAAATATGTTATTATTGACATAAAGGGGTAGTTGCATACATATGCCCCCACTAAATCTACCACTGATCAGTGGTTTGAAATGACTTTTTTGTCTCACTTCAATTTGAAGTTTCAGAATGTAAGAAAGTAGAAAACCGCTGACCTTGAGAAGGTTTCAAATAAGGATTTGCCAAAGTGAGATTGCATGGAAACCAGGTAAGAAATTGAAAGTTAAAGAAGAAGGGATGTAACTTTAAATTTACTATTTTGATTTTTTTTCTATATTTCAATATTGGTTGCAAGTTGTGGTTCCTTTTCCTTATCAAATCCTATTTAAGGGTGAGGATGGGGGCCAGAACCAAACAGTACAAAATCATCTCCCCAAATAAAATAAACATGTACAGAGTATGTATACTTGTGGCTTAGGTAATTATAAAGGTTATTTGTTTCAAACAAGTACTTGCTAAAATGCTGTTGATTACATGTTTATATGTACACAGGGTTCGTACAGACATTTGGACTTCAAATTTAGGACTTTTTAGGGTCTTTCCAGGGTCTTATTTGCAAATTCAAGGCCTAATCAAAAAGAGAATTTTAGCAAAAAAATATTGGTGCAAAGGCAATGAAATCAATAAAACAATTACTTACGTGTCCATAGTAATGACACGAAGTGGATAATGTTGAAGTTGGGCGTTCAGGAGGGCAAGGTACCTTTAAATTGCTCAATTTAACATAACGTATTAATTAATTTATGTAACTTATTAATTAATTCATTTATATCAGTCTACTTGCAACGACTTAATATCGAAATACAGACACCCAACTGGCCAAATTCAAGGGCTTTTTAGGGCCTTTAGGATAAATTCAAGGGCTTTTTAGGGTCAGACTTGTTTTTAGGGTCTTTTTAAGGCAAACCTCAAAATTTAAGGACTTTTCCAGGCCTGTACAAACCTGTGTTGATTACATTTTTATATGTACATATTCATAGGTAAATAGTAATTAAATACAACAAAAAGTTTACTGAACATGCTTATAATTGGAATAATAATTAATGACATTAAAAGTATAACAGATAATTAAAATTACTAATAGGTAAGAGAATTCATAAAAAAATAATCTAAAACAGTACAAGAATCTATGAATCTAAATTTTCTGATAGGCACAAAACTAAACCCAAGAAAAACGACTGTGGTATAATGTATGATCAGAGAAATGGTAAAGTTATCAAGGGGTACTGTAACAGGATTTTACTTATTTCCATCTTTTCCATCTAAAAACTAATGATCCTACAGCTCTTACTGAAATGTTTATGAAAGTGATAGTTACCTGCATGTTGGATATTAGCTGGTCTAACGGCTGAGCAGGACTTGGCGTAATCATGGCATTGCGGATTTCTGATAATTTATTCTTCAAACTCTGCATTTCATCCTACAAATAATATGAAAATAAATTTACAAACAGAAAAAAGAATACCACTAGAAATGTCAATGAAGTTGACTTATACCCTCCTCTTTGGGTTATGATCCTTGACTTATACATAAATTTGGTATGCAAAACATAAGCTCATGCTGGTTTACATTCATTCCAAGTTTAATCAAAATCCATCCACAGACATGGAGGATATGGAGCAGACATGATATTGGAATGGATGGCCAGATGGCCAGAAGGATAAGATGGACAGGGTGATTCATATAATTTATATATACACCCCCAATTTTTATATGCAGGAGGTATAATAACACCTTCCAACACGACCTCTATAAAAAGACCATCTGTCCATTTAATCTAATGTTTTATACATTTAAAATACACCAGATTTAAGTTAAGTAAAACCTTAGTTCAGAAATGATTGTAAAACTGGGGCATGAATAAATGCCATTTCGTGCCTTATCTCATTCTGAATATAATACCTATTCATTTATTTGTCAATTTCAAAGTTTTTACTTTGCTTTTGGATTGTGATTCGGACATGGATTAGTATGTTTGTTTTTTATTACATTGGGATTTTTGTACTTAGCAAATTTGCAACGGAAAGGAAAACCAATTCAAAGTCAAACTATAACCAAACCTTATATTGTCTCCACTGCTGGTCAGCTTTCCTCAGTTTCTGTCCTTGTGTTTGTGCTTGTGATTCCAGTAGTCGTACTCGGTCATTTAAGTTAGCCAGACTTTGTTGTATAAGGTCCTGACTCTCGATGTTTGCTGAGGCCAGTAAATCCTGTGCTGATCTTCCCATCGCAGCGATTTCTCCTTGTAAAGATTTGATCTCCCTTTGTAGTGCCTGAAATACAAGTTGTTAATGATGTTTATCATAATCAGACTTTTTAAATGCTGTTAGTTAGTAAATGGGATGCAATTTCACAGCTGCCCCCCCCAACATAGCCATTTGAGCCCCAACCATGTACATGATCATAATGTAAATAGCTGAACTTAAGCCAATGGCAAATCTTCTCCACCTACAGATTGTTCCAATGAACATTGCAAAGTCTCATAAAGATCTGTCAAAAGTTTCACACAAAATATGGTTGGTTGTAGACTAAAGTAATTGGAACACTTTGGAAAATGTGGATTTAATATCATCATCATCATCATCATTATCAAAATATATAAATTACACAACAAGAATGCTAAAATTTATGTGTCACAAAAGTTTGACTCTAAACTCAAACTGCTTCTTTTAAATCTTGCTGTAAAAAACATATTTTTTTTTACCTCATTTTCTTTGACTCTTTGCTGGGCATCTTTGTCAGATTCTGGAGCAAATAATTTTTGTTCTGCTAAATCTAGCCATGTTGAAATACTCTGTAAGGCATCTTGATATTTTTGTTGGAATTCTAATGCTTGGTCCAGGCGGAGTTGTTTGTCATGAACTTGGACTTGCAACTGCTGCCATAGATCGTTAAGTTCATCAAGGGTTTGTCGAACGTCTTTAAGCTGCCCAGATGTGCTAGAGCTTGGTATAAGGCCCATAAGTGATGCTGGACTTCCCAATCCAGAATCCTGCAGATAAAAAATAATAAATATTTTCATACATATTTTATTCATAATAAATTTAACAAAAAGGGAACAGCATAACTTGCATACCATATATATCCAATTCGTGTAAGAATTCAATTGATTTTTTTCCCGATTTATGAAATATAAACCAGTTTTTTGAATTGACAAATCTTATGAACCGCAACCAATTCATGTATATTTGCAATTGTCTGTCTCACAAGTAGTTATTATAAAACAGTGTTCAGAGAGGCTATAAGCCAGGTATATTTACTTTTAATATTTCTACTGCTTTACTTGCTTATGTGCACTGAAAATTTTAGTGACCCACGAGATGAACACCTCCAATCAAACTGGAGATGTTCAGCTAGTTCGGGTTCTGATCCATCAACTATGTCTTAAACCGTATTTATATTTGAAGTTATAGAATTATGTATCATTACTATCTTGACATGCTAATATCCAAGTGTTATTCAAAATGACAATAATGTTTGCCCTGGCCGCTTTGGCCAAGAAAATAGGGTTTCAAAGGGCCAACAGTAAGGAAATTCCCTAATATGTTTGAACTTTCTTTGTCTTCATTTGCAGAGAGGAGAAGACAAAATTATGATAATTTATTTGAAACTAATGCAAAATATCCAGCTAAATGTCCACCTACCATACTGTCTTTACCCTTCAACATGTCTGCCAGGTTTTGTTTTCTTTCAGCAATCTCATTACACAGTGTCTCCCATCTCTGCTTCAGTTCTTCTTCGCTGACAGAAGGGAGATCAGCTTGGTAGCCCTGCTTGATCTTAGGTTCTCTTTGAGCAGTCTCACTAGATAACTGTCTAATTAACTGACGATGGTCTGACAAATCTGACTTCAAAGCCTATTATAAACAGAAAGAGTGGAAAATGTACCATTTTTAAAAGAATACATTTTAAACTACAGTCACATCTGTTTGTAAAATTTAATTCATGGAAACTGCAAAAGTGGCCCTTACAAAAATATAGTCTCTATATAAAGGTTTAAATACCATAGTAACTGGGGAAATTTGGCTAAAAGTTTTTGAACTTTTGTCCAGTGTAGTGGAGTGCAGCAGAGAAATGGTGTTTTATACTCAAGATTCTTTCACTTGTGTCCAGGAGGTCAGTTCTGGGATAATTGAAGTAACTGGAGTGCCCAGAGAAAACCACCAACCTTTAACTGTGATGGACTTGCTTCCAAAAAATGGAATTGGTTTGGTAATATTGGTAATATTGAGCACCAGTCCATTTCACAAAAGTTAGTTATTACAAATTGGGTTTGTTAGGAGACTTGCGAAAACACAAATAAAAGTTGGTTTACAGTATTTTTAAATCAGAAAAGATAAATTTTTGTTATTTTAAATGTATTTGCATAACAGACCTGTTGTAGGTCCTTGTGGTCCTCTGGCAGTATAATAGACTCAACATTTGGTGGTGCCATAGCCAGCTGTTTGGTATCAGTAACCCATTGTTGCAACTTCTTAACATTAGACTCGTAATCGTCCATTTCTTTTCGTCGTTTTTCACTTTCTTTGATTGCCATTCGAAGTGGTCCCTGTTTTTCAATGGCTGCCAATTTCAAATTTCCTAATTCTGCTTGGATACTGGACAGTTGTGATCGTAATTTCTCAGCATTTGCTGGCGTTTCCATTTCACACAAATTGTCGCATTGTAAAGCTAAGTCAGATACAAGCTGCATTTTCTGGTTAATTTCTTCCTGGACATTCTAAAAATAGAAATAATGAATTTGATATTGTGATTTTGCTACTTTACCATCTCTGAATTAATACGTTTTTTTTATTTCATTTATTTGTCTAACCAGAAAAATGGCCAATAAAATTGAAAGACTCTGAAACTGCAAACCATGGTCCAAAGCCTTGCCACACACACTAAATATGACCACTTATGATCTCTACAAAGGAGGTTAGCTACTTGAAGTTATTCATTTACTGTAAACATACAAGTATTACCTAATATTAACAGTGTGCTGATTTTCACTTTTTTCTGATGATCCAATATTGATAAATAAAATCCACGGTCAAAAGCACACAAGATGATCAATTAGAATTACCCTAATTCAAGTCGATATGAATTTATCCAAATTATAATATGCGCTTAAATTTCACATGTACTAAAGTGAATACATTTACAATAGACTGATAAAAGTAAAACTCAAGCTAAATATTGCTGACATCAACATACCTTATTATCATCCAGTAGGTGGCGTAGTGACTCGATACTATCTGTTGGCAGTGGTGTTGTTGCTTGTCGTATTTTCATTTCCTGTAACCAGTCTTCTAATTCACCGACACGTTTTTTGTAAGCGGTCAGTGCTATGTTATGTTTCTCCTTGTCCTTTACTGCATTCTACAAGAGAAATGAAATTTATTTGATTAATTTATTGAAAATGTGGCAATCTGGGTAATTCAGATGGAGGTGCACTCGTGGGAGGTCTCACCTTTATTCCATCTCAATTTTTCCCTTTCTTGTTATATTGGGTAAGATGACTACCTATTGTATGTGAAGCTAAGATGATACAACACAGTAGCTCAGCACCCACCCATAGTGCAGGAGGTCCCTTGTTTGTTCTGACTAATTCCCTTTTTATTAAATTAAGTGAGCTTGCCAACCCTTGGAGGTGGCCGACATATGTGTTGGCCTAGAGGTTGAATCTACTGCTGTTTCAATTTAAAGTGATTGAATTGAAAAATTGAAAGGGAGAAAAGTAGCAGACTGGGTTGCCAGATGGTAAAGCACTTGTCTATTGTAGAAGGTTTAATCCTCAGTATGGCTCTGCAATTTTTTCCCTTCTTGTGGACTTAACACAGGGACTACCCTTTCTTGTGGACTTTACTTTAATAGATGATATTATTTTATATACCGGTAATAGAACTTATCGAACAAGTTTGGGGTGTTTACCTGGAGTTGTTTCCCTTTGTCATCAGCCATAGCTTGAAGATTTTCTACACGATCCTGTAACATTGCCAGTGTGGCCTGCATGGCTTTATAACCCTCAGGGTCAGACACCTCCACGATCTGTCTCCCCCTTTCTTTAACACGGACAATATCTTCCTTAATGCCATCAATATCTTGAAGTACGTCCTACAAAAGGGAGATAAATCCAATTTAAATTTTAGTTTCACCAATATTTTTGTCTTGTATTTCTTGAATTAATGGATTTTTTTTATTCCAGGTATCAAAGTGGGTAACAGTTAGCATTAATTTTACTTGCAACATCTTTAATGCTATTTTTCATAGCCCCTCTCACTGCCTAGGTTCTCTCAGGACCACCCAGGACTAATCGTAATGAGAAAGTATAGTTAGTTTATTTGCCAAAGTTGTTAGTTTTCTCTTGGCACTCCAGTTTCCTCCATCATCCCATATCTGCTTGCCTCATTATAAGTGAAAGAATCTCAACTGAGGTGCAAAACACCATTGCTCCACTCTGTTGCAATTTTCTCAAATAACATGGAAACTTTGAGGTAAGCATTTTGCATTTAATAAATATTTTGGTTTAACTTTGAGTTTAATAACTTCAATACCTTGAATACATAGTTATGCAATTTACCCTTGACCATGACTGAAAAACCATGTAATGTTCTAATACATATACATTTCAATTAAACAAGAATAGAATTCCTGGGTCCCCCGCCGGTCAAGCAGTATACTAGTATACTGTATAACTCCATAACTCATAAGTCC
Source organism: Anadara kagoshimensis (assembly GCA_021292105.1). Classification (NCBI taxonomy): domain Eukaryota; kingdom Metazoa; phylum Mollusca; class Bivalvia; order Arcoida; family Arcidae; genus Anadara; species Anadara kagoshimensis. Next base: position 19,499,314 of record CM037858.1, on the reverse strand, counting down.
CATAACTCCAACAAAAAGTATCGACCAAGGCTGATTTACGAACTTGACCAAGGTATTAGTGGTATAAACATTTGGTATAAATTTAATGAAAATCCATCAAAATTTGTAGGCATGAGAGCGCTTACAATGTCAAGTTTTGGATAAAACAGAGTCATTATTGTGGTCAAAGTCCCATAACTCCAACAAAAATTATAGACCAATGCTGATTTTCAAACTTGACCAAGGTATTAGTGGTATAAACATTTGGTATAAATTTAATGAAAATCCGTCAAAATTTGTAGGCATGAGAGCGCTTACAAGGTCAAGTTTTGGATAAAACAGAGTCATTATTGTGGTCAAAGTCCCATAACTCAAACAAAAAGTATCAACCAATGCTGATTTTCAAACTTGACCAAGGTATTAGTGGTATAAACATTTGGTATAAATTTAATGAAAATCCATCAAAATTTGTAGGCATGAGAGCGCTTACAAGGTCAAGTTTTGGATAAAACAGAGTCATTATTGTGGTCAAAGTCCCATAACTCCAACAAAAAGTATCGACCAATGCTGATTTTCTAACTTGACCAAGGTATTATTGGTACCGGGTATAAACATTTGGTATAAATTTAATGAAAATCCGTCAAAATTTGTAGGCATGAGAGCGCTTACAAAAAAGTGTGACGGACGGAAACACGGACACACGGACGGACGGACGGATGCCCGGACAATAAAATGTCAAAGTCTGGCTGAAATTTAAGTTTAATATCAATTTAATATTAAGTTTAAAAGATGTTTAAGGATGCCAGTCAAAATGAAGCATTTGAATTAAATGTAAAAAATCTAAATTTTAAAGTACAACTTAAAGTTTAAAACTATATACAAAATTGCCATTCAAGAAAATGCCAATCATGAAAAGGTCTTCTTCAAGAAAAAACCCTAAAATAAAATCTTAAATAAAGCTGTCAGCTTAATTATTATTATTAGTTTATTTTGATATATTTTGACCTTTTAATTCATATATAATTTTATCTGATTTTAAACGTCAATAATAGACATTTACCATTTGAACAATATTTAACATGAAGATTGGTATCAGACTTTAATGTTTAATTTATATAAACATGTGTTTATGTGGATGTCATACATGCGCCAAATTTCATAACCTACCTGGTGTTAATTAAATTGAACTATGGTACAGAACAAATCTATATTTTGAAAAATTTGGAAAACCTGTATATAAAGATGCACCATGGGACAAAAATTCTAGGGTAAACCTAGAAATAAAATTATGTTCAATCCAAGAGGGGAATTTAGTACCATACTCTCCACCACTTCTTGCCACTGAATTTAGGTTAACCATGCAAATAGACTACTGTATAGGAGAAACATTCGGGAGGAAGATATATTCTCGATTTTGATGGTTACACTTGTCAAAATACATCAAAATATCTTCTAAGAAAAAATTATTTATTTCTTTTGGTTCACTTTCCCTACAGTTGGAACTGTGAACATTTTTTACCATGAAATTTCGTAGAAGGTAAAAACTACGAAAGTTTTCTACCGCTAATATTTCTTTAAATACAGTATTACAATCCCCGTATTAGGTAGTGTCTTGGTATCCCAGTTACCTTCAATGGTTCAAACTGTAAAATGTGCATTTTAGCTTGAATCTAGATTTAACTGTACACATGTATTTAAACTATTTTGTAGACTTGCATTTTTAAAAACATTTTGAATTTGTCAAATCTCTCTTTAATTCCAAAATCTGCATAAATGACTGGACAAATCGGGGCAATGAATCAAACTGTATATGCATGTATATTTCAACTATTTTGCAGACTTTTAATTATATACAAGAGGCCCATGGGCCTTATACGCTCACCTGATAACTAATGGCTAACTGATAGATTTAAAGAAAACATTAATACTAAACCCCAATGACTTTTTTCTTTACATCAAAATGATCATTGTATCAATACCTACAACATTTTAATATACATGCCTATACAAAACGTTTATAGTTTTCAAGATAATTAACCATTTCAGTATTGTTTTGCATCTGTGACCTTGACCTTTAAACCCATGACCTTTTTCTATACATCAAAATGATTGTTGTGTCAATACCTACAACATTCTAATATACATGCCTATACAAAAAGTTTATAGTTTTCGAGATAATTAACTATTTCGGTATTGATTCGCATCTGTGACCTTGACCTTTGAACCCATGACCTTTTTTTATACATCAAAATGATCATTGTATCAATACCTACAACATTGTAATATACATGCCTATACAAAAAGTTTATAGTTTTCGAGATAATTAACCATTTCGGTATTGTCTCACATCTGTGACCTTGACCTTTGAACCCATGACCTTTTTCTATACATCAAAATGATCATTGTGTCAATACCTACAACATTCTAATATACATGCCTATACAAAAAGTTTATAGTTTTCCAGATAATAATTATAATCAGAGGTAAAAAAAATTAGGTCACGACCTTTACAATTGTCCTTGACCTCATTTTGAAGATACTAACAAGAAGATGTCAAAACTGAAAACCCCATGTCATTATCTGCCAAATAGTCAAGTTATAACAATTTGAAGCTATTTTACGATTTTTTCAAAATTAAACGCAAAAACGCATAACCTATTTTTTGTCCAAATTTCACAAAATGAACTTACTACAGGCTTAAGACCCTAGAGAAGCCAAATATCACATCAGATTTTTTCTCCAATCAATACTTTCGGAGAAGAAGATTTTTTAAGATTTTTGCACCCCTAGGTCACCTTGACCTAGTTATGGTAGCCATGGCAACACCACGAACAAATCTGAATTGCACCGACCTAGACATGCTTCTGACCAAGTCTCGTTGAAATCTGCCAAGTACTTTCAGAGGAGAAGTCGAAAATGTGTGTTAACGACGCACGCACGCACACACGCACGCACATACACACGCTGCACCATACCATAAGCTCACATGACCTTTGGTCAGGTGAGCTAAAAATCCTTCCATAATGCCAAAATCTGCATGGCTGTTCACATGGTGGCAATGAACCTAAAGGATTAACTGTATGCATTTTAAACTGTATTTTGTTTAAACTAGATTTTGCAGACTTGCAGTTTTTTTTTTACAGTTTTAATCTGTTACATGTAATTTTAACTTTGTATTTATAAGAAACTAATCTATCGACCCACAAATGTCAAAAATGACAATTCTTTCTGTAAGATAAAATACTATGTCAAAAATGACAATTCTTTCTTTAAAATAAAACACAATTGTTTCAAAAAATGAAAAAAAAAATTCTTTCGGAAAAGGCCTTAAGAGGTATGAACTCAATCAGATGATAAATGAAAGAACGGCATTTAAAAGGAGATATTTAAAGTCATTTAATCTTCGCATAACTTATTATAAAGACTAAATACACATTACAAAATCTTTATTGAAATCTCATACTAATATTTTTATTTATTCTATAGACTTTTAAATATAATCCATTTATCTTCCTATAAATGGGGGTTCAAAACTTTTATATATAGGTATATATATATATATACTGTCTAAACCTACATATACTAAAAATGTGTCACTGATAGTGGCAAGTTTCATACACCTTTAACGAGTTTTTGCTGACAAGGTGAGAGAGTGATTGAGCCAAAATCTAAAACATGCTGATACCTGAAATTTTTTTACAACTCCTATAAAAAAGTTTTGATCCAAATGAAAATACTCCCTCGATAATTCCAAGTATAAATATTTCTATATATTTGAGAATCACACTGAAGTTAATCCTTTTTCAACATATAAAATCGATTCAGTTAGAAGTGAAATTTTTCATACTGGAAGGATTTGATATGTAATGAAAACAAAATTAACTGGGGGTGTTTGCGTAAATTTCAAATTGAAAACTTTTCAATTCTTTATTTGTTAACAACTCGACAGTAGTAAAGTGTTATAATATGTTCTGATATAACACAGGATAAATTTGACACACAGAGAAAGAAATTGTTTTGATATTAAACTTAAGTTATATATTGTTACTGGTTATACGCTAAACATGAAATGCAATATTGATAATGTAATCAAGAAAATAAAATAAGAATTTTAAATTTTGAATTTTATTTTATTTTATTTTATTTTAAATGCATGAGAGAGAGAGAGAGAGAGAAGCAGAAAGACAGACAGAAAAATAGGGGGTTAGGAGTGTGAAGGAAAGAGTTAAGTGAATAATCAGTTTCTAGAAAAATTTCTTTGAAAATACATTTGAATGTATATTCATATCGTTGCAGTTATTGCTTATTTTTATTTTACTATTATACAGTTAACTATTTTTACTTCAAAAATTTTTATCTCATTTTTTCTGTATGATAAAACATACCAATCCAGAATCAATTCTTTAATGAAAAAGCAAGTATAAAAATTTTACTAATTATTATTCAGGAGACTAGACATGTTTAAATATTTCTTTTCAGCAGCTAATTGCAATTTTTTCCATTTTCTTTTTTTTAATTTACAAATTCTCAGCAAAATCAACTATAAGTAAATAAATAAATAAATAAATAAATAAATAAATAAATAAATAAATAAATAAATAAATAAATCAAAGATCCACTGACCTTGTAATCTTTCAACTGTTTGTCAAGGTCTGGAAGGGACGATGGGAATCCCCTGGATAACTTGGACTGGACCCGTTCCATTTTTGCCGTCACATCCTGGACCGCTTGCTGGTAGCGCTCCTGTTTCTGCAAGGCAGCATGCAACTCTCTTTCCTTAGCACCAAGCTGTTGAGAAAAATTTTTGGTTCGATAAACCGCAGAAGTATTTAACAGCGGGCGATTATTCCTCCCAACTTGTACAGGTAAAAAGTGTTTCAACATGCTGCTAATTTAGTATGCGCCCATATTACATTTAGTTGATGAACCATATATTTAGTATTATTGCTCCGAAAGCTGGCTAGATAGAATAAATCCGTGAACAAAAGTGGGGGGATATTTAATCCAACATATCTAACTTTATAGTATACACATGCACACTTGAATCCATAAACAAAAGTTTGGTATATTTAATTCCACATTCTTATTTTATGGTATACAACACACGTACACTCGAAAATCTTAGGTAAACATCCTACTCAAGCCTTATACCTACATTGGTTGTTTTATTAAACAAACCATTCATTGCTGTACTAAAACTGAGGGCAAATTGCACTTATTACCCAAAAAGTACTTTCCTTTAAAAGACCACAACAATTTACATAAGTTCATAATCCTTGAATTCCTATTCACCGATATCTTAATTGATTTTTTCCAAATGTAGTAAATATAGAATTACCGCCTAAATCGAGTCCAAATCAATATGTGATCTTTTAAATATCAATATGACCCCTTCTCACAATACACATCAATAAATACATATACAACGATAAATGGCTATTTAAAATAATATATATAAATGCTTTATTGGCAAGAAAATTAAATGTCCCGGCCTATACCAAAAACATGTTAAGTTACGCGAACCGTGAAAACTATTACAACTACTGCTATTCAACTGTAATTCAATTATTACCTCTATCGCCAGATTTCGATCTGATTTTTAATTTGTTTATTGGTAAATTTTTTCAATTTTGATTGATATCCGAGGTGGTTATTACAATTTGTATATAACATTTATCGCCAGATTTCGATCTGATTTTTAATTTGTTTATCAGTAATTTTTTTCAATTTGTGATCGATATCTGTGGTGGTTATTACGATCTGTGGATGTCAGTCACCGGTAGATTGACACAATTTTGTAACAAGGTAGTCAATCATTATTATTATAAATAAACGGGTAAGTAAGTGAAAAACGGAGCATTGTTATTTTGATTTTACGTATCACGGTGCGAAACATGAAACACGACCAGTAGCAGTAATGGATTTGTACCAGGTAAATTTAGTAGATAGGTATACTGGTTAAAATCAAAATTTTATTGTAACAAGTTTCTTATTTCCTAAAAGCTTTTAAATTCTGTAAATTAATAGAATTATGAATGGGTTAAAATGATTTTCATGTAACGATTTTTAGGTATAATGTAACGACCTTTGTCATTTAACTCAATTGCAATTATAGATAGTTCATAGTAGTTTAGTGAGACAATTACCGGGAAAATATAGATTTACACCTGTTAATGATGGTCACATTATCACTAGGTACCGTTAGTGATAATAGTCAAGTGTTTCAGCCTGTCCATCAGTCTGTGGTTGCAGGTTACTTTTGGGTATGGCTAGCTACTTTTGTGCAACTGAACACATAATTACTTTTGTGAATAACTAATTGCTTTTATAAATACTCCAGAAAATGTAAAAATTGTTCTTCAAGACAATTTGTAATGTTGACTGGTTACTTTTGGGCATGACTATTTACTTTTGTAAAATTTTCAAGAAAATGTTGATAATCATTCTTTGAAACAATTTGAAATTTCAGACACATTTTTGAAAACTTTAATATATGGTACTTTTTATTGTTTCAGTTTTATCCTACAATTGATTTACGCATGCTTAAGGAAATATGCTTATCAAATCTGTTGGTTTAATAAGCTTCTTTTTCATTTAAACTGAGTACCAATTCCTACATTCAGATTTGCCGAATTTAGATAATCAACTGCAAAAAATTAGATGAAAATTTTTAATTTTTGCTAATTTTGCTTTGCCAGATCAAAAAGTTCAGTAAGTAAAAGTTGAATTATTTTAATCACATTCTTACAAACTGTCTACACTTTAGCTATTTCTCCAATCCTAGTTTGAATTTCTTGTAAACAATTTCTACAAACTGTCTACACTATGTTTGTTCAATTCTAGGTACCAGTTTTGATTTATCTTTAAAAGTATTTATTTGAATTACTATTTCAAGTGGTCACTCTATGTGTCCATCCATTATGGTCAAGTTTTAAATCCATGTTTGACCATACCTCCATTGATTATTATATTTACTACAAAATCTCAACTGCCCACTTGACATTTTAAGTTGAATTTAAATAGATATATTTATGGGTGTTTTAAATTTTTCAGATTTGATTCAAATTGTAGACTCTATTAACCACTTATAGTAACAATCAACGAGAACCATAATGGGTCAGTAAAGTAAATTCCCGGAGAAAAGACTTCCATTTTTCACCCTCCAATAAAGTTTTACTTTTGACTAACTAAAAAAGAACAAACTTACAGTACTGAATATAAGTAATTTTGAACATTTCTATTGAAAAAAGAATATTTTTATTTAACAAAAAATTACCCAAAACTGAATGGGGAGGGTGTTAATTTTCCTTTTGACTAGATAGACTAAAATGATAGACTATAGGTCATTTTGAGAATTTCTGTTATGAAAATTCCCAATTTTCTTTTACACAGAATTTAAATTTCATTTAACATTCAGAAACTAGGTGGGTTATAATGGACTAATTTTCTCAACATTTTTTAATTGTCTCCCCTGAAAGTGAAATTAATAACAGTCACGCCGTCAATACTGTGTTCGATCACTGTTATTCTTAAAAATGCATAATTTAGTTTTTAATTATTGTTTTTTTTTCAAACTTCACATAGTTTTTTCCCCAAACCTTTAAAATTTGACATAATTATAAATTTGTCATAGAACATTCCACAGGCAATGTAGCTATACAGAAAGAAGATGGAGGATGCATGACCTTGACCTCAAGTTGGGATCAAACAACTTCTGGACAAGACTTAAATATGAACCATGTTAAATAGTATCAAGGTCTGTTTGGACCAAAAAAAATTACTTTTTAATTTGATTAACTACTAAAGATCTAGCCAGCTTTTCCATGGATATATAATAATACTAAATACATTTTCATACTTCTCTAGCATTTTCTCACAAATTAAAGTGAAACACGAAAAACAAAACAAAGAATTAAAAACAATAATAAAACAATAGCAACAGAAAGGAAATAAAAACATTGCTTAGCCACTTCAAACAAAACTAAAGAAATTAGAAACATGATATTTGCAAATAACACAATTTTTTTTTAACTAGCAACACAAAACTATAAAATTTACTTTGACAAACCAATAAAACCAGATGATATGTATGATGAAATGATGGACAAATGAATGTCTGACACACACTATATCGTAAATATAATAATTCAAGTTATCGTATATTTTGTGCTCATTACTTTTACTTTACAAGTGAATTAGTCCACACAAAATCTAGTATCTGGTTAAAATAAATATCCATCCAATCAAAAATTAGGTTATTTAGTTATTTGGTCAGTACCCTAATCCTACCTGTCTTTGTAATGTGCTCCATGATTGGTTAAGTTCTGCAAGACGTTGGTCTGACCTAAGGGGCTTATTGGCTGGTCTAGATCGGGTTCCAAATGAAGCGCTTCTTTCCCGGGGAAGTAGGTCATGTGTTTTTAGTAAGTTGGGTACGCTGGCAGACAAATCCTAATCACCCATGATAAATAATGCGTTAAAATCAGTATAAGCATATAAGTATAATATATAACAAGGTTCACCAGCGTGTCACATGATAACCCGCAACATTTGTACAAAACTATCCCGTACTTGTTACTTGTGTTGAATATCCCTGAAATAAACTCCTTTTTTATTAGGAATTTAAATTACGCACATCAATCTAGGTTTCCACAATTTCAAAATGACTAGTAGCCATATTTCCAAACTTTTGGAAATATACGGTAGTTCTTTTTTAAAATATTTTTTCACAAAATCAGCTACTTTTTGAAAGAACTTCTAAAAATAAGTAGCCAATGATGATTTTGGCTAACAAAAATGCATGCAAACAAAGCATATTTGACATCCATTGAAAATGATAGTTCTGCACAAATGTCACTATGGAGGCATCATATGTGACACACAGGTGAACCTCACTGGAAACATTCCGCCAGATACAAAATCAGAACTTTCAACTCTGCAAAAACTGTTGATTGGCATTATAGATCAAGTAGACACATAAATTTCCATAAAATGTCTAATATATGAGTTTTACTTGATCACTATATCCTTACAAAACAATACATGTACTGAAAATGTGGAAATATTCATTGTGTATTAATTTGGAATTTTCAAGATGGCTGATCAATCATGAAAATAATTCCACTGTGAAATTGAATATCCAAATATTTTGCCTTACAAGGACTTACACCACTGGTGATGTGAAAATTTATACAATGTACTAGCAAAAGTGTTTCTGACAAGTACCAAAACTGTGAGAGTTTATACAAACAAATATTTCTAATCACATCTATATTCAGCAGAAGAAAAAACTTATTTTAGATGGTAACCAACAGTTTTAAGCAGAATTGAAAATATTGATGCATTTTCCAACCAAATGTTTCTTTGCATTCTTTATACAAGGTTCCCACAAAAATTTTCACATCTCAAAAGAAAACAAAGATTTTTTTATGAAAGTATATTAAAATAGTATTTTGAGATATAGTAAGATTTATGTTTGAATTCCTAATTTTTGTATAAAGTTAAATCATGTAGCCAGATTAAAATACTGTATAATTTAATTAATTTCTATTTCTGCCATTTTTTCTGAAAAAAAAACCATATTCCATTTTGTTTCTATGGGAACCAAGTATAGTAAATAATAATGAAATCAATATATTTCACACATCAAATGCCTTTAAATATAGATCAAACATCAAAATGTTACAGAATCAAAGGCTTTTGTGAAATCAACAAATTATATTTTTAATTCTGATGTTTGATCACCACATCTAAACAACATAATATAAACCAGTAATCTAGGATACAACAAGATTATTTTAAATTTTAAATTTAACAGCATATTACATTGCTCAAATTTCTCAAAGAAGTGAGCCTCTGTTAAGAAAAAAATGTGGTCCTGAGATCACATCATTATTTGAAACCACAATACGCATTTCCCTTAAAATCATTATCATTGGCTTTAAATTAGTAACTATAATTTTAGATTTTAGATTCAAGTAATTGCTGACATTGATTACCATACTTGAACTGACATATTTGTTGATCTTGAAAATTGTCTTGGACACATCGTTTCCCCCTTTCATTATGAGCATCTCAGTATAAATATTGTTGTTTTTCTTTTTATCAGAAAACATTATCATTTTAGAACTTATTTAAATGCAAAATAAAAATTTATTTCATTTTCTTTGTGCTGTTCTTGTCTCGTCAAAAAGTATTCAAATTTGGATGAAGTCCAAATTATACAAAATTACATAACATCATACAGGATAAAGGGATATTAAAATTATAAAATGTTGCCAAAATGATGTTTTATTTTGACAATAAACCTTTGAGGCAAGTACAGGACACAAAAAAAAAATCCAATGCTTATGTTGGATCCTAGATGTAAATACAGCAGTATGAAATATGTTACATTATACAGTTAAACCTCATTTTAAGACCTTTTGTTTAATGGGCCATTTTTGGAGTGGGGTAATTTTGTTTTAAAATACTCCAGTCTAGATTCTTTGACTTATATTGAGGCAATTAGTTCTAAGATAGCGGAGAATACTGGATTACTATCATATCATAAGAGATATAGGAAGTTATCATGAGAGAAATGTTAACAGAAATTGACTTTAAGGATCTATAATTCCATGGCTGTATCTTAATAGTATAGCAAATTAAACAAAGGATGTATTTTATGATGAATGTATACTGCATATGCAAACCATAAGTTAAATCCCACTATAATGAGGGTATGATGCATAGGTGGACCAAGCAAACCATTTTACATATATATAGTTTTTAAATTTTTTTTTTGTAAAACACTGCTGCTTCATTATCGTAATGTAACATATTTCATTATTTCATTTTTTGATAAATAAATGACATACAATTTTATTCAAATCAAATAAAGTCATATAGATTTTAAGTTTTTTTTTAAAAATAAATTCATATCATATAAAAAGTTTTTAAGGCATGGCATGGTAGAAGAAGGTAGTCTGTAAACACAATTTTAGAAAATCCTCTGGGTAATAAAACAAGGGCAATGTAGCTCCTGGTTGCAAAAATTTACCAGGTCAAAGGGAGGTAATTCTACTGTGCCTGATGAAAAGCTTTTAAGGCAGTGGTATTTACTACTGAGGCGAAATTAACATGCTGCTGGAAAATGACAACAATGGTGACCAGGAAAGGGTAGGAGATCTGCGTTTTGGAAACAAAAACCTAAAGACTCTAGTGTCCAAAACAGTGAATAGCTTGTGAGGTAAGGGGAGGTAATTCTACAGTGAACCATTGAAATCTTTGACGGCAGTATCGATAGTAATAACAACCATAGTGGCCAGGAAAGGGTAAACATATTTGCATTTTGGAAACATACACCTGCAGACACTCAGATGTTAAGAGCTGTGAATCTAGCATGTCGGGTAAGGGGAGGCAAATCTGTTGAGTGAAAAAGCATTTTAAGCAGCACCATACATCAAAGTAGACTCCTTATATTGGAAAGTACCATACATTAAAATATGCTTTAAACAGTTACCTCAAATTTAAAGATTAATGCTGCAAGGGCATGGTATCTTGACAGTGCATGGATTAAAGGCAATTAAGAGTAAAACATTTATTGAAGGTTTTATCAAACAACAGGATAGGGACACGTGAAGGAGAAATCCTAATCAAGATTACGGTAGTTCAATTATATTGAGATGTTTTTCATTGAAGCACTGACAATGCCCCATCAAAAAAATGGTATCATCCATAGCAGGACGTGTCTGACTACAACATGTACAATGGGTAACAACTGTTTAAAATATGCCACAAAAGAGAATATTAAAAGTAGTAATGGTAATAAATGCTGGGGGGTTTTTTCACTTATATCAAGACAGTCAGTCCTTGGATGGTTGAACAGTGAAAGAGTTTCTAATGCCACAGTAAAGATTTTTTTTCACTTATATTAAGATGTTGTTCTGGGCAATAGCAACTCAGTTGGCAGGCTGTATTTTTATATGGTGTTGGAAACCCAAGGGTGTCCCTAATTTTTCTCCCTTATTTGTTAAATTATAATATGGTTATGACTACAACAATCTTATACAAAGGCTGGTTTTATTAAAAGCTTTGATTTATGTGAGCAACCAAACAAGGCAAGTCTCTAACTAAGCGGCACACTGTTGTGTTACAAAATTACCATTTTTGACCTATACAGTTGAACCTGTCTAAAATAAACCTAAGTAAATAAAACACCTGTCTACACTGGCCAAGAAAATCAAAACATGTCTTAATTGAAACAAGAGGCCATGGGCCTTAAAGCTCACCTGATGGTATGTCAAATATCTCATCAGGTGAGCTAAATACAGTCTAATCACAACAAAGTCTTTAAGCTGGACAGATTTCAATTTAAACAGGTTCAACTGTATTCTGATTTAGTAGATGAAAATTGATTAATGATTTCCCATGAATTTATTTTTTTTTTTTTAAATATTGATTTTAAATTCTTTTTTCCAAATTTAAAGTTTTATAAACTTTTCCCCACTTGATTTACAAAAATGCCTCCACCTTTTTTTTTTTTTTTTTTACAAAACATACACCACCTTTGATTAGAACTACCCATACTTCATACAGCACATGCTTATTAGTGAAGCAGGTAAGTTTTATTACATTTAATATGGTAGTGTTGTTTTTATGTCTAATATGGTAATTCAGGAATATCACTTAACACCATGTGTTTTTAATGTTTTTAGTCAGACTGACAAAAAAGAATGATTTTTGAACAAAAAATAGTAATACTTTTTTTTGTATTACTTAATTGAAAGAGTTCAATGATCAAATCACAAAAAAAAAATTTCTAGTTTTTTTCAATATATTTTTTTCCATAATTCAGTCAAGCCAAAAACTGGAAAAACTTATGAAGTTAAAAGACATAATATTAGATTTTTAAAAAAATATTTCCAATCTTCTTTTTAAAGAGTCTATCAATCAAATAGCAGTATCGGATCTCGTTTTTTTTTTTAAAATAAAAAATAAAAAGTAGGATTTTCATTCTGTCATTCTGACAGTCTATGTGACAAGTTTGCTTAACATAACACATGGTGTAAAGTTCATATTCTAAACAGAAAACAATATAAACTAAAGTGAAGCATGATTAATAATTACCGCTACGGCCACAGCACTAGGCAAAAGTCTAGGCTTCTTCTTATACCCAGGTGCCATGCTCTCGTCCCATGCATCTTTGGTAGAACTACTAGCTTGTTGGGGGGTCAATATGAGGGGTCGCATCTGTGATTGACTAGCATTTCGTGGTGAGATATATCCTTCATGCATTGGTGATGGCGAACGGCTTCTCCATGCAGATGAGGATTGTTTATATGAAGGAAAATTCATGCTACCACTAGCTTCACTACCCTCAGAAGTTTTAGTTTTTGTGTGACCAAAAATATCTTTGTAAGATGGGTGTGACCAACTTACAGAAACCAAATCCTCTGGCGGGACGGGAGAAGGGGGTCTGTCATAATCCTCTGGCATATCAGATGAACTTTGACCTTGTAGGTAAAGGGTCAAATCAGTGTCATCTGATCTTCCAGATATACTTCTAGGACTACTTGTCTCCATTCTGTCACCACGGTCACGAGGACTGGGAAACCTGTCGTGGCGATCTCTGTCAAAATGTGACCTTCTTGGGTGTCCTCCAAATTTCGATGTTGGCGTTGAGAAACCGTCGGACATTGTATGCTGTGTGATGTTGAGTGAACTACTCGGTGATACAAATACACCGCTGTCGGGTCCTGTTCGCTCAGAGTCAGCAAAACGAGAATGTGACTTAAGTGACGCAAATGAGCTTGGATCATATCCTAAGCCAGAGAGTCGTCCGGTGATATAAGGTCCCATATCCATGTTTCTTTCTGATAATTCCTGACTTTTCTGGTTAATTTCATTGACCTTGGCTTGGTAGTGTTTTATCTGACTAGCCAGTGCCTGAAATCAAGTATGGAGATATGCACACACATGCAGTATTAATCTAATAGATATAAGTTGATAAGAGAATAAAGAATATAAAAAAAACAAACAACATGCAATGTAAAATAACACAATACAGAATGATAAAAACAGCAATCTAAGATGATTAAACGAGCTGAAATGCTAAGATAAATTTGTTAAAGAAAATATTGATTATACCGTCGGTATTTTGGCAATGCAAAATAAAATAGTTAAAGAAACTATAGGTAATACCATTAAGATTTTTGCAGAGTCTAAAATAAAGTTAAGCTGTGCCACTTTTTTTGGAAGAATCTAAAATAAAGACCACTTTTTGAACAGGCTTTTTTATTTTATCAATAAGAATTGTAAATCTTGATTGAAATATTTGATCGGGTGTTCCACACAATTTGATATTATAGAAGAAACGGGACTACCAAGAGAAAACCACCAACCTCCCATGAGCAAACTGACACATTTCTCACACTAGGATCTGCCAGAGTGGAACAGGAATTTGTACCTAAGCAGTAAGAAGTGCTAAGACCCCTAAACCAGTGCTTTTGACCACTAGTGGTGGAGTGCAGTGGAGAGGGGAAAAAGGGTGATTAATGCCCTAGTCATGATGATTGTGAAACAGTGGAGAAAACCACTAGCCATTGGCAAGCAAAATGACAAATTTTCTCATACTAGCATGTGGCTGAATTGGACTCCAACCTAGGAAATGAGATACTCGAAACTGAGGCTTAAGAAAACTTATCAATCAAGGCCCCCACAGGAGAATTACAGACCAAATACAGGTTTACCCTATAGAAAAACAACATTATACCAAGATTTTCTAAAGCTGCAAATTAAAGACATGCTAAAATTGAACACTTCTAGTGTAAGTATCATGCATGAATTATTTAAATAGCCAAATATGTGAACAAAACTAGCAATATGTCTAAGCAAAGGTAATGCAAACTCATCTAGCAATGTAAATCGAGGATATAGGAAAACGACACTAAGTTTAATTTAAATATTTATTGTGGACCAGTATATTTATATAAAGAGAAAGATGTTAATTCCATCTACATCATATTGGGAAATATGCATTGTTTATTTATTAAATGGGAATCCTAACACTACCCATGTTTAGAGGGTTCCTAGTATAGGAATATTCCTTATGATAGGTCAAGCAGACAGGTCAAAGTTGTTTGTCTAAATATATATAAATAGGTAACTATTTGTTTTTAACATCTTAATTGAAGTTTTTTCTTCCATCCTATCATTAATTTGTTTTCAATATGCAACACAACAAGTCTCAAAAGCTGTGATCAAAAGTGTTTTCTCTCACTCTCTCTTTCTCTCTCACTTTTGCTTTCTTGCTTTGTTAGTAATTCTTTAAATATCTATGTTAATTTGGGGATAAGTAAGCATGAGGACACCTACATAGCCAGGAATTTGGTTGAAAAACAAAATATATTTAAGCTTATATTTATGTCTACTGATTATGACATAAACAATTCCATATATTTTATCAAATTCTTCAAACCTTCCCATACACATTTTGCTTTGGACTTGCTAGAATTTTGACTTGTAAGACAATCAGAGTTATCTCCCTTACTCCTACACATGGTTTTGTTTCCAACCCCCAAAAAATGCATATCAAAAATTAAGCTATAAGTTCAAAAATCTTTTTAAAAAATCTAAACATTGCATGACAAATGATAAAACAACATTTAAAATAATTGAAAATGTCAGAAAAAGTTAAAAAAAAAAAAAAAAAAAAAAAAAAAATTACTGGTAGCATGCTTAGAATTACAAATTACTGTAGTAAAATTCAATGAATAATGCACACAAAGTAAATAACTATCAAATAAAAATTGGTGGCCAAAAGACTCCACACATTATGTTGTTTTAAATTTGATTGAAGCCTACAAAAAAAGCATAAGAACCAGTTGTGAAGATGAGATCAGGTGTCCTGGATCACCAAGCACAAGCTTCACTCATTTTGTTAGCAAGAGTCAGCAGCAGCAGATTGCTGGAGTTTAACGTCTACTGGTAAATGTGACCTGTTGGCCAATGTTGCAGACTGCAGCAAGAGTTATTGCTCAATGATGCACTATATATATGTTAAAAATTGAAATCAAGCAAATTTTGCCTGTCAAATTAATTGATTTTTTTTCAAACACTTGAAGCTATATTGTAATTTTTATGCATGTTGTTATTTTTGCCCCAGTGTAGAAAATTTTAAGTCTCATCATTTTTTGTAATTTTTACATTTCAGACAAACCCTTTTGTAAGCCCCACATCACACAAACCCCTTTGTGACCACCACATCTAAATATAATAAAACAGGTACATACATTGTGTTCTGCAATCTGGTGTTTAAGCGCAACCACATCAGTTCCCTGGACAGGTGATGCCAATAATTTCTCCTGAGCCTCGTTGATTGCAGCAGTTAAATGACGGATGTCAGTTTCATAACTTTCCTGTTGTGTAACAGATTCTCTCAATGTGTCACACTGTTCTCTGGCTAACTGCTGTAGATCGTTAATTTCAGCCTCCAGCTCTGCCCGAGACTTCGGAGCTAGTTCTGACCTACTGCCATCTTTAAGTTCCTCATGTTTCTGTAACACCAGCAAGGCCTGTCCTTTGTGGTTTTCAATATCTTCTAATAATTTCTATAAAAGAAGATTTATAACAAAACTTTTTAATCTATGAATATTAGGTTGGTCTACTGGAATGAAATTAAGGGTCCTGTCAAGATTATTTTACTTATATCAACATGATCAGTTAATGTTTGGGTGAGGTAATTACACGTTGCATGTGCCATGACAAAACCACAGAACTTCAACAAATCAAGTGACAAAACTCTCTAACATTATGATCAGACATAATTTCAATGTAAAAATATTTATTTATTTATGCAATGTCAGCCACCTAAACTTTGTACCTAACTGATTGTTGAAACTTTACTTGTTTCTTGAGAAAATTGAAAATGTTTTTCAATAATTGTATGCCACATTTAGCAATACCACTAAAATTCAAAATTTCTCATTTTCCTTACCTCTTGGACAGCAAGCTGATCCTTCAGTGTCATGGTTGCATCTCTCATTGTGAGATGAGATCTCGTATCATCCATCCACTTTTTCAAATTAGCCATCTCAGTCTCATATTCCTCTATGTCATCATTAGTTTCCTCCAGTGAGTTCAGTTTATCCGTGGCTTTAGCCTGTATGTCGAACACCCGTTGGTGTAAGTGGGTCAGGGAATCCCGAGCTGGGGATGCGTCACTTAGCTGTTCCATTTGTTTAACGACCGTATTTAAATGAGCGAGTCTATCTTGTTGTTGATCAACTTCTTTTGTCAATTTCTATAAGGAAATTCAAAATATTAATTCAAAACAATTTCTTTGATTGTCTATTTCACATGCACTGAAACTGACAACTCCCTAGTATATATAAAGACACAAGGATTAATGCTTAAGTCTGCAGATTGTTGATCAGAGCCCCACCCAAACTGGGTGTGTATAATGTCCATGGAATGTGGGTTAGAGCTCCTGGGTGCTAAGTCAATGTACAACACTATTATTTACACTATGCTCTAATCCATCTAATTCTCAAGTGCATGGGTACTGGCAGATATGCTGGGGATTAATCTTGCAATAAATAGACTGAAGTTCAGATTTTTTAGGTTGTAGAGTTGAGTAAGATGTGGCCAATTTATGGATGGCGAAGGAAACTAGAATGTACGGAGAAAATCACTGACCTTTGGCAACCAAACTGATAAACTTTCTCACACTAGAAACTCCCTGAATGGGATTCAAACCTAAGAAGTGAGAGGTGCTGTGACCTATAAACATGCACTTTATACCACTCAGGTTTTACTGTATAAGACATATAATCATATAAGTAAAGTGAAAGTTTTTCTGATTTTCCACTTACTCTGTGTTGTTTAAGTTGCTCTTTCACTTTGTCAAAATCTGTGTATTCTGGTTCAGCGAGAACAACATTTTCTGCCGTATCAGCCCATCCATCAATACCAGCCGATATCTCGTCAAATGTCTTCAATAAGTCCTCAATGTCATTTAATTTTCTAGATTTATCAACAGTCTTGGACTGGAGTGCTAACCAGTGCCGATTAGCATCCGCAAGAGCTTTCTGAACAACTTGTTTTTCAAATGGATCAGGTGTATGTTTTATCAAATCACTCCCTTTAGTACGCAGTTTTCCAAGAACTTGTTTGAAGTCATCAAATTCTGATTGCAAAGCCTGTAAAAATTAAAACAGATAATATTTAATTTCTCAGCTTCTCATACTTAGAATGCAAAGTCACTAAAAATATATATATATATAATGTTGATTTTGAAAAAAAAGAACAAAAAAAGGGCAAAGGTCTTCATACTAAAGACATGTTTACATGGGCAAGCAAAATATAAAAGACTCAGTTTATTAAATTTACTATAGATCATGTTTGAACTGAACACCCTCCAGACTGAATGCTGAGTTCCTAATAGAGCATTGTTATGCAAGATTGTTATTTTCCTTTCAGCTCAAAAAAGTTCCCTCACAGAGACATTCCTTGCCTTTTTGGATTGTGAAATAATGTTCCCTATGAGAGATATTCTTCTTCAATATTTCCTTTGATATTATTTATATAATGAAACTGAATACATTTATAATTACAAATATTTGAACAAGAAGGAAGTATAATATGTGTATTTTTAACAGTTTTCAATGCTACATTTTTTTCACATAGCAGTCATGACCAAAATTAAAACTTTGAAATTACATTCAGATGAGTAGAGTAATTTTATGATGTTTTACATCCTGGAAAGTCACGGTGAGATTTTGGAATTGTGGAGGCAACTGCAGTACCTAAAGAAAATTATAGACCTTTAAACAGAAAACTTACAAACTTTCTCAAACCAAAGTGGGATTTAAACCTAGGCAGAAAGAAGCACTATGATACATAAGTGTGCACTTTACAACAGGGTCCGAAAAAATAAGGAAACTAAATTAACATTATCTAAACAAACAAATAAATAAATAAATAAATAAATAAATAAATAAATAAATAAATAAATGTTTTACAAATTATTTAAATTCTCAATAACAATATGAAATAATGAAAGATAACTTACTTGAAATTTAAACTCAAAATTTTCCAATTCAATTTAAAACTAAATTTGCAGCAAATATATCCCTATATAATCCAAAACTCAACAGTGAATTCAATCCTTGTTTATAGCAACTAAACACCGAGATAAAACTTATCGAAAGTGTTGATCACATTTTAACTTTTAAACTTTAAATCACTTGCATTTCTCCTACATCATGCTTTTCATGATATTCCCCTAAAAATTCTGACTTCAATTTCTATCTTAAATTTAAATGCATCAAAAACCATGTATCGTAAAAACTAAAAATATATGCATTAAAATTCCCTTCTTTTTAAAATTTAATGAATATATTTTTGATAAGAGAAACACCAACAGAAATGCACACATGTATAAATTTCAAAAGACGAAATTGATTAGTAATTTAATTTCATTGGGTAACTCAGATGACAAAAATCGTTATCAAATTAAAAGCACATGAAAATCCTACAGTAAAATATTTCCTGTCAAAGTTCTTGATAAATATGTATACATATGTACAAACGTAGGTAAGATAGGGAACGCATGTAACGGCAACACCATGCCGATTTTTATTGAATATTTTAATAGATACAAAAGACTTATATCTATAAGTTTATCAAAGGATAACAGCCGTTTACAATTATTAGGATCAGAAAAGTCAGGAACCATTTCAATAATATCTACGTTTATATATTCACAGAGTTACGCTGTGACGACGTTAATCATTATTAATGCGTACTACATACTGGGACTAATTATTAGGATTTAAATAGACCTACTATAAATTTACAACAAACTTGAATTAAATTCCTCTAAACTGCACATTAGGTGCATTTTTTAAATAGACATAACCAACTCCTGTAAACAACTATTTACAAAAGTGTGCCTTTACCTTTTCAGATAATTTTCAATTACAATTTAATTTTTCTCAGCACTTTTATTCCAACATTTAAATTTTCAATTACAATCAAAATTTTCTTTAAGTTAGCACTTTCATTCCAAAATTTAAATTTTCAATTACATACAATTAAAATATTCTAAGGACTTTTATTCCACCATTTAAATTTTTTAATTACAAATAAAAATTTTCTTAGCACTTTTATTCCAAGATTTAAATAATCCATTGCAGTCTTTATAATGCTTATAACTTTTCAATCTTCTTATTAATATACCTTGTAATAATTTCAACAATTACATTTAACAACTGATTATAACTTGACAGAAAGTATGAATACTTTAATTGAATTAAGTTATAATCAAGAAATAAAATAAAATAAATCAATCAAATAAATAAATAAATGAATAAATAAGTTTCAGCAAATTGTATTGGGTGTTGTCAAAAAAAGTGCAGTTAAAATCTGCACTTAGCCTAAGCCAAGGGCTAGGGCCGATCCTAGTGTGAGAAAATTTGTCATTTTGTTTGCCGAGGGTTGGTGGTTTTCTCCAGACACTCTGGTTTCCTCTACTTTCCCTTAACCAACTGCCTCGACACAAGAATCTTGACTGGGGTGTAAATCTCCATTACTAAACTTAACTTCACTCTAGGATATCCGAGGAAAACCTAACACCCTTACCCTTTATTTTTATTCTCACCTGACAAGGTATGAGTATCCATAACTTTATAAATTCAAACATGCACAAACCAAAAGACAGGCCAGGTACATGTCAAATCACTAAATTAGGGACATGTAAATTACACTATGGTCAAAGTTCCCATTCCTGATATTTATAATCATATGTAATCTGATATAGGTAAACAACTTTGACCTGTCCACTTGACCTTCTATTAGGAATTATTCATATTGGAGGTTCCACCCAACAAATGGATATTGTTAGGATTCACAGGTAATACATATGCAAAACATGTACTCTTTGAAACCAGCCTTTCCTATTGTTTCCTACACATCAATGTACTTGTCCATAATAAATACTTAATAAATGAAAGGTCAAATGGACAGGTCAATGTTGTTTGCCTATATTTCTGTTGTTTATTTACACCTCATTTGTTGGACACATACCTTGTCTTAAAATGCCTTATTATCATTTTTATCACCTTTTTTGTAAAAATCTTCGAATTCAATTCAACATGGATCATTTAAAACAAAAGGTGTTAAACAGAGGGTTACTGATATGTTACCAAGAAAATCGGAACCAATCAACAGTTACAAAAATATTGATATGGGAATGAACCTTTTAAATTCATTCATGTGTGGTTTTTTTAATTACCAAAAGGTAAATCAAAGGTCAAAGGTCAAATTGATTAAGAATCAAACATAAACATAGTCATCCAGTGCAAATCACAATCCAAAAAGCAAAGAAGTAAAAACTTTGAAAACTGGCACATAAAATTAAACACAAAAACTTCTACCACTGAATTGAGAAATGTTTTAACCCCTATAAATTAAAGATTCTGTCACTTCTATCAAGGTACTCAGTTCTGTGTGGATGGTGGGGAAAACTTGAGTACCTGCACAAACCTTAACTTTCACTTTTTCACAATAATATGTTTCCATTTGGGATTTGAACCTAGGCAGTGAGTTGTACTGTGATCTGTAAAGGTGCTCTTTAGATCACTTGGCCACCAAGGCCCGCAGTGCCTTGTATTTATTTGAGAATATTTGTACAAAACTTTTTATAAACATCTTTACATTTTAAGTATGGGCTAAGTGTAAAAAATCTATAAGTCATAAAAATTTTAAATACCTATTACCATTATTTTAAAAATTACATTTTTAGAACCATGTAGAGTTATTTTAGTTTAACTAATCTATACAGATGACAAGATAAACTGACAATACAAAACAACATTGAACAAATATAGAACAATGAATCGGCACAAAAAAGCCACAAAAAATCAATAAACAAAAAAATTTCAGGGTGTAAACGAACATGAATAATCTTAGTATTTTTCATAAAAATAATTTAAGAAACAAACAAAAAATTTTAAGGGTGTAACTTAACATGAATAATCTCAGTCTTTATCATGAACTTTAAGTGATCTTGAGATTATGTATTGAAATGAACAAAACAAGATAAGATAACTCTGAATACAGGTCATGAACAAAACACTGGGTTGGGACCTTTTCAATATACCTCAGATTATCTCGACATATGCCAATAATGCCAAACAAAGGCTAGGAATATGATAAGAATTACTAAAAAAATTAAAAAAAAAATAAAAAAAATAGGTCACAATTCCAAGTTCCTTATATTCTCAATGTTCATTTCAATCATGGTGCTGGGTGTAATTAGCCTAATAAGAGGTGCTTACCCTTCCAGAGCACCCAGCCTCACTTCCCTGGTGGTGGCTCACATGTTTAACATTATTTGCCATTTTAAAAGTTTTAACTTTGTTTTTGGGATTGTGATCTGGACAAAAACTGTTGTAATTTTGATACATCTTGACATTTCCATCTTGATGCAAAACACCCATTGAAGCAAAAGATGACTGAGAGTGCAATAAAGTGTACTGGAGATTTATGCCCAAGCCAAGAATCTTTTACTTATATTGAAACAGTTATTTCAGGGATGATGGAAGAAGGTGTGGTGAGAAAAATAATATGATCTGTAAACATGCTTTTGACCACTTGGTCACTTAGGCTTAATTGTAACAGTGAATTAGTACCATAAGGGTGTGTGGGATGGTGAGTGCAATGGTATACAACCTGTCAGACTTATTTCATTCATGTCAAGGCAGTAACTCAAAAAACACAGGAGGGAAGCAGAGGACATGAAGAAAACTTAAGATACGTTGTAAAGGAACATACAAACATTTTGAAAGACACAACCAGTGAATGACATCTTAAGCTTTTTACTACTCAGAAATAGGGGTTTCTGTTTCCAATATTATAGCTGGTGACATTTCATTATAAGTGAAATACTTTTGACTTGCACATAAAACCCCATTAAAAGAATCAGTCAATTCTAATATTTTATCTTGCCTGCATACAGACATCGTTTATAATCACAGACAGTTTCATGCTATATTGTTATATGGAATCTTTCATGCCCCGAAACACTCCATCATAATTGTGTTTAAATAAAAAAAATCCTTTTGAACATCAAAATATTTTTGTTATTTGAAATATTTTACTGATATTTTATGAAATTAAGTGGTACAAGCTTGCAGTAGCAGTAGCGATAAGAACCCAGTTGTTCAAAGCTAGATTAGTTTAATCAATGTCTAAAACAAATTCAAAATATTAATAAAATTCAATGTACCTTATTGTGTTGATAGTTTTAAAACAATGTGCTTCAGTTGATGAAATTCTATTCCCTTTTGATCTTTTCAAATAAGCCAGGCTATTTGCAAGATGAAAAGTATGCCATATGGGTTGTATTACAGGTGAACTTAGTCATGGTGCGTTTTTGCACTTTAAATGTGATCTTATATCCAGGCTGTCAGTTCTTGGATGGTGGAGGAAACCAAAGTGCCCAGTGGAGAATACATCAACCTTCGGCAAGTGAACTGATAAACTTCCTCACAGTAGGATATGCCCCAGATGGGATTTGGGCCTAGGAAGTGAGAGGTACTATGATCAGTAAGAGCACACTTTAGACCACTAGGCCACTGAAGCCCCATTTAGCTTTATGAGGGTGACAAGCCAGAAATACCTTGATAGAATGTCATCTGAGACAAGAATATTTTCTCTGCTAATTTTTTTAAAATGACATAAAACATTTAAATCACAAACCTCATGTTTTCTCCTGGTTTCTGGCACATCAATAATTCTCTCCTGTAGAATCAGATCAGCCTTTGTCAGCCATGCTGTTGCTTCCTTCAGAGCTTGATTAAACTCCTCCCTGTCAACTTTAACATGTTGTAACTCCTCCTCCTTAGCCTTCATCGTCATGGTAACATCAGCCTCTAGCTGTTGCATACTTATGACCTGCCTTCTTATCTCTTCTGGTAGTTCCTTACCCATAGTTATGTATTTGTTTTCCTGTGCTTGAGTTAGTTTCTTCATGTTGTCCATTTTAACACATACTTCTTGTTCAAGTGCCTGGAAAATTATAATCAATTACAAATTAGGACCATATTCAGTTTAACCCTCTTGCTGCCAAACAGACATATGTGTACTCTACCGACAGCCTGCCATACGAACACATATGTCCTTTCAATGGAATTGACAACTCTTGGTTGCAATAAATTTTCATGTTTTTGAGGCAGTCAGTTCTAGGATGGTGGGGGAGACTTGAGTGCTTGGAAAAAACAACAATCCTATGGTGAACAGACAAACAAAAACTTTTTCACACTAGGGTTGCCAAGTAGGAATTAAAATCATTATGAAGAAAATAAAAGACACTGGGATATATTACATAGCAGTTTGGACCCCAAATAACAGCTCTTAGTTCAATGTTATAGCTCATACACAAGGAACAGCATGTCTCAGGTAAGAGCAACCACAGTCCTATATTGCTGCTATACTTTAACAAATTAAAAAAATTTTCAAAAAGACAGAAAAAAACAAAATCAAACACCTTTTGTTTTTCTATTCTTTCCATCACATCTACGACTTCTTTACCAGGATCTAGTTGCTGCATTTCAAGTTTGGCCTCGTTAAGCCATGCCAGTGTCTGATCAGCCTCATTTTGGAATACATCACGGTCTTCGATTTCTTCCTGTAACGACTGTTGGTATTCTGTTGTCATGTCATTCAACCTGAAAAATGGAGGTAGGTAATAACTATAAACTCTACATAAATTTTATTTATTTTTTAAATTTGGCCAAAGGGCAATAACTCAAGGCTATACATTTTAGTTTACAAACCCATAGTCTAGTGTTTTAAAAATAGTTACTATGTCTAGTCCAATTAAAATTGTGTCACAATCATTGAATGGTTGAGGAAACTGGAGTACCATGCTCAAAGAAAATCAAGCTGAATTTAAAAACCCTGAAGAAAAATGTAAAGGAAATTGATTTTACTGCTTTAAAACTATAAAGGCAATGATGTGAAATATTTAAGAGGTATTAGAACTAGACATTATGATATGGTACTTTACTGACCTTTCAAACTTCTCTAAAAGAGACATAAGTTGTTCCTGTGAATGGACTTTAGCTTCAGCAGTTGGCAGCGTCTTCTGCAAGTTCTCTGATACTTTCTTCAGAGCAACTATCTTTGGTTCCATTACAGCAAGCTGGTCAGATATTTGCTGAAAATAAAGATTAAAATTTTAAACTATTGTAAACTGCTTAATACAAGTGAATACTTATTTGAGTGATTTTACTTAATGAAAATGATAAAATTCTATGCTTAATTGTAATATTATCATGTTCTTCTGTCTTTGGCACTTTTAAGAGGCTAAATTCTGGAGACAAAAAATCTTGCTCGATATGTTTTTGCCCCCGTTAATTTATATAGGCAAACTGCAAAAGACAAAAACATGCTCCTCTGCACAAGTTTCTGCCTTAGCCCTTCATATGGACCGAGACAAAAATCTATGTTTGATCAAAGAATTTGGTACCAACCCAAACCGGTTATCACAAAATATATCAGATAGTCTACCTTTGTTTTGTCTAGTTGTCCCATTAGCTCCTGTGTAGATGCCTTGTCTATTGCCATCTCTGGTAAGTATTGTTCAGCCTCCTGAAGTAATACTTCAACATTACTGGTAAGTGTTGTATAGTCGTCCCACTGACCAGCCAAATCCTACAAAATAAAATCAAGTTTTTCATTAAAATTAGGATTAAAATATTTACATCTTAACAAATTCAATGTATGGATTTTAGTTATCTCTCACTTCTGGGATTGGTTCCCATTCCTACTGGAGTGGAGTGAAAAATTTAAGTTTCAGTCAAGATTCTTTCTTTAGCTTATATCGAGGCAATCAGTCCCATCAGAGTACCCATATACAACCACTGTCTTTTAGCATGCAAATTGACAAAATTTCTCACACTAGGATCTGTCTTGTTTGGGTTTATTCATGATTGTCCCTTTTTTGAAAATCCAGGTAAGAATTTTGTTAAAAAAAGAGGGACAATCATGAATTCAACTGAAATAGGAAACAATAGGACTTAAGTTAAGCTTGGGGTATAGTTTATTTCAGAAAAGAAGGTAAAAGAAGAATTAAAAATATATCTTACATTATCAGCGTTTTATTTTTAAAATTTCTTCATAATTATACAAAATCACAAATACATGACTAAATAATATAAAATATAAACCCAAATAAAAACATTTTTTTAAAAATCAAATAAAACATTTTGAAAAATCAAATAAAACTTGCACATATAAATAAATAAATAAATAAATAAATAAATAAATAAATAAATAAATAAATAATAAATAAAATGAAAATCAAAATACATTGCATTTTTAGAGAAAACTACTGTAAATTTTGAGAAAATGTCTAACAGACCCATTCTTGAAATTTTAAATATAGTTTTTACCAATATGGAACTTTACCCATTCTTGAAATTTTAAATATAGTTTTTACCAATATGGAACTTTAACATATATGAAAAGAATATTTTATATTTTTGGGGTAAAAAGAGGCTTGAAAAACAGTTTTTAGAGAAAACCTGTGAATTTAAAGAATAATCTAATAGACACATTTTTCAATGTTTCTTCTTAAAAATTTTTAATAAAGCTTCTTCAAAGATGGAACTTTATTCTATATATATTATCAGTTTTTTGAAAATATTTTACATTTTGTTTTGAAATTTTAGAGGAATAAGTACAACTTTAAAATCAAAATAAATGATAAAATCTCCTTTAAACCTCTATGAAATTGGCATACATGGTGATATCTTTGCAATAATGCAATATCTGCTTATCATTTAATTGAATCGTAGGATAAGCTTGAAATTTCTGATAAAAAAAATGCAGACATTTTTTCCACTAATTTAAATTTTTACTGTATTTAAGTTGTAAATGTAGTCGGAATTTAACATTTATATAGAGTGGAAAGGCTATGTAAGTCTTGGTTGAATTAATGCAAAATTTGGAAAAAAGTATTTTCTTTGAAAAATGTTTACCAGGGATAAATCTAACTCCATGGAATTCCTGTTATTCTTCATGTTCTTATTGGTTGAATTAATGCAAAATTTGAAATCAAAAAAGTTTACATCTAATTCTGTGGAATTCTTGTTAATCTTATTTTATTTGTTTTTAGTAAATAAATCAAAAACATTTAAGAATGAGAAATAAAATGAAACGAACACAGACTAAAATTTCAAATTAAAAATTATAATAAATGTAATTTAATATTTATTTCATTTGTTTCGAGTAATAAGTAACATTTGAATAAGTATTTTTTTTTTAATTCAAGGCAATGAAAGTTATAACTTATTCCATTAAGTCCACCAGGTAAAATTCTTACATGTAAAATTGGAATAGACTATAATTGTTTGTTTGAACAGCACATCAAACCCAGAAAGGGACAATAATGAATATCTGTTTTTAAGAAAAGGGACAATCATGAACAGACCCTTGTTTGGGATTTGATCCTACATGGTGAGAGGCAATGTAACCCTTAAGTCCCTTGGCCACCAAGGCCCATAAGGATGCTCATTATGATATCTTGGTGGCCAAGTAGTTAAGCCTTCAAACTCAAGGAGTCTCTCTGCTTAACCCCAAATGACAAATATATCTATTAGACCATCTACTCATGTGATTGCAAAAGGACACCTACCTGTAATTTCATCTGTTTATCATCTAACTGACCAACCATTTCATTCCACCTGTCATTTAAGTCGGTCATTGTTTTCTGCAAGCCCGCTCGGCTGGTCATGTTACCACTTTTTTCAAGATCTCTGGATTTTTCATTTAATTCACTGATCATTGGACGCATTTCTTCAATTTTCACCATAAATTCCTTAAAGAAAACACATAGGATTTTTTTTCTGTTTTAAGAATGCTAATACCCGACCAACATTTTATTACGCTTGTCCAGTAGGTAAATATTAATGATAAGCATTTAACACAAATGCGTGTTAAATGCTTACATTATCTTACCAAGTCGAAAATTATGTGCAATGATTTGTCAGAAATTATCAGCATGGGATTTTGAGCTATCCAAGTTTGAGTGATCAAAGTGAAATTTATATAGGTTATAAAGGGGCTATGGTAAGGATGGCAGATAACTTTGAGCTATAAAGGGTATTCGAAGTATCGAAGCTCAAGTATCCTTAAGCTTAACTGCATCCCATATCATGTCATTAACACACTATTTATAACTAATATAATCCACATATTCTGATTTATACAAAATCAAAGCTAACCTTAGTATCTCTCATTTCTTTCTGTACAGCCTCTGGGTTAGAGACATGTAACTGTTCTATCTGGGTCCAGTCCTCTTCTAAGTTGTCTAACTGGTCCGTCAGCTGATACATGATCTCCTAAAATACAAGGGAAGTAATTCATAAAAAACAATTTAGCAATTTTACATTACTGCCAAATGGCCAATTAGCCTTAAATACAAGGGAAATAACTCTTTATCGAACAACTTAGCAACATTATATTACTGTCAAATGGCCGATTAGCTGATATATAGTCTTCTTAAATACAAGGGAAGTAATTCTTAAATAACAATTTAGCAACTTTATATTACTGTCAAATGGCCGATTAGCTGATATATAGTCTTCTTAAATACAAGGGAAGTAATTCTTAAATAACAATTTAGCAACTTTATATTACTGTCAAATGGCCGATTAGCTGATATATAGTCTTCTTAAATACAAGGGAAGTAATTCTTAAATAACAATTTAGCAACTTTATATTACTGTCAAATGGCCGATTAGCTGATATATAGTCTTCTTAAATACAAGGGAAGTAATTCTTAAATAACAATTTAGCAACTTTATATTACTGTCAAATGGCCGATTAGCTGATATATAGTCTTCTTAAATACAAGGGAAGTAATTCTTAAATAACAATTTAGCAACTTTATATTACTGTCAAATGGCCTATTAGCTAATATATAGTCTCCTTAAATGCAAGGGAAATAACTCTTATCGAACAACTTAGCAACATTATATTACTGTCAAATGGCCGATTAGCTGATATATAGTCTTCTTAAATACAAGGGAAGTAATTCTTAAATAACAATTTAGCAACTTTATATTACTGTCAAATGGCCTATGAGCTGATTTATAGTCTTCTTAAATACAAGGGAAGTAATTCTTAAATAACAATTTAGCAACTTTATATTACTGTCAAATGGCCTATGAGCTGATTTATAGTCTTCTTAAATACAAGGGAAGTATTTCTTAAATAACAATTTAGCAACTTTATATTACTGTCAAATGGCCTATGAGCTGATTTATAGTCTCCTTAAATACAAGGGAATTTATTCCTTAATAATACCATAGCAACATTAGATTAATTACTTCTAAACCTTATTTCAATGCCACTATATAATTTACATTTTTTTCTGTTTTTTAATCTAAATATTGCTCCATGTTTAAATGTTTTGTAATGTTCTTAAATAAGACTGAATGGGTTGTCTCCCTTACATTAAAATTCTTAGGGCTTACTACATTGTCAGGAGTAGAAGATTGGTTGAATGAATGGAGTTTAAAGTCCAATTCAGAAATAATTCATTTATATCGGAACATCACCAGATTTAGGTTAGTGACAGAAATGCTGACCTTTGTAGTCTGCTCAGAGCAATCCAGGGAGGATTATTATAAGTGCCACACCTACTGTGATGTAGGGTATCAGTTTTGAAGGTCCTTGAAACTGTCATTTCTAATTGTCAAGTGCTTGGCGAAAGAATATTCACTACCCATTTTTAGTCTTGGTCAGACCTGGCCAGGTTTCAAGCCTGAACCTTTCACAAATGAAGAAAGCACTCTAACAACTTTTGCCACAGGACAGTAAAATCTCATTATAATGTCCCTTGGCACCTAGTATATCACCTTGATACTTTGAAGCCCTTTTTTATTCTTTACAAGTCACTCTCAATTTATTGTCAAACCCATTTGTAATGCCAAAATCTGGTGGAACAAATTGTGGCAATGAATCAAAGTTATACTACATTTCATCATCTTCTGGAAATAATGACTCTCTTACTAAAATTTTGTATAGATTGCAGTTATCTTCCTTATCCACCTTTAAAGTAGTTATCTCCCTTATCACAGCTCTTGTGATACTTACAGTAAAATCTCTCCATTCGTCAGCTTTGTTTTCCATAAACTGCTGTTTCCTCTGGGAGGCAGCCATAATGGTAGAAAGTTTCTGATTGGTGTTTTTCAGAGTTTGGCGGAGAGTTTCCTTGTCGTTTGTTGTCAGTGTTGGTAGTAGTCTCTCAGAAAGTTCCATGACCTGTTCCATCTCATCTTGACACATACTGGCTTCTGAGAAATAATCCTGAAAATGCAAAATTGGAGTGAGCAAGTGAGTGAACTACTGTTGAATTTTTTTTCAAATTACTTTAGAATCACTGATATGCGTGAGGTTAAAAATTTGTAGTTTTGTAGTTTAGAAAACAATCATTGGAAAGAAATTTGTCATTATTGTGAAGATTAAACAATGTGTTTCTAACTAGTTAAGATTTTAGCTGCCATAAAATTTTTGTGGTTTTAACTAAACCCACAAAAATAGTGAAATTTAATCCCCACCCCAAGATTTTTGAAAAATCCACATGTGATAAAAATTCATATCATTATAAAATTACAAATACCATATAGCTTCAAAAATTCAAAATGGTCTTCATCAAATGTACAGCTTGAAGCCTACCTTGTGTTCTGACAGTGTGTCATTGAGAGTATCATAATCCATTCCCGATCCTTCATACCCAGAATCCAACAGTTCCTCGGCACCAGATAACCAATCATTGATTTGTTTCATAGACATCTCTAGTTGCATTCTGTCTGTCTTTCCTTCTATCAAGTATTCTTCTTTCTTTCTTATGGCATTCTGAAAGAGCATTCACATGATTACTGTTACTTGTCACCCTTCAAAGAAATTTCTCGTATGGCGATTGGTTAACTTGCCGGGTACATGGAACGATGTTCAGAAATCTGCCGGGGTACATGACAGCATGCGACGTTTAGTGGTAAAAGGGGAGTAAC
This sequence comes from Anadara kagoshimensis, assembly GCA_021292105.1. NCBI lineage: Eukaryota > Metazoa > Mollusca > Bivalvia > Arcoida > Arcidae > Anadara > Anadara kagoshimensis. The sequence goes on along the minus strand of CM037858.1, from coordinate 19,468,271 downwards.
TCGTACATCTCTGACGTCTAGTTACAGTAAACAAACATGGCGACAACGCACGCAAGTCACAGAAAATACGTAATGGAAGTTAAAAAGATCCAACTAGTAATGCTTTGAAGGGCGACAAAAAAGTTATACAGGTCTTTGGCAGGTTACACGGTCCCATGTACCCCGTCAAAGATGAATGTATCCTTCGCCTGCGGCTCAGGGTACATGAATCTTTGACGGGGTACATGGGACCGTGTAACCTGCCAAAGCCCTGTATAACTTATAATGTATATTGTGTCAGACAGTTCTGAGATGGTAGAAAACAATACAATATCCGGGGCAAATCAGCAAGTGGATTTTTAGGCAGCATCTCATTTTTAATTCAAATAATTTGACAAAACTACTTTAGATTAGTTCATATTGCAATTATTTTTTATATTTAATGTATATGATTTTACTTATATCAAGACATTACCAGCTCCTGTATTCCTTTATCCTGATAAAAATTAAGTAACCCAAGTGGTTGAAGTTTGTAGAACTTTTCTGTAATTTAAGAAAGGTAAATCCTGATACATTAACCAGCTATATGTAAAGACCACCTGTCCATTAAAAAATCTGACCAGTGTTTCAGATCCCTTTGTTTTCAAATATAACAGGAATAACCTCTAAATAAAGACCACCTGTCTATTAGGTTTCCAAGATTCTGTTGGTGGTCTTTATAAACAGGTTTAGCTATTGATCAGTTGCAAAATTTGAAGTGTTCTATGTTACCTTGATAGAGTCCTCTAGATGTTGTATTTGTTGTAGTTTCTCTGTTACAGCTTGAGGTAGTGGTTCTCCGAGCTTCTCGTAATGAGCTTCCTCTAACTTAGCCTTGTCTTTTACTGTGTCTAATCTTATTAAAGCCTCCTTTGCGTTGGCCTATAAAGCAACAATTTTAAACACAATTGTAAACACACAAACAACTAATCAGACCACCATATCTTCGGAAAATTTCACTTAGTGAGCATCTAGATGTTGTGTGAAAAACAATCACTGACTGTGTTTGTCATGGGTAATTTAACTTGAGTAATCTACATGACATCATTCTCTCCCCTTTTTATTATGATGCCACAGTAACACTGCACCAAGTTATGTTAATCATTCACTGATGATTACCAGTAGGCATGAAGGCTCTAATAATGGGAAACAAACAGAACTTGGAATTAATTATCCCCCATGATATTAAATTCATTACAGAATGACCACTTCTATTTGGAGGAGAACTTAGTAAACTTTTTTTTTGGACATATTGAGATCTCTATATTTGGCACCACAAGTAATAAGTAAGTCTGACACTTGTTGTTGTATTGAGACAAAATTTCTTCATAAAAAGAGTTAGTATAGTTTATAACATATAACATGACAGATCCATGAAACAAAAACTAAATTACTTACATTGTGTTTACTAAGAGCTGCAGCCACATTTTCTGGTTCAATGTCCAGTTGTGGACACTGAACAAGGATATCTTCCTTCTGCTCTAGGTAAATAATGGCTTCATCTATTGTTGTCTCAAATTCATCTCGGCTCTTCTGGATCATCTCACACTGTTTGGCTTTCTTTTCAGCTTGTTTTCTTAACTGGTCAATACGAGATCTAAGATTCTGGACACGGTCAGTGATGGCTTTAGAGTAATCTCCAGGACTGTCTATACTGAGTTGCTGGGCAGTACTTCCAAGTTGTTGTAGTAACGGTTCTGCAGTACACAACTTTTCTGAAATAGACTATAAGAAAAGAAAAGTTAATTTAGTTTTATTAACTATTTATATATCTATTAATGTAAAATATACACAATTTACTAATCATTTTAAATTCCTAAAATATTACGACCACTTACATCAATACACACTAAGATTTTATGATCTTAAAAAAACTCTGAATTTCATTTATTTCTAGTATTGTCCGCAAAACCATTTCTTCTATGTCATCATTAATATTTTTCCTCTTTATTTTTATAAGACCCATTTCAATTGCAAAAACATGACAAAAGCAAGAGTACCAAACTGGTATGTTATTTGCATTTGGACAACCAGGCCAAACAAAAGTTTTCCTCAATTTCAGAAATTTGAGCCACCATTAATAATGTCAGGTGAATATATACCTTAAATTTGTTGATTCTAGAAGAGACTGATGCTCCACTTTGTGCAATCTCGTTGATTTCATCTTCACATTCTTTGACTATGGCTTCGAGTTCCTTCACCTGGTCTTTGTATAACTGACGCAGCGTAACAGCTTGTCGACTTTTCTTACACTGCTGGTCGACAGAGTCTACTAACGTTTCATACTGTGTAGTAATGCGTAAAATGTCTTCTGCTTCTGGATTTTGGCCAGAGCTACGTAGTCTCTCGACAGCTTGGTTAAGTTGTGTGATGGTTGGCTGGTAATTTGCAATTTTCTCCCCAACATCCTAAAATGTGTGATATTAATTTAAATTATTAGTATATTAGGCAAAATCTTTGACCTGTCTGTTTGACCTTTCATAAGCAATATTCATATGGGAGGATTAACCCAATACATGGGTATTGTTTGGATTTGCAGAATAAGTAAAATCAGTAAACTAGTGTCCCTTGCTGTTTTTGTGATTTAGACTACTTATGTTCAGAGGGACATAACTCCCTGAGTCCCAGTAAAATGAGCCAACCAACTCGCATTAATGATAAGCACATCTCCTATCAATGTTGATTCTTAGCACCAAGTTTTGTAAAATAATGCTACATAGTTCAGTTTAGCAGCATTAATCTGAACAAGAAATGACTGGATGGATGGAGTGACAGATGAAATGACAGAAGTTCAAATTTTTATCAAAAGATGGGAAGGATAATTGTCTCATCACCAATAGCTGAAAAATGTATGTAAAACAAATTTAAAACAACTAACCTCATATTGCTCTAGGGCCTGCTCTGCATCCTGGACATCTGGTCCTGTAGATTTTGTGATGAATTTGATTTCATCCTGTATGGTTTTTATCCAGTCCTCAACTTCCGAGATGTTCTCACAGACCTGACTACGAGTGTTTAGGGCGTCTTCTAATGAGTGCATTCTGTCCTTAACTAATGTGCTTGTTCTAAAAGTAAAATCCAAAATCCCCAAAATAAATATTTTATTCTAACTGATTAAATGTCTATGAAGATGTATAAATTTTGCAGCATATTTATCAGTAATTTTCATCGTGAAATTATGTTTTTCTTACCAAGTAGATAGCTTCTAGTTCTACTTTCAAATGAGATTCATCAGTATTCCACATGATCAACATCTTGACATTTGTGCAGGATGTTTTGGAAAACGCTTATATCACAAATTACCATAATAACATTGTTATTACAGGAAAACTGGAACAGATATCATTCCATATCCAACGGAATCAATGGTAATAATGGTCATAAGAGGGTGTCACATGGTACAGTGGCAAACCCCATTAAGATGATAAAAGGGATGAACATAACCAATGATTATGTACACCTCATTCCACAGTTCTTACAAAGAATGGCTATTGAAAAATTGTGCTTATGCAGATAAAATATGATACTAAGTGATGCTTAATAAACAAAACTGTGTCTTAAATATTTGATTATCATTCAAACTCGAGTTATTTAAATTTGATGATTTGTTTTGAGAATATAAATTTGAATTACATTTCAACTGTCTCATTAAATTGTTAAAGTTTGAATTTGTGCTTTGAGAGTATAAATTTGATTTACCTTTCAAACTTGTCATTGGTTGACTTGAGTTGTTGTTGAAGTTTAAATTTGTCTGCTTCATAGAGCTGTGGTAAAAATGTGTTTCCCCTCTGGTTAATCTCCTTCACAAGAGACTCAAACATCTGGGCTGTATTGTTCAATGTCTGAAATAAGAGAAAACAAATTAATTATTAATTACGAAATTATTGAAAATTTTGAACTTACCTATTCTATAAATTATGGTAGACTCACATCTTGGCTGTGTTGTCCAATGTCCGATGCACAGACAACAAGTTAATTATTAATTATGAAATTATTGAAAAGTTTGAGATGACCTGTACTATACATTATTAATTACAACAGACACAAATTTCTGTGCTGCGTTGTTCAATGTCTACAGACAACAAATAATTATAAATTAAGAAATGCTTGAAAATTTTTGAATAGACTTGTACTATAGTATTACATTGTGCTAGAGAAATTCAAATATTTCTTCGAAAATTGTTTCAAGCATTTTTCTGTGAATGCAAATAAGAGTGGAGCAATGAGTAGAGCAATGGAGTTTTCAACCCAATGCAAGTCAAGATTGTTTCATGTATATATTGAGGCAGTAGATTCAGGAATGGTGAACGTAACCAAAGTACCTGGAGAAACCATCAATCCTTTGCAGGTAAACTGACAAACTTTCTCACACTAGGGTCGGCTCCAAGAGGAATTTGATCCCAGGTGGTTAGGTATAAGTTGACAATAGGTTTTTGGAGAATTTGTGAAATAAACATTTTTGATATTGCATTGAGGTACAGATAATATGGAATGCTTGCAAACCCAGTTAAAAAGAATAATCAAAATTTTTGTTCTAACTGGATAGAAACTTAATAATCATGGACTGGGGGCTTAATTTCAACCCAAAATCGCCTATAAAAATTACCTTATGTTGTTTACACTGTTCTGCTAGTACTTCTATGGCACAGTCTAAGTTAGGTTCTGTTGTACACTTCATCTCGGTCTCTTTACACCATCTGTCGACCTTCTGGACATCAGTCTCCTGTAACTTCCTGGAGGCCACACAGTCCTGCAGGTGGTGCTGAAGGTCTTTTAACTGAGTGGTTAATTCCTCATACCGAGAATGAACACTGGTCAATTTATGGTCCAATTCAGCAGCTCCCTCTGGTGAGCATTCTGATTGTAAAGTGGCGACATTTTTGCGTAGATCTTCAACATGGGAATGATATGCTTGTACTTCTGCTTGCAGAGCCTGACAAGATAAAAAGATAATTTAATAAAACATCTAAAAGCCATTTTTTGGAAAGATAAAGGTCAAAAACAAGGTAAAACATTTAAAAATATTTGGTACAAGAGTACAGTTTTCTGCTTCATTCAAAGTTCTTGCAATCATATCCAGGTGGTCGGTTCAGTGCTGATTGGAGGAAACTGAAATGCCTAGAGAAAACCAGTATCCTTCGGCAAGCGAACTGATAAACTTTTTCATAGTAGGATCAGTAGGATTCAAACCTTGACGATCAGTTAGCATGTGCTTTAGACCACTCTGCCACCCGAGGCCCCTTTGCCCAAATAAGATTTAAACCTAAGCAGTTAGAGACACTGATCAGAAAGCCAACCATATAAAGGCCATTTTTTTCAAAAAGCAGGAGATAGAAAAGGAAAACAATACAGATAAAATCGCAAGCAAATTTCTTCAATGACTGTTAACAGACCTAATTAAAGTGAAATGTGAAATCCATTTTGTATCTTCTAAACCATTTTAATTTTTAGAAAATTTATGGTTCCCAATTTTATTACAAAAATAAAACAGGACAAAATCCCTGATGAAATTGCAATTTCTTTCAAAGACTTAATGGAACTGAAATGGGCGACAATTAAACAGCTTGTGATACAGTTGAAAACCAATCAGTATCCACAAACCATTTTAAAACTTTACCAATTTTATAGTTCCGAATTTCATTACAAAACAATTAGAAATATCCTTTTACCGTTCAAAAAAGGGACAATGACCCACATAAAATTCCAATTTGTTCCATGACTGCAGACTTAATAAAAATGAAATGAACGACAATAAAACACCTTGTTATACAGGTGAAAAACAATCAGGTAAGAAATTATCTACAGGTTAACAGAAGCCCATTATATTGTATTATATTATGATGAATACTGGTAAAATCAATAATGGAATTGGTGATTCGCTGCAGGTTTAAACAATTTAATTATTAATAATCAATTAATATCTCAGATTTAATTTGGTTTTTTGGATAGATTCCGAGAATCTTCGGTTATTCAACTTATTCATTTCACAATTATACCCAATTTATTGTTATCAATATTTCAGGAATTTAGCTAGACAAATTTTGTAATTTTATATATTATGATTTAAGTGGACATCCTGGCTGTTTATTGTTTTATTTAATTTGGAGTCCTGGTTAGTTTCTGGGAATCTTTGGGTATTCAATTTACAGTTATACACAATTTATTGTTTTTAATATTTCAGGAATTTAGATTATGTAATTTTATCATTGATTTAAATGGACTGTTTATTGTTTCAGACAATTTATGGACCGATGAAGTGACTAGGAAACCGAAATTCCAGAAAATGGCCACAATTACTGTATAATGCTTATATTTTGCTATGGTTTTATTTTCGCTATATTCGTGGTCAAGTGTATTCCCGCAAAAATAAAACTGCCGTAAATATACACTGGACTTACCAGCCCAGTAATTAGTCATTTTTCTTTAATCAGATAAGACAGCGAAAATATGACACCGCGAATACACTAGTCATCGTCAAACCACGAAAATTTTACACCGTGAAAATAAAGCAATATACAGTACATAATATGTTTTTTAGTTTCTGGTACACTGCTAGAGCTGACATTTAACAAGATTGCAGCTAAGAGGGGCAAGATATGCTCATTTTCATTTTTGCCATTCAACTGTTGGTTAAGATCACACTGCTGACAAAGTACAAAAGAAGATAAAGAATTTAAGTGGCATCACATGAAAGGGGAACAAAAACTAAGGCTCTGGTCTATGATATGTCCCATTATCTTCAGTAATATGGGAGAGGTAGGTCCTCAAAACACATGATTAAAATTTCATAGGGGCATGAACTATGAGACATTTGAACAGAGTTATCTCCACTTCTGGCACACAAAATGTCATCACCTGGTAATCATGTATACCAAATTTTACATCCCTTTTCTAGATTGGTGAAAATGTGCGTAACAAATCTGCATTATAATGACAAAACACTAAAATTCCATATCTAACTTGTTGAACAAACCTTATCCACCAAATTAAATATTTCATAAGAAATCGACTAATATATGCTAATACAAACCTTGCATTTATCCACTTGTTTTTCCACATCAGCGGATGCTAATCTGATGTTGCCTAACTTCTGTGCTTCCTGTTCTTTTCCTTGTAACCATAAATTAATTTTATCCAGACTTGTCTGGAACGATTCCCTGCTGCCAACCCTCTGTGCTAATTGTTTCTGTCTTTCTGATGCTAGCTCATAAACTTTGTTGTGTTCACGAGTGACAGAAGCTACCCATCCTTCTACAGTCTCTCGTTCTTGTGGTGGAAGGTCTTGTAGCAGTGCTTCCACTTTCTGATTGACACGTTCTAATGTGGCCTGCCGAGATTCCAAGTCATGGCATAATTCCTGTTGAAAAAAAGAGTATAAAACAGAATTAGTCCAATGTCACACATACATTGTGTTGGAGAGAGAGAGATAGATAGAGAGAGAGAGAGAGAGAGAGAGAGAGAGAGAGAGAGAGAAGAGAGGAGAGAGAGAGAAAGAGTGAGAGAGGGAGGCTCAAGCTACTGTACATAAAGCCTTTCTTTTAAAAACCTGTACAACTTTTAATGAGTTGAGTTAGTAATGGTGTTTAACATCCCGGTTAAGAATATTTCACTTATATCAAAACATCGCGAGCTATAGGCGAAGGTTGAGAAATTTTGCCTGTGCTTTGCGCTGATGTCATTAAAATCTGGGTTCTTTATCGTACCATGCCTATTGTGAAATGGGACCTCGCTTATTTTAAGTTCCCATCTAAAAGAACCGTGACTTTCATTTTTTGTAATGCCCAGTGCTTGGCAAAAGAGCAGTCATTACCCACTTTCAAGTCTTAGGTCAAACCCAGTCAGGGTTTGAACCCACAATCTTTCACTTATGAATCGAGCACTCTACCAACTGAGCTATCACAGTGGCGTACAACTTATAATGTTCTATATCAACTGGACAAACTTTGCAACCTCATTTTATTGTCATAGTACAGTAAAATTGTTATAAATTACGGTATGACCCTTAAAATTTTGTCACCTTGTTTAATGTCAAAGTACAATAAAACCTTAGTATAATGCCCCTTTGATGACTTAACCACATCATAATGATACATGTCACCATAATTTCTTTTCAAGTCACAAAGTCTTTTCCATATTTCTCTGTATAAGTTTCCCTTGTTTAATTGCAACACTTTTATGATACTAAAATCTGATAGCAAAAATGGTGACAATGAATCAGACTTATTTTAAACTGTATTTTAAGACTTACATTTTGTTGTTCTAATTGTTGTTCAGCTTCTTTGACATTATACCCCACTGGAGCCTCGTTCAGAATTCGATCTTCCTGTTCTTTCAGCCATGTTAGATATTTGTCTACTTCGGTCTTAATCTCCTCAATGTTCTCCGCCACTATTGTGTACTCCTTCTGACCGCGGTCAACTCGGGAGTTCAGGTCACTGTACCTCTTCTCAATGCCCCTACAAAAAGTAAATAAGACTAATAGGTTTAGATGAGTAGATGGGTGAAAATTTTTAATGCCCTAGTCAAGATTATTTCCCAAATTTCAAGAACATCAATTTTGGAAAATTGGAGTGATATAAAGGAATAGAGTTTTACACCCCGTCAAGATTCTTTCATTGATATATAGGCAGTCAGTTCTAGAAAGGCAGAAGAAATTGGAGTACTTAGAAAAAAACTCATCAATCTTTGGCAAGCCAACTGACAAACTTTCTCACTATAGAATCTTTACCAAGTGGAATTCGAACCTAGGTATTCTTAGAGGTGTTGGATCAGTATGTTCTTTAGACCAGTCAGCCTCAGAGACCATCTGTAATGCCGGAAGAAGCTGGTATATCCAGAAGAAACCAATGCCATTCTACCATTCTTTTAAACTACCAGGTATGATATATCTTAAATGAAACCCAAATCTCGGTAATTATAAGCCAAACTGGTCACTAAAACCTCCTTAGTTTGTAATTGGATTATCATAATCATGACACATATTTAGAAGAGCCAATTTAAGTGAAAAAAATCTCATATAAACATTACAATTTGCAAGTGCAAAGCTCTATTAAGAGAGATACCTTCATTGCTAATATCCCTCGTATCATTTTCAACAATTTCACTAGAGCTAAGGTAAAGGGTTACCTATGTGATAAATTAATTAAATAAATAAAGTATGGCTCTCAACACTTAGAATAACTGATGCTAATATGATTTATTGTCAACATGTTTCGACAGCTAGGCTGCCGTCATCAGGACTGATATAATACAATTTCAATTTCCCTGAAGTACAAAAAATGGCTACATAAATGGCTCAAAATCACGTGATATTGATTGTTTTGATTGTGTTGTTAGTAACTGTACTGTTTGTTTACACTTGTAAGTATTATTGTAATTTAACAGTTTGTAATATTGTTCACTTATTAAAATCATTAAAATTCAAAAGAAAATTAACCTGATTGTTTGTTGTTATTTATATTGTCCGCTGAATATTCCATCATCTAAGCATACTGTATTTTCTTCCGTTGATAGGAGCATCGTAGATTTAACTGTACTGTAGGATTCAATTTCTTGGTTGACATCTTTATCGTCTAAATTTAATTCCTTTATGATTTCATTAAATTTATTATTCAAGGATGTGTTAGAATTAGATTGATATCCTAAGGTTTTGTAGTTTATAGACGTTGGATCATCGATTAAATGTGGAGGTATTTCAAATTCTTCTTGATTTTTTATTGGTATGGCTGTAGTTCCGTTCTTTCCTGGTGTAAGTTTCATGATTGGCGTGGCGGTGGTGATTTCCCTTTTTGCTGCTACTATCCGGAATTTTGGGTTGACTGGAATTTTTGGCGTAACTTTCTTGGTCTTTTTTTACTGTGCAGTCCAGAAAATGGATTTCTTGCTGACTAATTTCATGTGTGAATTTTATGGTGTGATGAAAGTTATTTAGACCATTAATGAAGGAATTCAGATCCTTGCTGGAGTGTGGCCATATGAAGAATATATCATCGATATACCTCCACCATATTAGCGGTTTAAGTTTTTGTGTTTGTAGATATTTTCTCTCTAGTTCACCCATAAAAATGATCGCATAATTTGGTGCACATTTGGTTCCCATGCTTGTACCTTGTATTTGTAAGTAGAAATTTTCTCCAAATCTAAAGCAATTCTTTGTGTACAAAAAATGGCTGTTGTGGTATCTGTGTGTGGGTGTAACCTAAGGCTGTGGTAACACTTGAAACGGATAATAAATTAAAACAAAAATTCTAAATAAAAATAAATAAAATAAAATTCTAAGATAAAATAAAATGTTAATGCACCTTAAAAATTATTTTTTGGATGCATTGGTGGCTTGTCTTTTTCCTACTTCCTTTTTCACTGAAATGGTAGTGGATTCCAAAAGGTTACAAATTATATCCATTTCTTCTCCTTCTGTTTGGGTCTTGAGATTTTCGGTGGCTTCTTCAATTTCTTTTTTGATGTTTCTGACTCTTTCACTCCAATAATCATGTAATAATCTAACTAATGTACGGCTAAAGTTGAGGTGTACCTCTTCCCATTTTATCAAAAAATTGGAGTTTGTGTCAGGAATTTGTGGCTGAATTCTTAGACGGATTGTTTTTGGAACCGTGTCGAAATGTACGCACTTATCTAAATATTCCATGTGGCTGTTTGTCCGTACTAATTTTATGTGCAATTTTCTTAAGGCTCTGAATTGAGCTACGTTTTTTTTCTTGAATCCTGGAGCTGGTTTGTTGGCTGGTTTGTTGGCTAGTTTGTTCTTCATTCTTCTTTCGTTTTCTTGGGTTGTCCTCTGCTTCTACATATTCTTGTGGGTCCCTGAAGCTAGTAGTTGATGTGTTCTCCTGTGGGTTGGACATTATTATGTCGCTGGATGGTTGTTGTGGGTGGATCCGAGGATGCAGTGGGTTTCCCCAATAATAATAATAAATAGTAATATGGAAAGGAAACCAACACCCCTAAGGTACTAATTATGGCTATTATTATTCTTAGTGGATACCTATGGTATTCAGTAGAGTTCCATAAGTCAGTGTAATTAATTAAATAAATAAAGTATGGCTCTCAACACTTAGAATAACTGATGCTAATATGATTTATTGTCGACATGTTTCGACAGCTAGGCTGCCGTCATCAGGACTGATATAATACAATTTCAATTTCCCTGAAGTACAAAAAATGGCTACATAAATGGCTCAAAATCACGTGATATTGATTGTTTTGATTGTGTTGTTAGTAACTGTACTGTTTGTTTACACTTGTAAGTATTATTGTAATTTAACAGTTTGTAATATTGTTCACTTATTAAAATCATTAAAATTCAAAAGAAAATTAACCTGATTGTTTGTTGTTATTTATATTGTCCGCTGAATATTCCATCATCTAAGCATACTGTATTTTCTTCCGTTGATAGGAGCATCGTAGATTTAACTGTACTGTAGGATTCAATTTCATAATTAGTACCTTAGGGGTGTTGGTTTCCTTTCCATATTACTATTTATTATTATTATTGGGGAAACCCACTGCATCCTCGGATCCACCCACAACAACCATCCAGCGACATAATAATGTCCAACCCACAGGAGAACACATCAACTACTAGCTTCAGGGACCCACAAGAATATGTAGAAGCAGAGGACAACCCAAGAAAACGAAAGAAGAATGAAGAACAAACTAGCCAACAAACCAGCCAACAAACCAGCTCCAGGATTCAAGAAAAAAAACGTAGCTCAATTCAGAGCCTTAAGAAAATTGCACATAAAATTAGTACGGACAAACAGCCACATGGAATATTTAGATAAGTGCGTACATTTCGACACGGTTCCAAAAACAATCCGTCTAAGAATTCAGCCACAAATTCCTGACACAAACTCCAATTTTTTGATAAAATGGGAAGAGGTACACCTCAACTTTAGCCGTACATTAGTTAGATTATTACATGATTATTGGAGTGAAAGAGTCAGAAACATCAAAAAAGAAATTGAAGAAGCCACCGAAAATCTCAAGACCCAAACAGAAGGAGAAGAAATGGATATAATTTGTAACCTTTTGGAATCCACTACCATTTCAGTGAAAAAGGAAGTAGGAAAAAGACAAGCCACCAATGCATCCAAAAAATAATTTTTAAGGTGCATTAACATTTTATTTTATCTTAGAATTTTATTTTATTTATTTTTATTTAGAATTTTTGTTTTAATTTATTATCCGTTTCAAGTGTTACCACAGCCTTAGGTTACACCCACACACAGATACCACAACAGCCATTTTTTGTACACAAAGAATTGCTTTAGATTTGGAGAAAATTTCTACTTACAAATACAAGGTACAAGCATGGGAACCAAATGTGCACCAAATTATGCGATCATTTTTATGGGTGAACTAGAGAGAAAATATCTACAAACACAAAAACTTAAACCGCTAATATGGTGGAGGTATATCGATGATATATTCTTCATATGGCCACACTCCAGCAAGGATCTGAATTCCTTCATTAATGGTCTAAATAACTTTCATCACACCATAAAATTCACACATGAAATTAGTCAGCAAGAAATCCATTTTCTGGACTGCACAGTAAAAAAAGACCAAGAAAGTTACGCCAAAAATTCCAGTCAACCCAAAATTCCGGATAGTAGCAGCAAAAAGGGAAATCACCACCGCCACGCCAATCATGAAACTTACACCAGGAAAGAACGGAACTACAGCCATACCAATAAAAAATCAAGAAGAATTTGAAATACCTCCACATTTAATCGATGATCCAACGTCTATAAACTACAAAACCTTAGGATATCAATCTAATTCTAACACATCCTTGAATAATAAATTTAATGAAATCATAAAGGAATTAAATTTAGACGATAAAGATGTCAACCAAGAAATTGAATCCTACAGTACAGTTAAATCTACGATGCTCCTATCAACGGAAGAAAATACAGTATGCTTAGATGATGGAATATTCAGCGGACAATATAAATAACAACAAACAATCAGGTTAATTTTCTTTTGAATTTTAATGATTTTAATAAGTGAACAATATTACAAACTGTTAAATTACAATAATACTTACAAGTGTAAACAAACAGTACAGTTACTAACAACACAATCAAAACAATCAATATCACGTGATTTTGAGCCATTTATGTAGCCATTTTTTGTACTTCAGGGAAATTGAAATTGTATTATATCAGTCCTGATGACGGCAGCCTAGCTGTCGAAACATGTCGACAATAAATCATATTAGCATCAGTTATTCTAAGTGTTGAGAGCCATACTTTATTTATTTAATTAATTACACTGACTTATGGAACTCTACTGAATACCATAGGTATCCACTAAGAATAATAATAGCCATAATTAGTACCTTAGGGGTGTTGGTTTCCTTTCCATATTACTATGTGATAAATGTATAAGCCTTCAACTCAAGGTGTCTGACTGCTGTGTGTTTGATCTTGGTGAACCTAAAGTGTGAAAAGATTTTTGTTGCGCGTTGGTTCATTGTCTAATATGACACAGAATTTAATGTGTAGGGATACAACAAGAGGTTTTCCTATGGGTCCATCTTCCAGAAGTTTATATATCTTGGCAAACCTTGGTTGCTAATAGTAACCTACCTGAGTCTATCTTCCACAAGTTCCCTGTCATGAGTACTAACTCTTGGTATAACCTGGCTAGCTTTTGTTCGTAATCCGTCCACTGCATCTTGGTAGTTTGTCAGATCTTCAGACAATTTCTGAAAACAAAAAATTTGGTACATGTCAAATGGGAAAGAAATATTAAAAGATTGCATGCTGACAATGAATTTATGGATGAAAAGATGCATAGGCCATATATGGCAAAGAGATAAGAATGCTTACTATAAACACATTTATTTTTGCAGTGTACTGACTTTCACTTATTTTGCAGTCGTTTGTTTTGCGCTAAAATTAATACTAAGCAAACAATTATATTTTGCTTATTGTGTTATGGTGCATATTTTAAAAATGCAAAAATTATGTCAAAATTTCCTTTACCTCAAAAATAAATACACACGAAATTGGATATGTTTACAGTATTTTGGAAAAAGACGCAGATAGGAGTTATAGAGTTTTATGGTGAGCTAGTAGAATGCAGTGATGTTCTTCACTTGTTTGTAGATGGCGACACTTGTATATGTACTTGAAAATGTTGACAAAAAGATGATGCTGAAAAAATGATGTGACAAAAAAATGATGTAGAAAAAACATGACAAAATGATGATGATAATAACGATGATGATGACGACGACGATGATATATATGTGGATCTTTACAAAGTTATATTGAAAAACCATTACGTATGTATCAGTACTCCTAAAATGTTGTTCAAATTTGTGATTCTGCAACTTTGAATTACTGAGCGATTTGAAAAGTTAAATTTCTTTATGAAATTAAATCCATATAAAAAATTACAAATGTAAACATACTTGTATTTGCCTTGTCATATTTTACAATTTCTTTTTGAATGGAACACCCAAACAATTAAACATTATACTGAAATCGACCAATAATGAAAAAGAAAACACTGTGAACAATTAATTAAATCCTGACTTGTACCAAAATTGGCCAATAATGAATAAAGAAACCCTACAAACAATTCAATAAATTTTGTGTGCCGAAACTGAAAGAAATTTACGAAAATACGTAACAAGCTTGAGTGGATTGTGGGATTGCTTTGGGCTAAATTATTTTCCCATGAACCGATACATAATAAATATTGAATTTCTTTATAAATTCCATTAAAGTTCCACGTTATCAATAGTAAAGCATTTTAGTCCGAATGTAAACAAACAACATTGATTTTACCCAGGCCCTACCAGATATATATACTGGCAGACAACATTGACCTGTTCATTTGACCTTTAATCTAAATATTAAATTTAATAAATTAATAGTGGACCATTTCCTTTATGTAAAAGAAACACAGGTGCTTATACCCACTATATCATGGGAAAGATGCAAGCTAAAAATCATGTATTAAAGTTCTGCGAATCCTAACGCTGCCCATGTCTTGGCAGATCCTCCTATATGAATATTTCTTATGAAAGGTCAAGCAGACAGGTCAAAGTTGTCTGCCTATACTAGTACTTGTATGTATAATAAATATATGAATGGGGCGATTCATCTCGCACAAATAAAAATTCTATTAAGATTTGCCAGGCTTTTACATTTATTGTTTGTTAGCGATTTTGAATTTTGCTAATTTAACAATGCATGAATATACACATGATAAAGTTGTAGTTCGCTCAAATATATGATGTCACACAAACATACATACAAAAGTATATATATGAATATCATAATAAGTATTTATTGTAGGGGTCAGTGTTTTGGTTTATCTAAGTGGGGGTCATTATTTTGGCCGATCTTATGATTTGTATATCTATAACCATAAAGAGCTTGTTATTAAATATAAAAGTAACTTTTGACACTGGTTATCTAGGTCACCTTGTACTAATATTCGATACATAATAAATGTTAAAATGTTTAAAGAGTGAAATAGAATATTGAGAGTTTTACACCCCAGTCAAGATTTTTTCACTTATATCTGGGGTGGTCAGTTCAGTGATGATGGGGGAAACTGGGAAGAACAGAGGAACCCCTACCTTTTATAAACAAACTTTTTCAAACTAAAATCTGCCAAAGAGGGCTTTTAACTTAGGCAATGAGAAGCACTGTGATCTGCAATCACACACTTCAGAGCACTCGGCCACTAAGGTCCTAAGAGATGGAGGCCTTTCCAATGACTCAGCATAAAAAGTTGGATTGATTAGGGCATGGTGATACTTAAATATCTTGCTCAATAAAATATACCATGCAACAAAGACTAGCATGCAACCTAGGCTAGGCTTGAACCCATGACTTTGACGTCATGAATCCACAGTCAAGTACGGGTATATGAAGAAATAATGTTTCACTTGTAAAAACTGCAATGCATACATTATGATTCAGTACCACCAAGCTAATTACATAAAAGAGATAAATATTTACCTAGTAGATATATTATTATTCATATCTACTAAGAGTTAATTAAAGTACAGATAGAACCAAAAATTAAGTATTACACCCAAATAAATACCCCCCTACAATAATTAAGTGGGTCAAAATCACTAAAATAGCATTGTATTTATTGTTTAAGTTATTGATAATTTTCAATAAGCACTCATTGATTGTTTTAAATGATCATTACATTGTTTTTAAAATCAGTATTGTGTATTTTTTTCAAAACATTGGGATTAGATACAATTCATCATGTTTTCCCCTTTTTGTGTGAGAATATCACATCCTCAAGTGTGCAAACTTAATTTTTGTCAAGATGTTTCATTCCTATACCAGTAAGATGGTGAAAATGGTATTTTAACATCCCAGTCAAGAATATTTCTTTCATATCAAGTCAGACAGATCTGCAATGGTGGATGGTGGAGGAAAACTGAGTTCCCTGAGAAAACCATCAACCTTTAGCAAACAACCTGACAATCATTCTTAAATTTGAATTTGAACGTAGATTGTATCATGCTAAGAACCTTTTTGAACAGTAACAAAAAACTTGTCACAACATTTGGTCAGCAGATGATAATGTTCAGTGTTCTGATTAAGCAATATTCAAATCTTTTATAAACCTCCTTTTGCCACTGTACACTGAATCATAGGCATTCCAATCTAATCAAACGTTATTCAAGTCACTTATAAAACTCCTCTTGTTTTTTTACATAACAATAAATTGCTTATTATCAAAATTTGATTTTAGTGATAACAAATATTTTCTATTTACATGCATCAGTATATATGTATATACAAGTCACATTGTACTCTAAGCGGTTATGAAAAGAACTATTAAATAACTACGTATATTACAAAAGTATCATATTTCGATCATTTTAAAAATTCAAAATTTCGATTTCTTAAATCAATGAACAATGTTTACACAAACACTTTGATATTTACTTCTACCTTGAGGTAAGTAATTCATGTGTAATCATAATAATATAATAAATTAAAATCAATTTATTGATAAAAATTAATCAATAGGTTATCAATATTTCCAAACAATTTTGAATTCTTGTTATGTGTATTGGTTCTGAGGTTCAGTGGTTATGCAACATCATAACAACAGAGTGGTTGTTTTCCTCACTAAGATAAACCAATTCCACCCACTATTACAAATCAAGAAATTTTCTGATTCATTTTATTTAAGAAATAATCAACATTTACCCATGGTATATCGTCGATTAATACACTGGCCGGAGTTCACATGAGGAAGATTATATCATGAGGTGGCTATGCCACCAAGTGATATATTCGCTGTGTGTTAACGAGATAAAAGAAATATTTATTTCTCTTTTCAATTCAATACAGGAAATGTTAGTTCAATTTTAACTTTATTGCTGCATAAATAATGAAATATGTCTATCTATTTCCTGTGTGACCTCATAAGGACAGTTCATCATAAATGCAGATTGCAAAGTGACCTCCCAATATCTGTTGTTGTCTCAATCAATGACCAGAAATGAAGGGTGTACAGAGGGCAGGGAAAGACATCAAAGAAACCACTCATTTGGTATGGGTACTTTTTATTAAGGGTCACCATGTGACACATACGGTTTACACAGAGTGATATTGAATCACATAACTCAACATGATAGATATGGAAGTACTGGGTGACATATTATATATCCAAATTATATTGAATTCCGTTGGGTTCTCTAACCCACAAAAACGGCCAAAATTAAATCTCTATGGACATTTGTGATTTTTCAGTACATATTTTTTTTGTAGAATGATCAATTATTTCATACTAAGATTAATATAAAAATTCAAGCTGAAAAACCCACCTCAGTTTTCATTTTCAGTAATGCGGAAAATAATTAAGCTAATTCCAAACTTCAATGATATTCAGGCATCAAGTACAGCATGCTGAATTAGTAATTCAAGATAACAATGGATGCACGAATGACTTAACATTGGACATGTGTTTAAAAATTCCATTATGATGCTTTGTGATTGATGATTGTTTAAATGCTTATATGTACATGTATATGCATTATAAATCAACATCCTACAACATGAAACTTCCGTGTTCTTCAATACACTGTAATCCATTGGATGTTTCAACATAGCATTTAACCTGGCATTTTTTACTTTTCTAATGAAAAATATTTTTTTCATGCATTTTAATTACACGTTACAGAATTTTTTATTACCAACACCCAAGAAAACAATTACCAAGCAATATTAAAAATTTGGTAGACAAGTTGTGAAATATTTAGGGAAATATACATTAACAGAAATTTCATCCAATCTGTATCAAAATCATTTCTAAATCAGTTTTCATCTTCATTTATGGTTTTCAATATATTTTCTTTCTGGAAATATGCAAACTCCATATTTTAGAGGTTGGGGTTCAAACACTTGCTGGGCCTGACCAAGATTTGAACATAGGTAGTGACAGTTATTTCACCAAGCACTCAACATTTAGAAATGAAATTCACAAGGTCATTCCGAAGAGACCTTAAAACCGTCATGTTAGGTGTAACATGATAAGAACCCATCCGTCACACTTTGCCCTAAGTGCACTACAAAGTTCAGTATTACTACCACTTTACATATAGTTGGTGATGTTGCAATATACATGAACTATTTTTGGTTTGAACGCAAAATTCTAACCAAACAACCATCCACCAACCAACCAAACAACCATCATGGTAGGTGGATTGGTTATGATCCTTAAACTGGCAATACAGACCACTTGGCTATCCAGAACCTCTGGTAGTCAAAGATGGAGTTTTTTCTTGTAAAATGTCCTAACATAAAGAAAGTACTGAATACCCTTATACACAACATAGAAATTATTATGATCTAAAATAATGATATTTAAGTTAAGTTATATAAACTTCACACACAATACAGCATTTATTACTTATACTAACTACTTACAACATAACGTAAGAAATTTATAATCTTTTTTATGAAACCTTTTATTTATTTATTGTATCTGAAATACGTCTATATGAATAGGACCATTTTGATCTTTCCAATATTTTTTTCGACTTATTTAAGTTTAAAACAACTTTAATACACATATTTGTAAACATTCAATATTTGTTTAAAAGCAATAAAAACGTCATGTAAATATTTATGTATACAATTTGTCTTTTTTAAATCTGGCAGGTTTTTGGAAAATCATTGCTAAAATGATTTATCAAGACTCATACCCATTTACTAACCTACAAATGCTATAGATAGCATTTAGATGGTCATTTTAACATGTTGTACAAATGTTATGGGTTCTATTCTAAAGTAAACTATTTCCATGGTTTTTTTCCATTACCTATAACAGTATGCAGCCAACGAATCAAAATGTCTGATTCACTAACTGTTTACTATCCTCTTACCGATTCAGAACCATGAAAACTAGTGTCCTTATTTAGCTAAACACCAAAATTCTTTTTAATTATCATTGTGCTTGTGACCAGCTAGAATTGTGTCCAATATCATTGCCTACAGCCTGTTATTTGTGTAAACCAGGAGTGGAGTGGAGTAATGGTGTTTTACATCCCAGTCAGAATTCTTTCACTTTTATCGAGGTGGTCATTTCAGGGCAATATGCTTGTAGGGTTCTTTAGTGTGCCATACCTACCATGGCACAGGATATCATTTTTATAGTCTCTTCAGAAGCACCTTGTGACTTTCATTTCAAAATGCTAAGTGCTCTGTGAAAGAACAATTACTACCTATTTGCAAGTCTTAGTAAGTGCCAGCCAGAGTTTGATCTCACAACCTCCCATATACAAAGTAAGCACTCCTCCAACTGAGCATTCATACACGTACACTACAAATCCTTAGTACTTCTAGGAGTGAATTTATTATATACCAACATCAAAATATATTTTTCTCCAACTGGTTAATCTTGTAGAGGTAAAGTTTTATAGATTTTCCAGATTATGATCAAATTTTTATTGACCAGTATTTAACCTGTCTGAGCCTTTCACATAAAATAGAATAAAAACAAAATTATATAGCCTTAAATTGGTTAAGCGAAGAATAAAATAAAAATAAACTTTCTGGAAGAATTTGAAATTTTCATAAAATCATTACTTACAACTCTAAAAATTTTAACTAAAGTGGACTTGTTTTCAAGTAAGTAAATTGATTTTTCACACATAAAATATATAAAATTCAAATTGAATTTCAAAATGTTCATAAAAATACAATTTATAATTTTCCAAACTGGACAAATGACTATATTTAAACTGATAAATTGAGTGTTCACTTTGAAAATACATAAATATTCAAATTGAATTTTGAAGAGTTCATAAAACACTATTTTTGTTCTCGAAACTGGACAAATGCCAGGCTTAATTGATAGACATCTGTAGAATACAATATGTGATTGAGGTTACACGGTCTGGCTTGCGGCAGGTCATACAGACTAACGGAATATCAATTTGATCTAAATATTTAAAAAAAAATAATTCAAAAATCAAATAAATTAAGATTGTACTTTAGAGTTATATTCTAAGTCCTAAAAACAATCTATTTTTAAACCCTAACACCCCTGAACAACAACAATATCAGGCATATATGATACTTTATATCAAAGGCCCATTCTTAGCCATTTTTAAGCCAAACACCCCTGAACCCTTGGTGGCACAGTCCAAAAATCAAATGAAACAGACCATTCCATTATAATTTTAGGGGTGTTAGGCTATAATAATAAACATACCATGGTGTAATAAGTTAAAATCAGTTTTACTTTTATATTTGTCTTAGAGCGATTTATTTTGTTCTCAGGATATGTCCGTAATTAATTCATGTGAAAATATTGGTAAGAGCAGTGGCTTAGTTAACACAATATGTTTGTGAAGGTTTTATTCGGGGTTAAATTTAAATTAAGATTTTTACTTAGTTATGGCACTGTCTATAAGCATAGCCTAATCTCATTGTTTACAGCTAGATGAACTCGTATCGTTATTCTTGATAACCAAAGTAGAATTTTACCATAACAAAAGGGGGTACTTGAAATTAATATTTATAAAATATTGTATTTAGACTTAATTTTAAAATGTTGATTGATCCAGGCCTTTAGAGATTAAAAAATTTATATGAATTTTTAAGAGAAGTTTTTAGTTGTTCTCAGCTGAAGTTAACACAGTGGTTGAAAAACTGCTAATGTGATGTGAAACACCATGCCATGTGGCAACTGGCACTAATTTACAGATAACAGCATCTCTCATTGCCTAGGTTTGAATCCTACTCTGGGCATATCCTAGTGTAATACATTGTGCCAGTTTGCTGACACTCCTTTTTCATCTACCATCCCAAAACTGACCAGGCCTGGGTTTCACAATCATTCCTTAGCTAAGGTTTTTCTTAACTTAAATTTTGCAAAATTGCAAATCTTTATAATTTTGTTAATTTTCGAGATATTCAAGAATTTAAGGTATCATCTTTAACATCATTTCTAGATTAAAACATCTGCATTAGTTTTGACAAAAAATATTCATCGGTAGTTGCAAAAAGAGATTACCAAAATTTGCGGAATTTAAGGTAAGGAAAATCTTAGCTAAGGAATGATTGTGAAACCGGGGCCAGGTGATATAAGTGAAAGAATATTGACTGGGCATTAAACTCTATTACCTATGTTCTACTTCCCTTCAAACTAACATTGAAGTGGAACCAGTTCCAGTTTTCCATTTTGAAAAGAGAATGATTTATTGAAAAATCACACTTATTAGATAATTAACTATACTTCTAGAAAACCAGTGAACTATTGGTTACAATAATTAACCTATTTATTGATTTACAATTTTAATAATTAATAAGGTGTTAATTATGTTTAATTCAATAACGACATTCTGCAATTCTTAAGTAGGTCATGTTAAAACACCATTACAAAAACAAAGAGTGAAGTTTTGTAATGGGATTTTATGTGCCAGTAAAGATTCTTTCACTTATATTGAGGCAGCAAGTTCTGGGATGGTGGAGGAAAAAAAACTGACAAATGTTTTACTTTACAATTTGCCCAAGGTGGCAGGTTGCTTATTAAAATTCTATTGAAAGTCCAAAAATCCATTTCTTATATGTTTTCATCTGTATTTCTCTTATAATTTATCGTCAAATCCCTTAACAATGCCAAAATCTAACAGAACAAATGTTGGCTATGAATTCAGGTTTCACTGCACATCAAATTAATTGAAAACTAATTACTGATTAAAGTATAAATGTAATGGTATGTTTGGTAATAAATTTCATTTTTTTTTTACAGAATACATGTAGTAAAAATTTATTTTAACTGAAATGTAATGATGTAATGTAATTTAATCTGCTCTGTTTTTACAATTTCGTTTATTTTCTGTTTCTTTTTGCATTTGCACTAAAATTCATTTTTTGTTGACATGTAATGAAAACTAATCTGCTATTTTTTGTGCCTATTCCTTTCAATTTCTGCTTATTGGGAATAATGCAGCAGCAATTACATTAATGTTTGCCTTTTGTTGCAGCAATGACATTAATATTTTTTGTGAATGGCATTATAGATAATATGACAATAACAGCTGTGGGCAAAACATCATTTTATCTGTATGAAAATGTAAAGTTACAGGCAGGTGTAAATGATTCTGGACAGCCATTATCAAATTGTAGATGGTCAGATAGCCATTGATGGTCATTATCAAATTAAGGATAGCCACTGATGGTCATTATCAAATAAATTATGGTTTATTAACTTTCTAGTTAATTGAATTAGGTGGCAAGAGGGAGTGAATATTGGTTTGATGTTTTTTGTTTCGTTGTGATTTTATGTTTTCAAGTCCTGCTTATGGTAATTATATTAAAGGTTTTTTTCTCATTTATTGATAAAATATCTATTTGCCCATGGTTCTCCAGTCAGTGGAAGAATATACGACAACAACATCATGTTCATCTTCATTACTATGTGCTATGTTATGTCCAAACTTCTATACCTGTGGTTATAATATTAGAGCCTCAACTTAAAGATAGAGACCTCAGCGGCCAAGTGGTCTACAACACATGCTTATGGATCACAGCTTCTATCATTGCTTAGGTTCCAGTCCTTTAAGAGCTGATCATAGAGTGAAAATGTTTGTCAATTTCCTTGCCAAAGTTTGGTGGTTTTCTCCAGGCATTCTGGTTTCATCCCCCATTCCTAAATTGACATATATATATATTATATATATGTGAAAGAATCTTGACTGAGGCATTAAACACTATACTTAATCAATTCCACTCTTTCTATATAAAAAACATCCAACTCCGCTCTGTCTATGTAAAAGAACCTCAGTGGACAATTGGTTTAGATTGGAGGATTGTGGATCATAGAGCCTTAAAATTCCACATGGCCGAATCCCAATCTGAAAAACTGTGTCAGTTCCATTGTCAAAGGTCTGTGGTTTTCAGCCAGTACTCAAGTTTCCTCAACTATGCCAGAACTGACCACCTTGATATAACTGAAAGAGTCTTAACTATGGAATAGGGTAAAAACATGATTTCTCTACTCTTACTATTAAAGAGAACGTTTAACAATTTTGTTTGTTATCAAATTTTTGTACAAATAACACATTTTAGATGAAAAACAGAGATTTAACACCTACATATGAATGATAAGATTTAAGATCAATGAGGAGATAATCCAATACAGCTAATGGTAGATTAAAAGGTAGATTATCTACTTACAGGTATCTACCTACTAAGTTAAGTTATAACATCTTTATTTGTTTTCACAGCATTTTTGGTTTACCTCGATTTAACCCCTGACCAGGCTGCGAGTGACCAACAAATAAAATGCAGATAACAATGTAAACTTTAAAGGTTAAAACTCAGACAATCATCGTAAAACCTTAGGATTGATTTATTATTAGTGAAATAAACTTTTTCTAATTAACACGTGTTAATAAAATAACTGACCATGTATGTGATGGTTATTTATTATAAAGTTGTGAATGTACATGACTCATATACAAGTTTTTTTGATCTGAGGTATACATTTTGGTCTAGACCAATTAAAGAGTGATAGCCATAGCATTAATGTGGCCATTTTACGTTTGCCTGAACATTGCTTGAGGGCGGCACCTTACAAACCACCAAATAGGTTCAAATCCCATTGGTTTCAAGGTTTTCTCTGGTCACTCAAGTTTCCTCAACCATTCAGTCCAAGGACTGACTCTCAGAATGTAAGTAAAACAATCTTGCCTTGGGCATAAAACAGTAACTCTTACCAGCTAGGCTCAAATCCCACTGCTGAAAGACCCTAGTATGAGAAATTTGTCAGTTTTCTGAGTTTGTGGATTCTTCTAGGCACTCAACATTCCTCCCCCATCCCAGATCTGACTATTGCAATCAATATTTATAAGTGAAAAAATCTTTACTTTTTTTTTGTTTTCCTTGTACAACCACACTTCTTTTATTTTTCCATAACTTAAAACCACTGAGGTACATTACAACTACTACCAGTACATTAATGATGGTTTCACATCATAACTAAGACAAACATAACTTTGAATTCTACTCAGGGCAAACCCTAGTGTGAAAAAGTATGTCAGCTTGCTTGCCAATGGTTTTTTTTTTTTTGTTTTCTCTTGACACTCTGGTTTCCTCCACCATTCCAGAACTGACCATCTTGATATAAGTGAAAGAATCTTGACTGGAACATAAAGCACCATAACCTCACTTCATTCCAACACACTATTCTAGACTAATACTGTAATACTACACACTGTCCAGGTATCATGACTGGTGGTTGTTTAGTCAGTACTAATTAAGTACTACCTACAAGTTATTTGTACTGCTGTAATACATGAATTAGAGTGGTTACGTCAGTTGTAGGAGTACTATCTGGAAGCTACTAGTTTGTATTGCACTATATTATGATCTACCGATACTACCCATTTTCCTCCAAAAAAAACTTGTACAATTTTTTCTACAAAAACTGTTTTTGATTGAAAAATTGGAAACAAATCAATGCATAAGATATTGATTCTCAATAACCATAGACATTTTCCTACAAGCTAGTATCAACCTTCAGACTTTTTGGCCCCCAATTTTAGTGCATAATCTTTTAGACTATATAGTGGTTGTTAACTCAATAGTACACCTACAAGCTATTTGTACTACCATAATACATGTATCATAATTCTTACGTCAGTTGTAGGAATACTATCTGGAAGCTACTATAATATGATGTACTGATACTAGTTAGTATCTGCACTATAATATGCTGTACCAATGTACTGCACCTTTATCTTGAATCTCAATTATCATATCAACTTATATTATTAACTACCGGGTAAACAGCTCTTAGAAATTTTGCCAAAAGGTGAAGTTACTTTTAGAAAGTAAACATACACAAAGTCAGCCAGAAACATGTATTTATAACCACATATTATCAATTAACGAGTTCTTATCAGCTTAATCTATGTAAAAATTAATTAAGATTATAGTGGTTTTTATATATGCATGTAAATAATCAGATTATGAATGAAAAACAACTTACACATATATAAGCAAAGAAAAACCAAAACAATCTCTCAAGGTCAAAAACACTTTTTGATAAATGAGAAGTGGAGAGGAGACTGTGATACGATTTTATTTTATTCACATAAATTGAGGCAGTCAGTTCTGGAATAGTGGAAGAAACCAGAGTGCCTAGAATACCAGACCATTCAGCAAGTGAACTGTTAAACTTTCTCACTGGATTTCAGACTGGGTTTTAAAGTTAGGCTGTGCGGTTTGGTATTTGAACCTAGGTTGGTTGGTTGGTTAGTTGGTTGAATGTTGCTTAACGTCCCATCAGCAATTTTCAGCTATTCACGACGAGAACTACATTATTAATCTCTATGGATTAATCTTTGAACAATTTAGTGTATGCATGTGAAGTGCGAATGTGTTGTATGGTCTGCTGTGTACTAGCGTGCACTCAGGGCGACTTTAACATGCTAGCTCAAAGAGTCAGTACGCCGCAGACAAGCACACCACTCCCCCAATCCATTATACTGATACCAGGCGAACCAGTAAAGGTCAACAGCAAGGAAAATTCACTTTCCCAGATGTGGTCTGAGCCTATTTGAACCTGAACAACGAGACCCTGTAATCCAAAAACCAGCACTTTTTAGACCACTTGACAGGTCAAACACCTAACCTTCTCCCTCGAGGACAGATATAAATGAACTAAATGGCATGGTACTGAATTGGTATGTTGGAGTTGATAAAAGTCTAATAAAGTAGTTAGAATTAAAATCATCAGTAGACCAATGAAGTGCAAAGAAAATTCTTGATCAATCTGCTTAAACACAGAGTAGAAAAATCCTATTCTATTGAAGCACAGAACAAGTTCATCAAGATCTTATGCAGAGTAGAAAAATCTACTCTAATCTACTCTGCATTGGTACTTAATTAGACAAGTAAAGTTGATAAGATTTAAATTTTAAATCTGTAATTTAAACTGTCAAAAAATAAAAGATTTTTTTCACAAATGAAGATATATTAATCAGAACCTAATCACACACCTACCATTAATAAATGAGATTTGTTCATCGCAATTAAAACCTTATTAACGTAAACGATCGTTTATGTCAAGTAAATGATTCGCGTGTCTTTGACAGCATAATCTGGCAATTTTAAAAACATGATCGCATAATTTTCAAAACTGCATTTGTTTCATTATTCATATTATAGACTGTTGTATTGACACCATAATTTGGCCGTTTTCAAAGCATGATCGCATAATCTTCTAAACTAGATTTGTTTCATTATTCATATTATAGAGTGTTGTATTGACAACATAATTTGGCCATTTTCAAAATATGTCCGCATAATTTTCTAAACTCAATATGTTCCATTATTTATGGTATACATAATACCAATTGTTGTATTGACAGCGTGATTTCAAAATTTTCAAAATTTGATATCCCTGATTTGTTTCATTTAATTTAAAATTCAAGTTAACACTTTTAGACTTTTCTAAAACATTTATGAATGTGTTTTAAGTTTCGAAATTCTTAATTGCTTTTTGTTAGCTTGATTTGCTCCATATATGATTATTGGTACATGTAATACTTTTAAGAATTTTTAATTGGCTTTGAACATTTTATTTACACAATAAAAAACCAAATTACATTTAGTAAATTACGTAAAAAGTTATATAAGAAATGAACGAAAGAAACAAGACCTACAAAGTTTAAAACTCATCCAACCCTAAAACATTAGTAAAGAGTTATTGAATATAGAATAATTAAATGCATATGTTATGTCATACCAGGAATTTGTAATTGGGAAAACCACAGTTTAAAAACATTAGATAGTGTCATCTGATACAGGGACCTGAAACAACAGAGTGAGAGATAGAAAGAGAAAGAAAGAGAGAGAGAGACAGTTGCTGAAGAGACCATGATTTGATTGATATAATGGAGTCTTAAGTCCTAGTTAATAATTTTTACTTATATCGAGATGTAACCAGGTATTGGTGAAGTTGTAAATTTTTTTTACCTTTGCAGTGTGATCAGGGGCAATGCACACCCAGGGTGCTTTAGCATGCCAGAGAGAGACAGAGCGAGAGAGAGAAAGAGAGAGAGAGAGAAAGAGAGAAGTTCAAGAAATGAAACAAACACACTAAATGTACATTACTTTATTTAGATTTTATACATCATGGAGTTTATTTATCATTTAATGAGGGACAGTTTATAATGATGGGCGTATGTAACATTCTGATTCAAATTATAAACTCAATTTAGCTATAAACTTTTAGCTATAAACTTTTGACCCTGTTATTTTTAATTGTTTATTTATCCATTATTTTGATAATATTTTATTATTTTATTGTAGATCAACACCTACATGTTATAATATCAATATGACTTCATTCTTTTAAAATATTTTAAATTATTCCAATTTTCCACAATCTTCATCCTAACAGAATTTAAGTTATTCAATGGGGGCATAGGGGCTGAATGGTCTTTACAGCATCGGCTTATGGATCACAACACCTCTCGCTGCCAAGTCAAATTCCGTTGTGGTTTTCTTCAGTTTCCTTCAGAATTGACCACCTTGAAACAAGTGCAAAATCTTGACTGGGGCAAAAAATCACATGTACCGGTACTCCACTATACCAATATGTTTTTTCAAGGTTTAGTTTTCACAGGTCACACTTTGATAACTATTGACCATTTTGTAACCATGTTGATAATTCTTGTGCAAAAAACCATGTTAAAATCCCCCTTGATAACTTTGCAATCTCGCTTGAAACAACAGTATTTTGAAAGTCTACAAATCTCTTTCTTTCATGTTTTTCGTTAAAGTTTCCCTCAATTTAATGACAAAACTTTCTATATGCCAAATTTTGATTACAGTAAAGATAAGGTAGTGATGAAGCCAGGTTTTATTGTATTTGGAAATTACTAATTCATGCGGGCCAAAATTAATATAATTTAATTGTCCTTCAAGATTTCATTTATACTGATTAAGTTTAGTTATATTCAAATACACAATTTTTAAAATTCCTATAAAGATTAGATTCATTATTCATTTGAATTTTTAGTAATTTTCAAATTCACATGTATGTCTGTAAGAATAATTTCATTTATTCATTTGAATTTAAATTGATTCCATGTAGTGAACAATGTATCTGAAGGCCAGAAGCAATAAAGGAACTGGTAATATCTATATCATTATGAAGAAAATAGTTGAAATACTACCGTAATTTAAAATTTCAATCTGGGTGTTCTTCAATAGCACAAAGTCATATAGTTTTGTATGACTGTTATGTGTTAAAATCAGATGGAACTCTAGATAATGTCTTTTTGTCTAATTATTTTAACATTTTATTAAGTTGAAATTTGGTCAATAAAAAGTCAACAAGGAATTCCCTGATTTTTTATTTTTTTTTTTTTTTTTTTTTTTTTTTTTTGAAAATAAGAAAGTAGTTTAAATTTCATTTGATATTTCTAAACCGCAAAAGCAAAACCTATCCTGATAAAATGTTAATCACTAAATAATGTTGATATAATGGGGTGGAGTAAGAGATTTATGCCTTAGTCAAGATGCTTCCACTTCTATTGAGGTGGTAAGTTCGTGATGGTAGACAAAAACAGAGTGCCCAGAGAAAACCATTGACATTCCACAAACTTTCTCACACTAAGATCTATCCTGATCCCTAGAGATTGGAAGCTAAGTGTTCAGATGGTGCTGTGATCTGTAAGCATGTATTTTAGACCTGCACTCTGCAAATGAGGCCCCTTTTAAATTTTAGCAAAAGGTGCTGGGGGTCTTGCATGCTCGACCAGATAATTTTTAAAATGCAGCATGTTTCCCAACCCTGGAATGGAACCCCCCTTTGGGTCTGCCACTGAACTGAAAGAATAAATTTTCATTTTCAAGTCTATTATGCAAGATAAAGCAAAATGCAATATATACATGTAAGTATTGAAAACTGAAATAATAAATTTTCCTATTCATGCAATTCTATTATCTCAAATTTTGAGAGTACATGTATTATGCAAGGCAATGAAAATCGTAACTAGTTCAGAAAGCTTGATTAAGTTTCCCTGAACCCCCTCTACAGGTAACTAGCCCAGAAAGCTTAATTAAGTTTCCAATATTCCAGATAACTGCCCCCTCCCCAGGTTTTATGTTTTGGTAATGACAGCAATCAGTACAATCTTTATGGCCTATAACTTTCTTCAGACAAATTACACCTTTGACTCAAAATCAATGTTCCAGATGGATAATTTACCGTTAATTTAAACATAAACATGACAAAGTTAACATGGAGGGTCTTAAATTAGCTCATCTTCCACAAAATTCTTCAGGAAATGAGTATATATAGCCAGGGAGAATTATTTATTTAGCTAATCAAAGGAAATGCATGCATAATTCTTTTTTGATTAGCATATCTAATAATAGGGTACATACTCGTACATGTAACTAAAACATTAAAATATGGCTGTAGTCTCTTACACCTACACAGGTAAATGTTTATACACAGGGATGCATTTTCCTTCAATTAACTGTCTAATTTTATTTCTCTTTATTTCATTCATTCACTCACTCATCCATTCTACAAGTTCATTCACTTATTTATTGACACATCAATTCAACAATTCAACCATTATTCATTTATTTATTGGTCCATATATATATATTCATCCATTCGACCATTTACCCATGCATCCATCTATCTATCCAACCTCCCTTTTACCCACTTATTCATTCATTCATCAACTCAAACATGATTTATTTACACATCCATACATCCTACCATCCATTCATTCATGCATTATCCATTTATCTATCTTTTCATTCATACATCCATCTACCCTACCACCCACTCATCCATCCACCTACCCCACCCACTCATCCATCCATTCCATTATTGAGAACTGAATTAACCCACCCAGATGCAACATTATAAATGTACATTGCACAAATTCACACCTTTTATTCAAATTCAACATCAAATATCTCTCTCTCTCTCTCTCTCTCTCTCTCTCTGTGTGTGTGTGTGTGTATGTCTGCGATAAATTACATAACCATTACATGTCTGTAATTTCTTCAGATTATAAATCAGTAGCAAGGTTCAAAATCCTGTCACTAAACCAGTATATATTTATAGAATATTATATAGATATTAAATTTGCAAGTAAACAATGAAAATAATATTTTATTGGTAATTGAAAAAATCTCAATATTTTAACACTCTTAGGGTATTAAAATTAAGCTTCTTATTCTAGAATTTTTTATCTGACCAACACTTGTGTATTTTCGTTTTCATTGCACTGGTTCTTAAGTGACCTCATATAAACTTATAAAGTTATTTACCTTGGGAAAAAATATCAAATTAAAATATTTTAATGGCAATTTTAAGTGGGGATTTAAAAGATTTTTTTCAAACTTAAACCCTCTCCATTTTCTTAGATTCAAACAGATTTTTCGTTGATTTTATATGGAAAACTGACTTTTAAAAAAGTTTTCAAAAACATGTATTACTATTAAGCATTTTAGCTAAAATAAATTTTATAAACTACAAAAATAATTAAATAATTTAAGTTTTATTGGTATGACTGAAAGTTTTTGTGTAAAAAAATGGTTTCACTTTTACTTTTAAGCTAATAGGTAGGAAGAATTTGAAAAACTGACATTTCTACAAAACAGCTTTTATGATTATTATTATGGATGCACTAATGGAACATAATGTCAACAATTACTTAGCAAGAACCTTAATTATTTGTTTACCTTTTTCTTGTTTTTCTTTTTATTTTTAGATTTGCCGCTAGCACAGTTTAACATGGAGTGATTATTTCCCATAATAAATAATTATCCAATAATTGTTACCACAGCTCTATGAAACATCCATTACAGAATTACGCCATCCTCCATTCTATCATCCGAAAAAATAATCCCGAAATTTAAGGGCAGATACACTCATTACTGTCCATATTGGTCAGTTATGGCCCAATTTCAATTTCTATCCCATTTGCTCGACCACAGAATAAACTTCTGCTTATTCCATTTTTACCTCTGGGGGTGTGCCAAATGGACAAATTGCCAAGTATATTAAGAAATAATACAAACTTGTATATTAAAACTATAGACTATTGTCAAGTCTAAACCTGCCCACCCCTATTACCAGCAAAATTAAAAGGATCTTCAAATCAATATCAATAAATAGGTATATATATATGGCTATTTAAATTTACGAGTTCTGATCTGGTGATCGAACCAAAACAACAATGAAAATAATACAACCTTTACTAACAATACCGGTACAATACACAAGTAATACATTTTACATTGTGTATACCTAATGCATTAATATTTTTTTCTTTTCTTTTTTTTCTTTGGTCATATGTCATATTTTTTTCAATGTACATGTTTATATTATAAACTATAAGAATACCTACAACCAAACTAATAGTGAAAATAATAAATTTACCAAGAAAATGACGGTATTAACATTCCATTGCCGGTAAGTATATCTAAAACAGTCTTTACATAATCTTTTTCATTTTTTTTTTTTTTTTTTTTTTTTGTTCATATGTCATATTTTTTCAGTATATGTGTATATTGTCCATATACTAATATCATTTATTGGTAATATTGGAACTTGTCTTTTATTAAGTTCTAAAGCATTCAAAACATTATTTTATTTCAAATTTTTAGGTCATAAGTCACATTTTTTCAACACATGTTCATTGTG
Source organism: Anadara kagoshimensis (assembly GCA_021292105.1). NCBI lineage: Eukaryota > Metazoa > Mollusca > Bivalvia > Arcoida > Arcidae > Anadara > Anadara kagoshimensis. The sequence goes on along the minus strand of CM037858.1, from coordinate 19,436,033 downwards.
CATATACTAACAACATTTATTAGTAATACTGCAACTTGTTTTATTAAGTTCCACCTTTTGTTAACGGCTTGCACACATTTTTCAGACACCTGCTTGAAACATTTTATTTTTCATGTGTCATTTTTTCAATATATGCTGATTGTCTAAGAACACATACTTACTATTCATCACATTTATTATGCAGTGTTGCATTGGAATTTGCATATCTTACATTTCTCAGTAATTACATTTTCAAAAATATTTTTTAATAAAGTTGCATTTTTTTTTTTTCAATTTCACAGCCATTGTTTAAGAACATAATACAAATTAGTAATGCTTGCTTGTTTTTTTTATATTCCTTTTCTCTTGTATAAGTCTGTGTGGTCTAACATCATAGTACCTCTCACCACCTAGGTTGAAATTCAGCTTGGGATATATCCCAATGTCAGAAAGTTTGTCAGTTCGCTAATTAAAAGTTGGTTGTTTTCTTCAGGCACTCAGGTTTCCTCCACCATCTCTGAACTGACTGCCTCGATGTAAGTTAAAAAATCTTGACTGAGGCATAAATTACTCAATTACTCCACTTCACTCTTGTATAACCTAGCTAACCTATATTTCTCAGTAAGACAAAACAAAAACATGCTGCATTTTTTCAATACCAATATAGGTTAATTCATTGTTTAAGAATAAAATATGAATTACATTTATCAGAATCACATTTCATATCCCCTATCATATATTTCTCGATAGCATACTCGACAATATTTTTTTCCCCTTATGTTTATTCAATATATGTTATCTGTTAAAAAAAAATAAAATATAAATTACATTTATCAGAATCACATTTGGTATAATATATCTCATATTTCTCGATAACATACTCGGAAAATATATTTTTGTTCCTGTTACATTTATTCGATATAGGTTCATTGTTATAAAAATAAAATATTAATTACATATATTAGTATCTTGTTTAGTTGACACATATCAATACTTGTCAACAATCTGTTCTTTTTCCGCACTGCTGACTGATCTTAAAACGTTTTGTCAAAGGGAGCTAATTAAGACGAAATAAAAGATATCATTATGATCAGGGTCTTATTTAAGGAGAATTTTGATTGGCTGTTACACATGGGGGATTATAACAGATTAACAATGGATTACAGTGGATTACGTCGTAAGAAATATACATTATGTATTATCTAGTTCCTGATATATCTTTATTATATTTATTAAGGTAATCTGTGAATGTAAATATAAACAGTGATTTTATATTCTGTAGACCTTTATTTCAAAAGTTGTACATGTATATACACATATTGTCAATATCCTGTCTTAATGGCCACCTCTATTAAGGACCACCTGCCTTTAAAGCTCATTTGAATTTTATCCCAATTGCTCTTTATTTAGGTTATTTGAACTTGTATATAAAGGGCACCTGCCCACAAAGGTCACTTTTACTGGTTCCATTCGGTCTTCTTTATAGACAGGTTTGACTGTATGTATATAATTGTAACTATGAGTGGAGTTGTGGAGTTGTGGAGTTATGTGTTCTTACAGTCCATTCAATATTATTTTAGACTTTAAGCGATTCATGACAAGAACATACTTTAGTTATCAATTTTTAATATCACCTATTTTATGATGTGTTAAAGCTGAACCGTGTCAAGTGTTTGTATTTACCTTGTTTATTTTTTATCATTTTATTTATATCGAGACATTACCTATAATTTTACTCATACTGATATATTACCTATAATTCCAATTTTATTGAGACATCACCGACTGTAACGTAACTTATATCGAAATATTACTGACTATAATTGCACTGAAATTGAGACATTATCAGCTTTAGGTAAAGTTGCAGAAATGTGTACCTATATATAATACACTTTATATTGAGATATTACCAGCAATAAATTGTGAAGTTGCAGGAATTCACACTAGTGTGATGCATTTATTTTAATGGGCTAGCCCACTTATTTCTTAGATTGGCTAACATATACTTTGCACACAATCTTTCTGAGGGAACCACTTGCATATTCCTTTTTTTCTCATTATATGATGTAAAAAGAATCAATTTATGCACAAGTGACAATTTTTTTTAAAACAATATACAAAGCTCAAATTAAACAAATGACTTTTACAGATGTCATAAAAAACAAATATCAAGACATGCAAAACATTCAGGAATAAGACTTCAAGAGTTATTTCCCTTTTTCATTTTGCCTAGTTTCATAAAAACACTAGAGTTATCTCTCTTAGTATGGCAAAAAGCCTTATTTTTTAATATCAGCTGTTGAACTATGTATTCCATACTGTTATAAAGAGATTTGTGATAGCTGATATGGAAGAAAAGCATAGCATTGATTGAATGGAGTTTTACATCACTGTCTAGAATATTTTACTTATATTAGGATGTCACCAGCTATAGGTGAAGTGACAAGGCAGTATGCTCAGATCAGTGTGCGGGTAGGGTTCTTTAGTGTAACATGCCTACCGTGACACTGAGCATTAGTTTTTAGGGACTCTTTCACAAATTTCACATGCATTCTAAACCTTCAGGCTTAGAAATTATTCATATTTTAATTAATGGGATTTTAGAATGAATAACTAGTTTTTAAACTTTTTTGTATAAAAAATATCTTTTCAATGGTCATGTTATTTTTTTGTAAAATGGTAATTACAAAGCCAGCCTTTACAAACATGGCATCAATGTCTATGTTAATTATATCTGAAACCCAACATTGGCATTGAACCAGAAGTACGGTAAACTACCCTAATTAATCATGAGTTTATCCATGTAGGATATGAAAATCTCACCCAAGGGGTTGAATATTTTGGTCAGAGACTCACCAAGTCTCACTCTTGACTTAAATACTCAAATTGTCAGGTTAAATTTTCCAATTCTACATGGATCCTTATAATAGATCATTAACAAAATCAGATAATAGATCATTAACAAAATCAGTGTCAATTACATTAGAGTTATCTCCCTTACATCAGTGAGAAACTATGCCAAAAGTCAATTTTCCTGGTATTTTAATAAATTTACTGATGGTGTTTAGCATCATATTCAATATTACTTCACTTATTCTGAGATGTCAACTTTATCTATAGGCAAAGATTTATACCTATACAATGCACTAAATATGACATATAAGGCATTTTTATGCCATGAATAAAATACATGTACCGGTAATGCATTTATGCATACCAGTATCCAGTTGAAAGGCCAGCTTCGATTTTTTCCGTTAAACCCGCGATTTAATCTTCAGGGCCGTTCAAGGGGGGTAATTCAAATTTAGTCGGCAGATGGCGCTTTGTCGTCACCTCGAAGAATTTGCATTTTAGGGTTGACGCAATAAATCATTAATTAAATGGTGTTTTTAACTTAAACTATATATAATTTTGTATCCGTTTGATAAAAAATTGAATTTTCTAGACGATCACAACAATTAAACACTCCTTATAACTAATTAAAATGGTGAAATCATAGACATAAACTGCGGTATCGTGAAAGGTCAAAATCAAGTGGGCGGTGCATTCGGAGTTTATGCCCGGTAAATTGAATTGACAGAATCGCATCCCACACCGATTGGGTTAAAAATTATAGTCGTAATCGGTAGCATATAGAACACCGGTCATTTTGATACCGTGTAGAAACCATCATTCGCACCGGTTATTGCACAGGAAGATTGTCAAATTGACCCTGCGTGCCGATGATTTGGAAAACAAAACGTGCTATTTATTGCGTCTAGACATCTTCTAATATGTTTATTTTTACTCTAGATATTTGTTGGTGTGTTTTTAATATAATCTTTAAACATTTTTGTTTAATTTTAGTTCAATTTTGTAGAAAAAATGCCACGAAAATCAAACATCCAGATCGCCCAGCTGGCCCCATGTAGTCACTATGTGACTCAGAAATCAGCTGATATTGGATATTTTTTTACACTTTCATTACATTTAGAGTCACAAGATGGACAGTTTGCTAGAAAACCATCTGGACAACAATTATCTGGCGTTGGTTTAACTGCTGCAGTGCATGCAAATTTTAAAACAATGTGTTTTTAATGTTTCAGATCAGAAGTTGACAGTTGTATCACATATTTACAGGTACACAGGCTGGCAGGGAGGCTGAAGGAGCATGATTATACATGTAGTTTGTTAAATTTCAGAAAGTTTGCAGAAGAGGAGAAGTCGATATAGAAAATTACATAAAATGTTTTCAACTGTAAATTACTTTCTTTTGTTTTTAGAAATTTGAACAGTTTTGCCACTTCAAGGGTTGGAGATAGATTTTAAATGCCAAAGTTTAGTTTAGTTATTCAGAAACAGAGCAGTATCACATGAGATGATGTTGGCAGATATTGTGGACCAGGTTGCAAATGCACAAATTGCAAAAATCTTGTAATTAATGCAATTCTAGATCCTTCAGCTATCACTACTGCTACTGATGATTCCACAGCTACAAATACCATAGGTTTTTATAACATTGATGCTAATTTTGAATGTTTTCTCTCCACAGTAACCACAGCAAGTATGGATGTACCAGCAGAAAACATACTTGACAACACAGAAAATTCAGAAATGGATCACAAAGATTCTTGTACTACATGTATTAGATTTACTGTTCAAACATTTCATATTTTTAAAGTTGATACATGTACATGTATTTGAGCTTTTTATGAAATTTATCACAATATAACCCATTCACTTTTATTGTGCAAGAATCTATGTAAATATCTTTTACTGTATTTCAATTTTAGCCAAAATTTAAATCATGGATCATTGCTGCACACATCATAGCCAGTTCATACAGTCCCACAGTACCATTCTTGTGTGGTGATTGATGTTATATACTGGTACTACATTAAATCATTCTGTTTTAATTAATTTCTTTTTTGTTCATTTTCAAGAATACAGAATATATGTAGTTTATTTTCATATGATTTTATGATACATCATACATGTATAATGTATTTATTTCAGATGATTTTCAGATTACCAATACCTATACAGTTTAGTTTCAGATTATTTATTCCTACAAGTTACTTTTTAGGGTACCCTTTTCAGTTCATTTTATTTGAAGATAACCTTTTTTATATTTATTGACAGGTGAGATGCATATTTCAAATTTTATTTACAGATTTGCCAACATTATATTTTCAGATTATTCATAGATAACTTTTTTATTTGTAGATTAAATATTATTAATGCTATTGCTATGCTAAAAACATTAGTACTTACATTGAATATTATAATGACTATGTTTGGTTTTTTTTATTGTAGATAACACTACATGGTCTACACGTAGTACAATGTCAATAAAGATGTATTGCTTGCATATTAAAATTATTATTACTTTAAGAAAAATAAATGTTAACTTGACATAATAAATGCATAATTATTTTTGTGCATTACACTGGCACCTGTCCAGCATAACCTCTGAAATGTTGGTAGGGACATGGCCTCTTACTGTACAGGTTTGAATCTCATTTAGGACAGTTTTTGTGTGAGAAAGTTGGTCATTTTGTTGTGGAATGTTGTTGGTTTTCTTTGGGCTCTACAGTTTCGAATTCCTCCCCATCTCTAAATATGTTTGATAATGAAAAAATCTTGACTTTTACTCTACTCCTTAGCTGCAAAAAAGTATACCAGCTGCACTTGATCTGTGAAAAAAATAAACTACATAGACTACAGATTAAACTGTTACACCCAGTAAAACTGACCTGACCACCTTGAAAGAGATTTTAATTTCTAATTATTAACTTAGGATGTGGAAACAATATTTCTTCCTTTTCCACTGTCATGTGTTGATTTTGAATTTTTATTTAAATACAGCATTCAAAATCAGCACATGGCAACTTGTTGTCATGTGCTGATTTTGAATTCATTATTTTAATAAAAATTCAAAATCAGCACATGACACCACTGAAAAAAAATTATATAACTTTCCTGTGTATCAAATTTGGAGAAATATTTCCCATGGACAATAATTTTATTTGATTAAAATTTAAATGTTTAATAAAACCAATTTTTTACATAGATTTTAATTGCCATTAGATATTGCCAAATAATTGAAACAGTTGAAATTGCACCCTAAAGTAAAACAGATGATCTACAGGAATTTTTAAGAACATTTTTGCATATGTTACCAATTTACGTTGATAGTTTTTTTTTTTTTTTTTTTTTTTTTTTTTTTAATTTCCCTACTTTAAAATGAATATTAATCAATAAAACAGTAAAATCACTTCAGTTTTATTCGAATACATGCAAGAGACAGTGTAAACAAGGGAGATAATCATCATACGAAAAACAAAACAAAACAAAGGCAACACCTGCTGATTTCTTAACTGACAGAATCGCATCCCACATCGATTTTGACAGGTCTTTCATATGAATGTGTTCAGAAATGAATATATTTTCAGAATTGAATTATTAGAACCCGTCATTTGTCCTAATATTTAATAATTTGTGTCTGAAGCACGAATGTCGGCCGACAGACGTGAGCCAAACCCCGCAAAAGGAGCCTCACCTGCCGTTTTCTCAACTGACAGAATCGCATCCCACACTGATTTCGGACATGTCTTTCATATAAATGTGTTCAGAAATGAATATATTTTCAGAATTTAATTATTAGAACCCATCATTTGTCCCAATATTTTAATAAATTGTGTCTGAAGCACGAATGTCGGCCGACAGCTGTGAAGTAACCCCCACTTTCAAGACGTATTTCTCGTAATTTTCTGTATATATTTGATTCTTTTTTAGATAAATTAAAGGGAAAAATATCTGTTGTTAAAAATATTTGGTCATTTCAAGTAATAACGATCCCATTTAATAGTATAATTAAATTTTCGAGACCTACTACCATTTCCGATCGCGTACCAAAATTTGAACTGAAAGTCACGTGACTAAAGCGATTAAAAATCAGCCATATTGGAAGCTGGCCTTTCAACTGTATCTATGAGCCCACTAATTCTTTAGCTCAAGTGTTATACTTTTGACAGGCCTGTACTGTAGCTCATTGTACTATGATTGGTCAAAGAAATAATAAAACTTGCAGATGGAAACAACAAGTTTAATTTTTCAAAGTTTAATTTTTTTCATCTATTAGAATTAAATAAGGCTTTATAATCCAGTCATTGATTTAAAAATAACTTTACAATTTTACGACTACGTCATGAAGATTAACGTATCCATGATGAAAGTGACTTTTACCTATTGGGTGAAAAATCTGTTACATTTAACAGTAAATATCAATATCCACACCAATACACATAGATTTAGCACCAACTTTTCCCCTACATCTATAATAGAACAGTCCATTCCTTTGATCTTAGGATCGTACCATATATCCTTTGGGGGTGACCAGATTATAAAATTTAATTATTTACGAACTCTTTATGTATTAAGAGATTATCAATATCTTAAATACACATACGGCAGATTAACATTCTTTATCCTGATAAGGTTTAAAAGTTTTACCAGTAATATCTTGTACATTTGAAGATTAATGTGTCTTAGTGCTAATCTACTAGTTTACTGCAATCAGCAAAAATTTATTATTGGGTCATGGTTTGACATAACATTTTGAATTCTGATCAGGTTAAGAGATTTATAAAGTTATACCATTCACTTAATAGCCTTAAACTAAGGACATTTTAAATTTCCATGTTTGACGTTCAATAGCTCAATGTTCCATCATTCTCCATTTTTATTACACACATGGCAGGTGTAGCTAGCTACACAGGAGGTGCTTACCCTTTCCGAGCACCTGGCCTCACTTCCCTGCTGAAAGTTTACATGATTAATCAGAATTGCTTGGTTAATCAGTTCTCAAGGTTTTTATTGGTCTAAACTCTGGTTTTCTCCACCATCTGTGAGCTGACTGCCTCGATATATAACAATTACTCCACTCCACCCCATTCTTGGTAGTTCTAGCTTGTCAAGGACATTTAAGTTTATGTTTTCATAAGTAAATGTCAAAATAAATTTTCTGGGGCAAGCCACCCCCATGATGAATCTCTATCATCATAAAAACGATTTACATGTACAGAATTAAATTTCACATTTTAATATTAACTTATTTATCAAATTTATCATTTATCACATAAAGAGAAGATTAAAAAATAAACATGAAAATTCAAAAGAATTATTCTCACACTAAAATACGATTCATTTCAATGTCAAAGTGACATTTATTTATTTCTTTATAACAATTTTTATTTCCAAAATCACATATTTCTTTAGATTCATAAATGAAATTTGAAAACTGAAGTTTTAGATATTAGGTTTGTTGTTTTCTTGTGGCCTATTAAAATTCAACAAGCCTACATTTATATAAATAAGTTATTTACTAGTGGTACAGTTCATTCCCTAAGCATCAGAACTTGTTGGCAACATGAGTGGTCTACAGAGCCTGCTAGGTCTATTATTTAAATCCACTTATGCAGACTCAGTTTTCACAATCATTTTTAGCTCACCTGACCGAAGGTCATGTGAGCTTATGGCATAGCGCAGCGTGTGTATGTGCGTGTGTGCGTGTGTACGTCGTTAACACCTATTTTCGACTTCTCTTCTGAAACTACTGGACAGTTTTTAATGAAACTTTGTCAGAAGTATATATGGGCCGGTGCAATTCAGATTTGTTCGTGGCGTTGCCATGGCTACCATAACTAGGTCAAGGTGACCTAGGGGTGCAAAAATCTTAAAAAATCTTCTTCTCCGAAAGTACTGATTGGAGAAAAAATCTGATGTGATATTTAGCTTCTCTAGGGTCTTAAGCCTATAGTTTGTTCATTTTGTAAAATTCAGATAAAAAATAGGTTACACGTTTTTGCGTTTAATTTTGAAAAAATCGTAAAATAGCTTCAAATTGTTATAACTTGACTATTTGACCAGATAATGACATGGGGTTTTCAGTTTTGACATCTTCTTGTTAGTATCTTCAAAATGAGGTCAAGGTCAATTGTGAAGGTCGTGACCTAATTTCTTTACATCTGATTATAATTATTATCTCGAAAACTATAAACTTTTTGTATAGGCATGTATATTAGAATGTTGTAGGTATTGATACAACGATCATTTTGATGTATAGAAAAAGGTCATGGGTTCAAAGGTCAAGGTCACAGATGTGAAACAATACTGAAATGGTTAATTATCTCAAAAACTATAAACTTTTTGTATAGGCATGTATATTAGAATGTTGTAGGTATTGATACAACGATCATTTTGATGTATAGAAAAAGGTCATGGGTTCAAAGGTCAAGGTCACAGATGCGAAACAATACCGAAATGGTTAATTATCTCGAAAACTATAAACTTTTTCTATAGGCATGTATATTAGAATGTTGTAGGTATTGATACAAAGATCATTTTGATGTATAGAAAAAGGTCATGGGTTCAAAGGTCAAGGTCACAGATGCGAAACAATACTGAAATGGTTAATTATCTCGAAAACTATAAACTTTTTGTATAGGCATGTATATTAGAATGTTGTAGGTATTGATACAACGATCATTTTGATGTATAGGAAAAGGTCATGGGTTCAAAGGTCAAGGTCACAGATGCGAAACAATACCGAAATGGTTAATTATCTCGAAAACTATAAACTTTTTCTATAGGCATGTATATTAGAATGTTGTAGGTATTGATACAACAATCATTTTGATGTATAGAAAAAGGTCATGGGTTCAAAGGTCAAGGTCACAGATGTGAAACAATACCGAAATGGTTAATTATCTCGAAAACTAAACTTTTTGTATAGGCATGTATATTAGAATGTTGTAGGTATTGATACAACAATCATTTTGATGTATAGAAAAAGGTCATGGGTTCAAAGGTCAAGGTCACAGATGTGAAACAATACTGAAATGGTTAATTATCTTGAAAACTATAAACTTTTTTGTATAGGCATGTATATTAGAATGTTGTAGGTATTGATACAACGATCATTTTGATGTATAGAAAAAGGTCATGGGTTCAAAGGTCAAGGTCACAGATGTGAAACAATACCGAAATGGTTAATTATCTCAAAAACTATAAACTTTTTGTATAGGCTTGTATATTAGAATGTTGTAGGAATTGATACAATGATCATTCTGATGTATAGAAAAAGGTCATGGGTTCAAAAGTCAAGGCCACAGATGCAAAACAATACCGAAATGGTTAATTATCTCGAAAACTATAAACTTTTTGTATAGGCATGTATATTAGAATGTTGTAGATATTGATACAACAATCATTTTGATGTATAGAAAAAGGTTATGGGTATAAAGGTTAAGGTCACATATGCGAAACAATACCGAAATGTTTAATTATCCCGAAAACTATAAAGTTTTTGTATAGGCATGTATATTAGAATGTTGTAGGTATCGATACAACGATCATTTTGATGTATAGAAAAAGGTCATGGGTTCAAAGGTCAAGGTCACAGATGTGAAACAATACTGAAATGGTTAATTATCTTGAAAACTATTAACTTTTTGTATAGGCATGTATACTAGAATGTTGTAGGTATTGATACAACAGTTATCATGATAAAAAAAAAAGTCATTGGGGTTTAGTATTTATGTTTTCGTTAAATCTATCAGCTAGCCATTAGTTATCAGGTGAGCGTATCAGGCCCATGGGCCTCTTGTTTTATGTTTTGACAAAAATATTTATTCGTAGTTCCAAAAAGACCTTGCATTCATAGTTCCAAAAAGAGCTTGCCAAAAAGTGCTAAATTTAAGTTGAGTAAGTAAATCTTATTTGTGAAACCAGACCCAGATCCTATGGTGAGAAGGTTTGTCAGTTAACTTGAAGAATTTTGGTGTTTTAATATACTCTAGTTTAAGCTGACAAATGACGGACAATCAACTTATCATAACCTAAGCATTCAGTATTTAGAAATCAAAAGATTCCTTCGAGTTGAATGCAGTGGAGTGGAGTAATGGTATTTTAGGACACAGTCAAGAGGATCCTTCATACTCAAGAGGGTCCTTCAGATGCGTTATTATAAACTGATACTCCAAAATTATAATGATTTTGGCATAAAAACCCCTTCAATGCTCATTGTCATAAAGTACACTGTGATATAAAAACAAACCTGTCAATAAAGGCCACAAGTGGCCCTTATATACATATAACATGAACAAAGAGGAATTGGGATAAAATTTACTGGCCTTTTAAAACAGGTGACCTTTATATAGAGGGGGTCTTTAAGATATGTTTGACTGTAAATTAAAGCTGGTGACCTCTCAATATAAGTGAAATAATCTTAACTTGAGCATAATATTTACTATATAAACATCTAAATACTGTTTTGCTTTGATCATAAAACCTGTTTAGACATGTTATACTATTGAGATATTTTCTATTTACCTGGGAAACACCTGTAATTAACAATTTATTGCAATTTTATTATGCCTTTTAGTGCAAATTTGTGTGTATTATAAATAAATTAATAGCCTGTATTTTATTTGTTTAACTATTAAAAGGGCAATAAATGTCCCCAATAAAGGGCATTAAAACAAGGTTTTTATGTTCATTGTAACACCTTATATGGAGATATATAGAGTATTGTATTTGTAAATGCTGACATATACCATCTTACTTCAGACAATTTGATTTTTGACACCAAAACGTGGATCTGATAGGATATACAATCAAATCTTGATCTATTAATACCATTATTTCTGTCAAATTGTGGCATTATAAATAAATTGAGGTAGAGTTATATACAACTAGGCGATGACATAATCCAGCTCAGCTCTGTTAAGCTAAACTCAGTGATGCTGTAGAAAAACATAAATGGAATTTTGGACTTGGGTAAATATACATGTAGTGTGGCCACAGAAAGATGGCAAAGTTATGAAGGGACATTATAACAAGGTTTTACTGTAATGAATCAAAGTAAAAAAAACAACATTTTATTTGTATTTGTATAGAAACAACTTTATAAGAGACTTTGATATTAACTTTAAAAAGTCAGATTCTTTATCATGCAAAATTGGCTCAATTGATAGAGTGCTTGCTCTGTAAAATTTAAAGGTTTGGTGTTTAAACCCAGGATAGGTGTCTCAAAGACTGGAATGACGAAAAAAACCAGAGAGGTTGGAGAAAAACATTATCTTTTTGGCCAGTGATTTGTCAACTGTGATTTAAACCTACCGGTAGGTAGCGAGAGCAATTGTGTTCCATAAGCATGCACTTTACACCAATCAACCACCAATTAGTGCCCTCTATATCAAACAAGAAATCTGATAACTGCAAAGTGTAATTTTTTCCATGGTAAATATGGTACAAGTATTGGATATTTTTCCAAAGCTTCACTTTCTTTATAAAAACTTGTGCAGACTGTGTTAAACAATATGATGTATGAACTTTGCCATTCTACACAGACATTATGGCCATTTTAACTGTACACATTAAAAGAGCTTGTACCAGTATTGCTTCAATTCTCCCATAAAATTTTGCTCAGTCTTTGTTATGCATTACAACCTTTGACCTTTTACACACACATATGTCCCATCAGAATTGTGCACATCAAACAGCATTTACCAATATTGGATATTTGAAAGCTCCAATTCTCCTATAAAATCTTTTACAGTCTTTGTTAAACAATATGATATACACACTACAACCTTTGACCTTGTACAGACATATGCCCACATCAAACAACTGTACTCCCTGGTCCTTGAGGCATATATTGATTGTATTTGGCATTCAGATTGATTTTCCAATCAACTTCCATTATTATTTTTTGTTTGAATTTTGTTCTTTAGGAAATTGAATAATTCTTTATTGCAACCATTCAGTGTCGGTATAGGCAAACAACATTGACCTGTCTGCTTGACCTTTAATTCAAATATTTATTCTGAACAAGTTTATTTATAAATAGGGAATGTACATATTTATTTTATCTATATAATGAGTTACTCTATACACAAACACTGTTACTTATCCTAATACTACCCATGTAATGGTTGGATTCCCCTATATGAATATTTTTAATGAAAGGTCAAGCAGACAGGTCAATCTTGTTTGCCTATACATGTAATTGGGAATCAACCATATTGATTGCATTTTACCTGCAGCTATGTGAATAACAATATCTGTTTTTTTTTCATCTTAGACCCTTGTTCATCTTTACATCAAACTGTATTTAAATCACACCTTCGGCAGGCAATATCTAAATTATATCTTTCAGCATACCTACCTGATTCTGTAAACATGCTTTTTGTATGTTGTGGAAATTTTCACAATTTTTGCCAATAAAAAAATTGCGAAAAAATTACCCCCTTCTGAAAATTACGGCAAGTCATGTTTCAATGCTACTTTCCTGAAAATTACGACAAGTCATGTTTCAAATGCTACTTACTTCAAGAAAGGACAAAATTGCAAAAATAAACCCCTGATGAAATGCCAACAATTTCATTTCATGAAAATTTCCACTCACAAAAATAACCATGTTTACATTATTGGATCAATCTTGCATGCAAACAGGACATCCTTTATTCAATAAAGCAAATATGTACATCTTTATGCTATGGATCAATGCAATATTAAATTGGCGATGGGAAACTTACCTAAAAGCCTTTCATTTACTTTTGTTTGAACAACAAGCCATTAGCATGGCATAAGTTTAACAATATCATATTCCTAATAACTTAATTTTAGCAAATTTTATATCAAATTTCATGGAACTGAAAGTTTAAATTTTCATAGGAATCAGAGGGTGGCAAATGCCAAAGGATCCAGTTGTTCAAAGCACCGTTAGCTTAACCATATAGTTAGTGAAAATTCACATTTTAAAATCACTTTTTTTTAAATGAAAGATAATTATTACAGGCATAAAGTGTAGACTTAAATAACTTCTACTTGGTGATAGTAATGAAATTCATTAACATTTAAACACAAATTTAAAAAAAAAATAGTGCTCAATACACAAGATTCAAATTTTCACTAACCAATGGGTTTGACAGGTGTGCCACATGACAGCCCCCAACGTTTGTGCAAAACTACTGTTTCCATTGGATATGTAATAACATCAGTTGATGTTTTCCCGCAGACGCAATGTTGTTGCAGGAATTTGTGATGTTAATGTTTTTCAAAACATTCCGCTCAATGGGGTTCGCCGCTGTACCATGTGATACCCTCTAACATTTGTGCGGAACACTTATTTCCAATAGTTATGGAATCGCATGAAATGACGTTTTCCTGCGACAAGAACGTCATTTCGGGAATCTGCGACGTTTCGCACAAACGTTAAGAGGCATTGATCACATGGTACAGATGAAATCTATTGGTTAAGCTTTCATAACAACTAGGCTCTGGTAGTTCCCCTGTATGAATGAATCATATTATGATGGTTGCCCCATAAACTTAACAATGGTAACTGAGACTTATAGACAAACACCAGGAGTGTAATGGCAGCTATTTTGCACTTACTGCAAAATCTACTGAATGTAACAAAGTCAAATGTCATCCACATTTTCAAAATATCACAATAAGTTTTTGTATTGGTGTATTTCGAAAATTAAACTGTTAAAAGATTTCTAATTTGCTAAAATTAAGTAATCAGTAAGGAAAATCTTAATTAAAAAAGGAATGTGAAATTAAAGCCAGGGCTTGGTAACTGGAAGCTATTGTAAATGTTAAGAATACTTAACACCTTTATTCATGTATATATAGGAGCTAAATATCTGTATTCCAGTTACATTGTCCTGGTTTATTATAGAAGATAATGGAGTGAGTGATAAAGGTGTTTTTTGATGAAAAAATATATGTTATGAATAATGAGATGAAAAATGAGAGAAAACATGAATACCGGTAGTAACTTTATCAATTAAAATTAAAAATCCACATTGTGCTTCTGATATGAGTATGTGGGTGGAATGAGTGTTTTACATCTATGGTCGGTATCATTTCACTCATATGAAAATGGTCAGTTTTGGAATGGTGGAAAAAGTAAACCCAAGAAAACCATGACTTTCAGCAAGCACACTGACAAACTTTCACACTAGGATCTTACCAAAGTGATTAGTAGATTGATTGTAATGGGTTTTTTTAAATGTTAATTGTGACAAGAGCAAGTTCATTAATCTCTGAGGATTATCTAGGTGCAAGTTTGTGTTTCTGTGAGGGAAACTTGAACTTAAAGGAACCTTTATACAAACTGACAAACTTTCTCACAATAGTTTTGCTCTAGATGGGTTTGAACCAAAGCGATAAGAGGCATCTTAACCCAGCATCATGGTAAATGTTCAGTAAGCAGCTAACAATGAACATGCATGCATTTACAGATGGTCAGCATATTCATTTTGGCTGAACTTCCTTTTGTGCCCCTTACCCATTAGATTCTATATAATTTTTTGAAAAATTTGGAGGGGTTACAAATGGAAGTCCTGCCAATGTTTTAATTGCCTAATACTTTTGCCATTGTTTGCCAAGTTACATGAAAACAAAATGAATGTCAAAAATTTCCCCGGAATTTTTCTGATTTCTTAATTTTACAAAAACAACAAATGAAAATAATTTTTCTGTATAAATAAATGCATTTATTAACTTAACAAATTATTCTACAAACTGTTTGTGTACAGTTCACATGACTTATATTATAGTAACACTCCATGTATATCAATGATTTTATATATATTTATATATAGAAAAGTATAAAGTAATAAATTAAAATATGGCTGGACTGTTGCTATGGCAACAATACAACAGTAACTACGGTTACAACATCTGAAGGCAATACTGATCAAGGCACAATACAATCAGATCATTTTTACGCACACTAATTTAAATTTAATAAAATTAGGACGGAAATAATTTAAATTAACACAAAATATTTTTCTAAAATTAGCATAAAATTGCTAAAATGGAATTAAAATCACTAGCCTCAAATTGCTACATTTATATGTAGACTTGTGTATCATTGGTATATATACATTTGTTAAAAAAATACACAAAAATTTGTGAATAGAGCATTTCTCAAAACAATAAAATTATCACAGCTTCAAAGGGAATGTTAAAAGAGAAAAATGTTCTTCTATAATATCAAAATAATTATCAATAAAACCAACAAAATAATTCCAATGATATGTAAACATAACACTGACACATCAAGACAGCAAATTCTGAAATGGTGGAGAAAACTGGAGTACCAGCACCCAGAAAAATCGACCGAACTTATGCAAGTGAAACAACAAATTTTCTTACACTAGGATCTGCCTAAGTTGGATTTGAAGTAGGTGGCAAGAGGACCATACACAACATGAAATGTGTACTAGACTACTTGGTCACCAAGGCACCATATATGAAAGGTACCCAAGGGTTGTCGGAAGAACAAGGAACCTAGTGCATCCAAAACTCTGTAATGCATTATTGAGCTAACAGTTAGAGTGATTGGCCAAAACTGAAAGTACCCAAGAATTGTCAGAAGAACGAACAAGGAAGTTAGTCCATCTATAATAGAGCACTTTAGATTTTTTGGGCATAACTGAAAGTACCCAAAAGTTGCCAGATTAGCAACGCAACTTGTCTGCAAAACAAACCCACTAAAACTTTTAAACAAAAACTTAAGCATTCTGTCTTTCCAAAAACTTGGCTGCCAATGCTAAACCACATAAAGAGAGCATGATATACCACTTAACGTTTCAGATCTTAACGTTAAGTACAAAAGCCAAAAATCATTTTTTCAATATCCCTGTCTTAACATTAACCGGTACAAGTATTAGATCAAAATCAAATTCATAGATAAAATTTTGAATTACAAATGGTATGTTGTTTAAACCAATCAGCTGAATTTTGAAATATTTTTTAACAAACCAGTGCGGGGGCATGGCTTCAAAATGATCATGCAATGCTGTACCATTAGCGAACACTGTCATTCTTTAGGATTGTTGATCATCCAATAATTTATATAACTTAATTTGAAAACCTATTTAATATGATTTACCTGCACAGGTGTAAAATTACACCTGTTTCAATTAAATACATATCAAAATCATAGACGAAAATCTTGATGGTCATCACCAATGTCACGGGTCAAAGATTAAAATTTTATCTGTAAAGTGGAACATTTGTACAACACACTTTACTCATTAAATTAAAACTTTGATAACATCAAATTAGGCAAGATTAAATGCCAAATTGTTGTTCATTAAAGCAATACCAATTTGTATTCATGAATTTTATCATATAAAATACATGTACCGGCAACTTGTTTACAATAACGGCAATCAATGCACAAATAGACCCTTCAATGAATTGAAATAGGACTAGAATTGGCCTGTTTTGTCTGCAAAATTCAAGTACCCAATATTTACATTTTTTGTTGAGAAAAAATAATGCCAATTGATGAAGTTTTGCATGAGTAAAAACTAAATCTATTTATTTTTCTATTCAATCAAAGACAAATATTTAAATACTGTCTAAAGGTTTTTAAATAATTTTTCCAGCCGGTACAATAGAAAAATAAAAAAAGGGGCTAAAGCCACTTTACTTATAATTTTTGTTATAAAAATTGACAAAATGCATAAGAAATTTGAAATAAAAGAAAAGTATTTACTGGTTCATTTTCACATAGAACAAACAATTAAAAAGGGGAGAAAGTGGAATGGGTTAATGGTGTTTTATACCCCAGTCAATATTCTTTCACTTATATAGAGGCAATCAGTTCTTGGGTAGTGGTGGAAATTCTAGGATGGTAGAGGAAACCAGAGTGCACATTAGACCACTCAGGCACAGAGGCTTCTGAGAAGGGGAAGGAATGTCCCTACAATGACAAGTCTAAGGAAAATGGCACCCTGTGTAATGACATATCATATTTTAAAAAATATCTTTGGATAAAGCAATGACTTGGGGAAAAATCTTGAGCAAATTAATTAAGTAGAATGCATTTAAGAGCCTACCAGTTGCAGAACATGGGTTTTGCAAGTATACCACGTGATACCATATATCATGATTTTTTTTTTTTTTTGGTCCATTACAGCTGTTTAAAGTTGACAAAGGTATAAATGTAAAAAATAAATTCAGAAGAAAAATCTAAATTTTAACTTCTAAAATATATATATAATGTGATCGATATGGACGGTCTACTTCATCTATAAAACATTCAATAAATATTCTAAATACAAAAACATTGTGTAAAAAAATTAAATAAAAATACATATATTTAGCTAAAATACATATATTTAAATAAAAATACATACATATATTCTCTAATTTAATAGAATTAAAAATCACAGACTTTTCCAGTGAGAAAAATAAATTAGAAAAATATCTTTATACAAAAACACAAAAAATCTGATGAATTTTGCGTACAAATAATGAGAGAATATCACAGCTACACATCACATGACTCTCTTAGACTTGAGTTAGCAATCAATTTTTATCTTTTTCTCTCACCTAGACTCAAGGCAATGATCAATGGTTCCACATGATCAACGCCCCTTATCATTTGTGTGTAAAGTTTTTGAAACTGTAAATGTTGTGAATTCCCAGAATATGATGTAATTTTTTTTCAGAAAAATGTGAAATAGTTATTCAAAATGTATAAATAATATATTTATGCTAATTTTTTTTTTACTTTCAAAATTCAAATAAACAAATAAAAGTTAAAATTTAAATGTTAAACTGAATAATTTATATTTTTCTAGCATAAAATCTAGCATTGGAATGTAAAAAATTATTTTAAATCATTCAATAAATCATGATTTGTCTTCTCTTTTTTAATTGTTCAGATCGCTTTAAAACACATACATAACTCATGATTCATCTTTTTTTTTATTATCAAAAATCAATGTAACAATATCACTTGCTCATAGCCATTTCAAAAATGACAAAAAATAAATTTAAAATCTATGTCGGAATGTTAATTAAAATGATCAGTTAGTTATCAAAATATCCAAAATCAACCACAATATTTTCAAAACAACCTGACCCAGGTCTTATGAACTATATAAATTTGTGATATGTAGGATAAAAATGGTTATCTAAACTTTTTTACTTATTTTTAAATCTAAATTTTTTAACTAATGAAGTCAAGGCAACAAGTACTCAACTACAAAACCTGTGACAGTAAGCCTTCACTCTTATTTCAAACTTTTCACCTACACATACAGAGAAACAGTTACAGATAATCTTCTCTGAGAAGTTCATCCCTGAGAGAGTCTTTCATTTTTTGCGACATATGTTTAAGCTGCCGCGCGGTCGCTGATGCCTCAGATAAAGCATCATCTAAATTATATCTGTCCATGACCTCACTACGACGACGACCCCTACGTGGACCCCTCCCACCGTCATATTCACTTTCGTCGGACAGAAATCCTATGTCATCATCATCATAGGCGGGGGAACTCCCTGATGCGAACACGATTTCTGGGTGGGGCTGAGATCACTGGTACAACATATTGAGGTGGGGGCGGTGGGGGTGGGGGTCTCGGTAGGGCTCGTCGTTGTGGCACTTGATAATTTCTAAGTCTATCAATTCTTTCACTAATAGCATTCAATGCATCTTGTGTTGTTCTCCTTTGAGGTGGATAAGGTTGTGGTCCATTTATTTGTGGTGGTGCCATACCATACGGTGGTACGGTGGCATTTAGTCCTGGTTGTGGCATCATGGGGTACATACCAGGGGGAGGTGGTTGTAGCCCATGATCAAGTCCATTCTGCTGTGGCAAGCCATTCTGAACCAACGGTCTTGATGCTGCGAATCGTACAGGAGAATTGCGATGACCACTGGCACTGGACATCGCCCTACTCCTGTCAACGGGAGTCGCTGCACTTTGACGGGATCTTAAGTCTCTTTGAAACACTGGGGTATTACCCTCAGATTCGTGTTCACCTTTGATATCCTTAATTTCATCCATAAGACCTCGCATACGATCCACTCTAGCATGGTGAACAGGATCACCCTCTGGGAATAACCTGTTTCCAGTTTGAGTACCCTGTTCTGATAAAGTCTGAGTTCCAGCATTACCCAGCCTTCCGGCCTCTTTCAGATCTTGTACATCATGTAAAATTGTATTTAACATTCCTTTATTTAAGGATGAGTTTGAAGCCAGAGAATTTTCACTACCTCTAAGGCTTCCCCTGTCCAGTCCTTGTTGAGCTTTCATAGATTTCACTTCGGTTAAAATACTTCGTAAAAGATCAGACCTAGAGCCACTTGTCGACCTTCTCGTTTGAGCACCAATTGAATGTAATGATAAGTTAGATGTCTGCATTGACATGTTCCTTGGCAAAGCCTCGGTTTGCGTTTGCATGGCTCTAGGCATTTGGTGCTAATGTCTCTAGAACTTCCAGTCCACATTGCTCCAGGCGTTTGAGTTCCAGCGTGACCTGGAGTTTGAGACGTAGCATCGCGTAAATCATCGGGATTTGCTGGGGTAAAATTTCCTGTTATAAAACTAACAGTAGAGTCATCATCAGAGAAATTGTTCACTTCTAGTCCTAAAGGTGTGCCTCTCATTGTGTCGGGAGTTACAGAATCAAAGACATCAGTGTCAAAACTCGATGCGTGCATCGTATAATACGTTTCACCATATCCAGACTCCTCGCTTTCTGACTCTAATGCTGCAGCAGAACCAGCTTTCTTTAAATCACCTTGACTATCGTTAAATCTACTGTGATGATGTCGCCGTGCTGATCGAGGAATTGGAGAAAGTCCACCACTATGTGAGCGTTTTAAGGATTTGCTATGAGAATGACCATGACCTCTACGTCCAGAACCTGGCCATCTGTAATGGTCATCATCGTCATCATCACTGTCATCTGATCCTAGTAATAAGCTGCGATTGGGATGTCGTGCTGATGCGTTAGGTGTTTGCGTTCCTCTGCATTTTCGTTTCTGTGGCTGAAGTGAAGATTTATGGAGGAATGGCAGTTAATTTCATGAAATAATTTATTCAAATTGAAGTTTCTAGTTAGTATATGAAATTATTAGCCACACGTCAATAAAAGCAAAAACAATCTGGTATTACTGAGTAATCTACTATTAAGAATATATTAACAAAACTTGCTAGCAAACACACACGCACACACATATAGAAACAACTAAAGCAATAAAAAAATATTCTCAGTGAATTTATTAAAGTTATCATTAAATTATACACAGAAATATAAATATAATTCTACAAATTTCAAATAAAATCATTAAAATAAAACTAAGTTCAAATTGGGGAAAAAATGAAATTACTGTAATTTACAGTTTTACCATTTTCATTTTTCAAAACCTAAACTTGAGCTCACACTAGCCAATCAAATCACAGTAATGTAATTCAATGTTGCAGACTTGCTTTGCATCTTTTTGGGATTTTTGGATCAGACATTTTTACTCTATTTTTTGGGATTTTTTTGCATTTACAAACTTAACCTAAACCAAAACACAGGTCACCATATCAAATTCAGCTTCGAGAAATTGCAAAAAAAAGTGTTAAAAAAATCTACATTAGTCTGAATATATCTGTGCTAGAATTTATTTGAAACAGCAGAAAATCTGAAAAGCTAGAAAGAAAATCATATACCAGTTAATAAAAAGATATATGAAATGTCAGTTAGAGCAGTGAAGGTTATACAAATGAAGACGCAGAAATGATAGAGTGAAAGAGAGATGTTGCATTGATAGAAAGAAGAAAATGCAAAGCCGTAAAAGCTTGAAATTCTAATGCGTTTATTTCCTAATGTTATATTTTCATGGTGACCCAATTCATTTGAAATAAATTCAAATTTTAAAATGATGATTTAAATGTCTGTAAACGAAAATAGTTATTTTTTTAAATCTAAATCGAAAATATTTCACTTGAATATCTTTTAAAGGTAAAAGAAAATCTACTTAAAATTCTCAAAGTCCTTTTTATTTTGGTGTAATAGGGTATAAAAAATTATTATAATTAAAAAACTTAATGTTTAATTTTTGATATGACATTTAAAGAATTTATTTTTTAAAATTTAAAATGAGTATAGTCAGGTGTTAACAATAAAGATAAAAACATTATATTATTCATGAGATAAAATGTATTGATTTTAAGTCTGCTTAGATGACTTGTTTAAGCTTGAATTCACCTATCAAAAAATTCCCCGCCAAAGACGGATTTTGTCACATCAGCTAATATCAAGTGCAAAGACAGACAGAGTTAGTAGGTATAAGGTATATTTATATATATATATCTATATAGGTATATATATATGGATTTGTGCAATGGATTAAATGATAATCTTCACGGTATACACACACACAGGCTGGATTAACAAACAGATTAACATAATGAAGAATGCAGACAGTTAATACACAGAAATGAATGACAGAAAAATACAAGGGGATAGACAGAAGAACAAAATCACCCAGAATAAATATATATACTATATATAGTCAGAAAGAAAGATTGGGATATATATATAAACTACTGGAGAATATTAAAGTGCAAATTTTAAGTGTGGTCAATGTTTTCAATACACATTTTAACAAATACTTACTTCATATTAAATATATAAAATAAACTCAAAAAATTCAAATATTTTCACTTTTTAACAACTGCCAATTCCTCCATAGATCAATCACTTTAAAATACGACAATACACAAAAACATTCCCTGATTGCATTCCGCCAAAAACATGCAGTGTGTAAAAATTCAGTAGTACGACTAATCCATTTAATAAACGTGTACAACTTTTTAAAGATCCAACTGAATTACAACCAATCCGTTATTTAAGGTACTGAACTTATTATAAGAAGACTTAAATACAGAATACACATTGTTCACATGCACCAACCTGCGTTGTTTAATTTTTCCTACCCAGGCGACCTGGGTATATTGGTGTTTAATTTTTCCAACCAGCCGACCGACCTGGGTATTGGTGAAATACAAATTAGGAATTACTCTATAGGTTTGTTTAATATCATAGTATATTTATTATCAAGCCCTCTCCGCTACCTTTCTGGGCTGTACTTTATGGATTTTTGCCAGGTATTAGTTTACCTGGCTGTCGATCAGCTCAGGTAGAAAATGTTTACCTTTATTGATAAATACTGATAGGTTTATTGATTTTAATGCCTTCATTTGTTCTTAATCCATCCCCAATTCAAAGAGGGAAATAGTAGTATAAAAGGGGACCTATTAAAGATATATATGTTAATAAGTTTTATTTTTGTGCAATGTAAAAAAGTGGGGGGGGATGCATAGAAAGAAAATTACACAGTTCTGAACTACGAATCTACCAAAGCCATAAGGAGTACGTCCTTAATTACAACTGACCAACCAATACTGACTGGACAGGCTGACCACTGTTGCTGATATTCTATGCACATCATACAGTCAAGTGGTCAACTTAAGAGATGAAAAATTATCACTTTTTCTTTCCTTTTTTTTTTTTATTTTTTTTTTTTTTTGAATTGTAATAAGAATATGGCAACTCTCATGAATGTCATTGTGAATGAAATGAATATGATGTTCAAAATGACAGATTTTTGGTTTGCAACCAGATGCCAAATGGTCAGCCTTGTGTATAAGGAGGAAAATGACATGATAATGACACGATAATGACATGTTATGATAAATATGATAATATGTATGGATGATAAAGAGAATGATTAACTAACATATAAATCGCATCATAATATAACACATATATTCCAATATTATTTCAAATATGTTTGTACACATAATAAGCATGCTTACATATGGTGACATGTGTTTACACATAAAATAATGACATGTACACATGTTCTGATGACATAATACAAAGGTGATTACATTTAGTAATTTGATGTGATAATAATGGAGGGGAAGTAATTATATGGGTTGCACCATTTTTGTTTATAAAATGGTGCTGCACTGCATCTGTTACCATAGCAACTCCTTACACCGAGTAATATGCCTTAGTAACTGGAATTTTGGATTGTTTGAGATAGGCATGCAAAGCAAGTGGGCAACTTGTGGATAACTTTTGCATCACATTATCCACCCCTTAAACCAAAAACGCCCCCAAACCAATATAACTACAAGTAGCTTAATGTTATTCAACTATATAATTCTTGGTTACTAAAGTCTTAGGTAGTTACCAATGTTTCTGATAACTGCAGGTCGTTTAATTTTAAAAAATATTATCAAATGTCATGTACTTCTGCATTATAATATTATATTTTGCCACATCTTTATCCAACAATTCATTTTTTTAGTGCATCATTTTTTTCAATGACTATACTTTTGATCAGCTTTCTTCTTTCTGCACATAGAAAATATGACTGTCTTATTGTGAGTCTAAATACTCATCATGCCAATTTAAAAGCTTGAATTTTTTTTGTTCAAAATCTGTTATGTGAATTTCTGCCTCCAAGACAAAATTTTTTTAAAATCAATTTTAACATGGAAACTAAAAGATCTGCAGTTATTACCATAAAATTAAAAAAGTTATCAGATGTTGATGGCTGCCATTGTTAAAAGGATGAATGGCACTGGTAATTTTTTATCATGTTTTTCTTGTTAGCATTAGACATTATTGTATTACGATAGAATCTATATTTTTTAGTTAAGATGTACATGTTAACTCATGAAAAGAAATAGTTGAATAACATACTTGCGTGGAACCAATATACCGGTAATAAGGTTAGAACACCTCAAAGTTTTTTTTTCTTTTACCAATATCTTAATTTGGTTTTATTTGACTAGAAAATTCAAAGGAAATTTTTTTTTTCTATTAACAAGTATCTTAATTTGGTTTTACCGACAAAGAAAATTAAAAAAAAAATTAAAATCAAAAGTCAATAATGCTTTTAGCTTAAAAGGATTGCACTCTGTTGCATTCCCAGCTAAACACAATGAAATCTACACTTTTCTTTAATCCAGCTACCATTTTAAAATTGATTATTGAATTTTTTGTAAAAAGAAATAATTCAAGCAAAATACATTAAAATTCTTGATAAGGATATTATTGATGTTCTTTAATCTTTAGTAAATTATCCAGTTTTGATCTTACTTAAACTTTGAAATATTCCCTAATAAAAACTTTGAGATGTTCCCTATTAAAACAAGTAAATTCTTACCTTCATTGCAAAAGAGTGTTCCTGTACAGTTGCTTGAACTTGTTCTATCTTTTCCAGTTCTCTGACAAAGTCATCCAGATCTTCATCCATCGTGTTCTGGCTATCTTGGAGTTCTTTGCTAGCTTGTAGAGCTTGTTCTCTATCTTCGAGAAGGTTCTCAATTTGTCCGAGAAGTTCTTCCCAGTCTTCTCGAACAGCTCTGACCACTGGGTCTACCAGAGCAGGGTTGTGGTCAGTAAGTGACCGGTACTGGTTCACTAATGTGTCCACGGCTGGTCCTTTAGCTTGAACTTCTTCTCTGAGAGCCTACAATATAAGGTTCACAGATTGTTTAAATTTCTTTACCCTACTTTTTAATTGCAATAAGACAAAGTTTAAGGGTTGTAGAGAAAAGGGTTAAATAATCAGTTTTTAGAATATTTGTGTAGTACTTGAACTTATTGATAGAAATCAAAATGTACAGATCAGTGACTAAAAGTCTTAGAAAGAGAGAGAGAGATAGAGAGAAATGTGCATGTGTGAAGAGAGAGAAAAGTGCAGAAGGGTTGAAGGGAAAATGTGCTGCGAGAGAGACAGAGAGAGAGAGAGAGAGAGAAAGAGAGAGAGAGATATGAGATATGTTTGAAACAATACCAACATTGTGAATCAATTTTGACAAAGACAGACCAATTCAATTAGGCTCCATATTAAGTTTCTGTACAATGATGTATATCAATTTGTTTACCTGTAAATTGGCTATTTCAAGCTCAGCAGCTTCAGCATGAAGTTTAGCAGGACGGTTTTCCATCTCCTGAAGCTCTTCTTGTCTGCTTCGTAACCAGTTACGGAAATCACCTCTCATGCGATCAACATTTTCCCATTTCTGTATGTTATCACGGACACCTTCAAGTCTCTTTTCCACATCAGATGTGCATTCTTGCAGCCGTGTGTTGACCCTGTCGGCTTGCTGAGCGACGGGAGACACCATCTGGGCTTCAGTCTGGTCCAAGCTTTCCATGCTGCCCAAGTTCTCACAGGCATGAGCATTACTAGTGAGTTCCTGTCTCATTCCATTTAGTCTTTCCAGCATATTCTATTAACAAAACATAGTCAAAGTCAAAGTTAATTTTTTATTTCAAGTTTCCCTAACACTTCAGTCACAATTTTAAAGAAAAGCAAAAATAAAGAGAAACGCAAAGAAAAATGTCTGATAAAAACTTTCTCTCACTCAAGAGAAGGTACACTTTTTATCACTCAAAAGAAAGTACAAAATATTGAATTTTTAAACTTAACTTAAAATTTAAATCCAGTTGTAATGGTGATTTGTTTTATGTATTTTTTGAAACACAGACATAGAAATGACATTTCACATTTTCTTTCCAGTATGTATACTTCAGTGCAATACAATATAGTTCTAATGTTTTTCACAATTTTAAATTTTTGACCCATCATTTGTCTTCTAAGGATCATGTCAAATGGATAATACCGTCACATTCTTCAGTTTAACAATATGCAGTTATAACTAAATACATTACAAAAGGGAATTAGTCTTAATAATTGTCTACTCACCCTGATTGTCTCAAGTTTACGCTGTGCATCTTGTAGATTATCTGGCACTTGTTTATCAGTTTCAGCTAACCATTGTGGGAAATCGTCATTCAGGAAGTGTTCGTTACGGTCCAGTAGGTTCTTATACTGCTGCCATCTCTGCATGACATCATTCAACCGTACCTGTTAAAAACCAATCAAAATTAAATCATGATGAAATTTATATAATTAATGGTCGTAGTCGAACACAAGGGAGATAATTTAGACAGAGAAAAACCTGAAACAAATGTCCAACTTAGTTTGGAAACTTTCAAGGGTTGTTCTTACATTAATAAATTTTGTGAAATAATGGTTCATTTTATTAAGCTTCTTAAAAGCATCATTAATGCAAACAATTATGTCAGCTTTTTAATGGACTTTATTTTAATACCACATGATACTGCTAACAGGTGTAGAGATTCTATTTCCACTCTAAATTATCATTTGCTTAAGTTGGCTTTTTCCAGCAAAAGATTTCCCATAAGTAATAAAAAAATATTTTTCAAATACATTTACAAATTAAAGAGTACCATGCTGTATAAAAACAGAATCCATTACTTTACCTCTTTGCCTCTTGGTTACAAAATGAATGATAAAATATTTATGAGAAAAAACATTAGAAATACTGCTATACTAATGTTTCTTTTTAAAATTACAAAAATTAATTGACAGTAAATGTATGACCAACAAATAGGTTTCTGAATGATGAAAATTGTTAATGACAATAAGACACACTAGAGATTATATTTTGCTCTCAGTTTTGCCAATAAATTAGGGATGTCAAATCAGTCAAAAATTGCTAACCATTCGCTAAGTTTGTTTTTTATTTTTATTTATTTTTTTTTTGTTCTGGTACTACAATTCTCATTGACATCCTTACAATAAATGTTAACAGAATCATATGATATACGGTAGTCTCATATCATGTCTGTTGTTCTTTTACTTGGAAATTGCAAAATAATGATGGCAACACTTTCAACTTACAACCCATATTGTCTACACTGTTAAAACTTAAATCTAATGATGAAACTTATATTCATATTACAATTAAGTTTGATGACGTTATACATGCATAATTATGTGTTAAGATTTCATTTTTATGCAGGCATTACTTTTCAAGGCATACCAAAATTTAAGCATATATATTTCAGCCAGGATTAACCCAACAGTAAAATAACATGCTTCCCGATCTATGAAGTAAACATTCGAGACCCACCACTCAGCTTCCCAAGACCTCTCTGAACTCCACTTTGAAGAGCTCTCTGTCAATTTTCAGATTAAAAGATTCAAAGATCATACCATTACCAAAGCTAACAGTTTTATAAATTTAAATCAATTCCCTCATATATATAAATATACATTTCAAAATCGGTGACCACATGGCATAGTGGAGTAATTGAGAGATTTTTAACTATATAGAGGCAGTTAGTTCTGGGATTATGGTGGGAATTGAAATGACAGAAGAAAACCACCAACATTTCTCAAGGTAACTAACAAAGTTTTTCACCCTGTGATCTGCCAAAGAGGTGACCACATGGAAAAAATTTGAACTATCCTCAAACTTAATGACCAGTTGATGGCATTATGCCACCCAATCAAATTTACTATGATGTATTTAGCTAGGTTCCATGCAAAAATTATTTTGAATGCCTAGATTTTATGAATGTTACCCAAGACAAATTTGACAAACAACAAAAAAAGTGTAATGAAAGACCTAAACCTCCATTCATTATTTTTTTCTTTTTTTTATGGCTAAAAGTTTTTAAAATTAGATTTCCCTAGAGATTATATAACTTATATCTAGATATTACCAGCAATCAATGAAGTTAAACAAATTCAGAATTATTAAATGTGCAGTAATAGAAATATTAACATCATTATTGGTAAGTAATCATGAAATAGACATGCAAGTTGATCAGATTTTATTTCTTTTCTCTCTCTCTCTCTCTCTCTCTCTTTTCTTTCATTTTTTCTTTTCTTTCTCTTTCTTTTTTCCCCTTCTTTCTTTATTTTTGTAAGTAAAATTTATGAGTTAAGTAAGCCATGCTTTAATATCCCCCTATCATTCCAATCTAATAATGGTAAACATTAATAAACTGTAGGTTATTTATTTAACAGATTGAAGCCACGACTTGTCATTCAACGGAATTCAAACCAAATATTTACACTTACTTAAAACAATATTGAAGATATTAAGTTGTCTCCCTTGATTTATATATTTGACACTTTTGTAGCTTAAGTAAACAGGGTTTATGAAATATATCTTGTAATGGTACACAAACTATGTGTGTATGTCTTCGGTGATAAACAAAGTTGTGTTGTAACAATGAATGATAATGAAAGTGCTTCAAACAGGGGGGTATGTACTTGGAATCCTTAAATAAAAAATTTCAGGTAGAGTTTGAAGAATTTTTAGGAATTTTCTTAACGCATGTTGAATTTTAGATTTTCTCTCAGAGTACTCTACTTACAAGTGGTTAGAGGGATTACCCTAGGAGACAACATATTTTCACATCCAGGTGTGATTTCATAAATTAATTTTCAATGAAGTAAATAAATTATGCAAGAACTCTTTAAGGATAGGGAAGCAAGTAATAAAATCCTTCCATTAAACCAACTAGAATTGCCTAAAAGGGATGATAAAAACCAAAGAAAGCTAATTGATCAAAGGGCCATTACTCTGCAAATATATAGGGTGATTAGACATTTATTTTTTTGTTGTTGTATGCTAAAAATCACTGTGAAATACTAGTTCTAAATGAACTGTCAAATTTCTCTTCCTAAGATCCGTTCTGAGTGGAATTCAAAGTTAAGCAGTGCGAACATGGTGATCTCAAAGCACATGCTTTAGATCACCAGACCAACGAGGTTTCTTAAAATAAAATGCATCTATTCAAACCAAAACTGTCCTATGGTTTGAATGTCATAATAATTTAAAATTTTAAACACTCAGGTACTTTTATTTATTTTTTTTACATTATTCAGTAATAAACAAATGTCTCAATAAATTAAATTATGTAAGTTTATTAAATCTATTATGGAGAGAATCTGTCCTCCGGATTGAAATGTTTATATTGCTCTTAATCATGCTATTATTTAATATATGTCCGTTTGTATTTGTTATGCAATAAGAGAAATAAATAAATTTGATTTAATTTTGATTTAATAACAGATCATGCTGTGTTATTAATATATCAATTAATAGTTTTACATAACAGTTTTTAGTGGAAGATGAAACTGTTTTACTTCCAGTCAAGATTACTTCACTTATATCAAAGTGGCTAGTTCTGCAACCATGGGAAACACTGAAGTACCCAGAGAATGACACTGTGACATAACTTTTTCACATTAGGATCTCCCAGATGTGATTTGAGCCTAGGAGGTGCTATGCATCTTTTAGTATTCATGTCAGCATTTTAAGCCTCTGCACCTGAGGTCTCTTTTTTATATGAAATGAAAACCATAATCGTTGTCATATTTTCACTACTTTAGATGTGTAGCTATACAAGGCCATGCTGTCTACCATATAGTCATCAGTTTTCAAGATCTCAACTGAAGGACCTGTGACTTTCATACCTAAATGCAGATTGACAAGTTCAAGAAAATATTTTGAGTCCAGAAACTAAACCTCCAGAAAACTGGAAGAATCCTGTTTATGCTGGATCTTTTGTAAATTTTAGTCTGGTCACCCAGATTTCTTAAAGACTCAATGGGTAAAAGTAGCTTTTAAGTCACCAGACTGCACTTAATATTAAACCATTCAGTTAGCCGGTTCCATGCAAAAGCAGTTAAAGACATTATAACAAAGTTCTTCCAATTTCCACAAAGAATGCTTTTAATATTTTCTTGCATCTTCTATTCACATAATGCCCATTTTCATAAAATATTCCATGCTTTGGACCGGAATATACAGGTATATATATGACATGCTGTCAGTGTTTATTTATTTTTTTGTTTGTTATTCTTTGTTTATACATACCACACCATCAGAAACTCCTTCAAGGTCAAGGTCATGCTGCTCAGTTGTCTAGTGAATTAGTCAACACAAATTAATACCCTCATATCCAACCATTTTACAGTTAACATAATTCATACCCTGATATCCAATCATTTTAAGGTTAACGTAATAAATACCCTGACCGCCAATCATTTTATAGTTTACATATAATTAATGACCTGATGTCCAATGATTTTATAGTTTTAATTAATGAATGTTTAATTCGTTAAATTGCAGTTAGAATTATTAAGGTACAGAAGATTGCTCTTCCAAAGCACCTAGTCTCACTTCAACTTTAATTTAAAGATTTTGGTCTGTGCTTTGTTTTTCCCCCTTCTGAATGGTTTGTTAAGTGTGACTTCTAAATGGTAATGAAGCTTCATTGCATGGACCCAAACCAGTCTTCCAATGTTCATGTGAAAAAACCATGGTTATGAATTAATAATTTTTTTTTTTCAAATTCAAAATATATGTATGTATCCCAAGTGAGACTACAGATATTCCTTTATTTCTTTTCTTAGTTTAAGGTTTGGGTTCAACCACCAAGGCATGCTTCTGGATAACTAATTGTACCAGTATGTTATACCCAGGGTCACAAAGGGTCACATGCCTGGCAAAAATTAAAGATGGATTAGTTTTTTTGTGTAATTTAATTTTAATCTCATATCTAGTCATATTTTAAACAGGTGATAACAGGTTAGCTTTGAATTTTTCTATGTTTATTTCATTTGAATGCTATCTGTCTGTCAATATTGCAAGTACATTTTATGCTAATCTAATAACGTTATCCGTCATTTTTCTATTTTTCTTGAAATCCATGTTTTTATGTAAGCAACTCATGATCATCATCATCTTGGTATTGCAGCATTTTTCAGCCAAAATTTGCAATATGCTGATCTCTTTCAGAAAAAACCATCATGTTCTTGGACTAATGTGTGACTTAACCATTGAATTGCTTGCCTGTATAAATGCATTTATAACAGTTGCCCCATAAACATAACCTAGGCACTGATAATGATAGATGCCAGAGGTATGTCAACAGCTCTATTGCACTTTTGCAGGCAAGTTAAAAATTGGGTTCAACAGTGCATCATGTGATTACATATCCCATAATGCTTATATAAGAATGCTTATGGTAAGACTTCCTTTTGTACTTCTCCATCCATTACATTCAGTGTAAAATTTTTGAAAAATTGTTGGGTTTTTTTTTTTTTTTTTTTTTTTTTGGGGGGGGGGGTGTTTAAAACAAAAGTCCTTCAATAATTATTTTTAATACAAATAAAATTGCATAACTCTAAGTTTTCCTACAAGGATAACATTATACCAGGATTTTTTTATTGCCAGTTGAAATGATAGTATCAAACAATATTCTAGCCAGTATGATGTGACACACACTGCAAAATTTGCATGATTGATTTGTTATCATTTTTATGTTTAAGTCAAGAATATTCCACTTGTATCAAGACATCTCTAGGTAAAGGTGAAGTTGCAGAAAGTTTTACCTTTGCATTGAGCTCAGGGCAATGTACAGGGAGAGTTCTTTAGCATGCCACTCCTACTTTGACATGAGGCGTAATTTTTCAGGTCTCTTCCAACGAAACTCATGACTTCCATTTCTAAATGAGAATCATCCCAGATACAGCGTGAATACTCTACTAAGTGACTTACTGTATCTGTTAAGATATGTATGACCTTTTTGTAATGACATCATCATGATGTCACAAATAAAGCAAAGTGAAAACAAATTTGTTTTTTGTGGTAAAGCAATGGAGTTAACCACTGTACTACATGACCAATACCCCTTCACATTTGTGTGGAATGTTTTGGAACTTTTTACACTGTAGATTCTCGGAATAACGTCAGTTTTTATGGGAAAATGTCATCTTATGTGATTTCATATCCATTGGAAAAAAGTGTCCCACAGAAATGTTAGGGGGTATCACATGGTACAGCGGCACACCCCACTATAGTAACTTTATATCCCTGACCTAGAAGATGATCAAAACTTTTATTTTTGGAAACATCACAGGCACTTTACCATGCCTACTTCTAACACAGAAAAATTGATAAGAAACATACTGATTAAAACATTTTTTTATAATTTAATGGAATGATAAATGAATGGTTACCATGGAAATAATAATCACAAATTTCTACAAAAAACAATAACTCTTGAGTAAATAATATATAAATAAAACAACACCAATCTCAAAGGCTGTATGTATCACAGGCCACTATATAAATATAATATATATAAAACATTAAACTAAAATGGTACATGTGTCATTAAACTCTGTACATATCCATCAAATCAATACAGAACAGGTCTGTTGTCAATGTGTTCTCTGTAATGGATGTATTCTTTGCATTGCATTTTAGTGATTTATCTATTTTCTGCATTAAATAAGTGGATATGTGTTCTCTGCAATACGAAGCAGTCACTATGTGATCCCTACAGTAAACAACAGTAGTATGTGTTATTTGTAGTAAACAACAGTGGATATGTGTACTCTGTGGTAAACAACAGTGGATATGTGTACTCTGTGGTAAACAACAGTGGATATGTGTACTCTGTGGTAAACAACAGTGGATATGTGTACTCTGTGGTAAAAAAAGTGGATTTGTGTTCTCTGTAGTAAACAACAGTGGATATGTGTTCTCTTCAGTAAACAACAGTGGATTTGTGTTCTCTGTAGTAAACAACAGTGGATATGTGTTCTCTGTAGTAAACAACAGTGGATATGTGTTCTCTGTAGTAAACAACAGTGGATATGTGTTCTCTGTAGTAAACAACAGTGGATATGTGTTCTCTGTAGTAAACAACAGTGGATATGTGTTCTCTGTAGTAAACAACAGTGGATATGTGTTCTCTTCAGTAAACATTAGTGGGTAAGTTTTTGTCTGCAATAAACATTAGTGGGTATGTGTTCTCTGCAATGCATATCAGTGGTTAATGTTCTCTGCAGTAAACATTGGTGGTTATGTGTTCTCTACAACAAACATTATTGGTTATGTGTTCCCAACAGTTAACATCAGTGGTTATGTGTTCCCTACAATAAACATTAGTGGTTATGTGTTTCCAGCAGTTAACATCAGTGGTTAGGTGTTCTCTGCAATGCATATCAGTGGTTAATGTTCTCTGTAGTAAACATTGGTGGTTATGTGTTCTCTACAATACACACTAGTGGTTATGTGTTCCCAGCAATTAACATCAGTGGTAAATGTTCTATGCAATATTATATACATCTGGTTCTCAATGGTTAAAAGATCTGTAGTGTACATTATGGAGTTATGGCGTGTACATCAGTAGTTAATTTGTTCTCAGAGATAATTTTTTTTTTTTTTTTTTTTTTTTTTTGAAATTGCTGAATAAACAATTCTTTGCCATAAATACAAATTGGAAATTCTGTTTCTAAATTTAAATGATATAATGATTGATGTTTTCAATACATGTATTACCAGTCAGTGGTTATGTGTATTGCGCCCTAAATGGACAATGGTAGTTATAAGCAATGTATTCTCTCTGGAATGTCAATCATTTGGAAATATGTTCATTTCTTTGAAATTAGTAGAATGTTTTATATGGAATGTTCATCACTTGTTTCGGTTCATCTGGAATGTATACTAGGCATATAAGTGTTCTAAGGAAACTACCATTAGGTAGTTGGTATCTTCTGGAATGTATACTAGGCAAGCAAGCATTTCAAGGATTCTCCACCAATGGGAAACTTGGTGGTGGTGGTGGGGGGGGGGGGAGGGGTGAAGGGGAGGGTCTGATTTTGCTGTTCTTGAAATGTTCTACCTAAACATCAACCATTGAAATAAAAAATGTGTACCAGGCAAATGTCCAACACCCTACAAACAAAAGCGGTTAACACATTGACACACAGACCTGAAATATAACAACCTGACAGAAAGACAGAGTCCATGAAACACATATATTACTGGTTTTGGACTTAGTCTCACACGACACCTAGTCTCACCATTAAGCTCAAATTTATATCATTCTGTGACTTTTGTCTTGCTTTTTTTGAGAATAAAAGTTGGTTTTTTTTTCAAATATTGAAATAACAATCGTATGAACCAAGCAAGGGTGAGAATAGGTGCATGGTGAAATAGGTACAATGCCAGTATGTTATATACAAAAAACAGGTGCTAGTCTACCAAACTCTCTTTAAAAATAATGATATGGCTACTTTCACTTTCTAGTTTTAAAAATAGCCAAATTTAATTTAATTCTACCATATATTTGAGATTAGATATGTTTTTATATTCAAAGGCACACCGAGAAGTCAAAATAAATATATATGTATATTCATTAATATGTTTAAAAAACACATGCTGCATTAAATTTTTTTATAAGTTTTTTAACATTAAAATCCTATTATAATTAAAACATGATGATAAAAGGATTTTGTTCTTGTTCTCGTAAACTTGTTTATGGTAAGTGCAAAATAACAAATATGAAACAGACTATAGGATTAAAACATTGGCCTAGTGACCTAGTGACCGAGATTATTCAACGTAAAACAATAATTAATATGTCCATGCACAAGTAAAAGTTGTCTGCATATTTTAAATTTTTAAAATATTTCAAAACATTCAAAGTTTTAATAAATTAGAAAGAGATTTTAGAGAAAAATATAGAAATTTGTTACAAAATTTTTGTGAGCAACACAAAGACACATATTCACACTGTAAAAACACCCTTGTTTTATTTATTCAACATCATTTTCGCATTATAATACTTTAGTGTAATTAAAATATTAAATTGATAATGTTAGAATGCACAGCAACTTGTTATTTCAAATTTTCATGTTAAAATTTCCAATCAAACTCAAAATGAATCACCAACAACTTAATCTGACCAGAATGAAATTACAATAAGAACATATTAAATATTATATAATAAATCTATCAACATTATCATTACAGATTATTTAAGACTCTATTTTCCATCAAAATAATCATCACAAAATATCTGAGACTCTTGTTTTCCTTATATATCATATATATATTTTATCACAGATTTTGAAAAAAAAATCTTACACTTATAAAATCTGAAAAATTATCACAAATTTTTTTTGAGAAAATAATATGAGCAATTTTTAAAGTATTTTTAAAACATAAAATTCGATTAAAATAGATTTGAATAATGAAATTTTCTCAAAAATGTATCATTCATAATCAATTGTGTAATAATAAAGAATAAAATGCCTGTATAAGTTATAATACATTATATCACATTGAAGCAATACTGTGTGGAGTAGTTATCACAAAAAAAGCATATAAATAATGCTTTGTGGACGGATGATGTAAAAAAATTTTTTTTACAAAATTACATCAAAAAGTGATGACAATAAAATACACACTCACAATATATATTTTTTTAAAAATAAGTTAAAAGCACCAAAAATGATACGTCAAATTTGCAGTAAACGCATATAAAATATAATACTAAATTTTTTCCTTATTTTTCTTGAAAGGAATTTAAAGTATTCTCAAAAAACAAGCCTCATCTAAACTTTCAAAACACTTAAACTCCTAAAATGGAATGTTCAGTCAAATTTGTTACAAAATTTCACATTTATTCATTTGAAATCCTCTAAAAATTCAAATATACAAAAAAATATCACATAAATTCACATTACACAATGGCACATACATTATAACTTTTAAATAAATATTCAGTGGCCCCATAGCACAAACGTTTAAAGAATTTTGTTCACACATTGTCCATATGTTACCGAATATCACTTTCTTTGTCCACGAATAACACTTAACAACTGAATATTCCACTCTATCCATTTCACTGTTGAAAACGAATGTTTTCCAACACAACTATCTATAATGGAGATTCACCTCCATGAAATGTCTGTGAACCAATTGACCAATCAAAAATGTTTCTTACATCTAGCATTCAAAGTTCTAGGTCAAGGTCACTTAATGAGTTATTTTTGGAATCACTTCACAGCTGAAAACCGATTGGCTACTTTGTGATGATCAACTGAAGAATGCACACAAAAGAGTTAGAAAAAGCCTGGAGAAGAATGGAGTTATCTCACCCTGCCTATAATCATAGCTGGGCTAGTAGCGGTACCAGTAGAGATCGAGATGATCCAACACTACCTGTGAATAGCACAAAACAAAGGTTCCATGTTGTCAAAAACTGCTTATACTCAAGATTAGTAACATTACAATATATATGTATATATATAACAAAGAGTTAAATAAAAGATAATTCTACTATCAGCTTATAATAAAGAAAATGTCTATATAATATTATACTGCATATTTATATTAAAAGTAAGAAAAAAACAAGGGAAGATCCAGATTTGAAATAACCACCCCAACCTTCAGCACTATCCTTTTCAACCCCCAGCAGTTCCCTACTTGCTATCAACCCTTAAGAAATTCTTCCCAACCATTTTTGGAGTTTGGTGATAAATCGAGGGATACTTATGAAGAAAAACATAAAGAAATAAATTTTTAGGAGTTTAAAATAATATTGCCATAAGTGAGATGGCAAGGGACATTTAACAAAGTATTAGTAAAATATTATTTCAAATTTCACTTCATTAAGTAAGTAATTCGAGGATTGAGATTTGAAATAACCATCCTAACTCCCAGCATTATTCCAAAACACAACAATTCCCAATTTGCTATCAACCCTTTACACAACTTAATGTATGCACACACGTTCTCCGATAGCTTTGCACTTTTTGGTTCCATTCCAATGAAGATGATCTTACTTGTTCCCAAAACCTCTAACAAACTGATTCAAACAGTCCTGGGACACTGCCATCAGACAAGATCATACCGGTACTTTTTATAAGAGTAAGTACCTCAGGGAGGTCAGAAGGTCCACAAATATAATATTCCTAGCTGATTTTGATTCCCACTACATTTCTATAGGGCTTGTTCAATATCCTTCCCAAAAATTTGATGCCGAGAACTGACATTGCCATCAGGTTTGTCAAGTGGTTCATTCTTGAATAAGGTGCTTTTGACACAAATTTTAATCAAATTTAAGACTTTGAAATCGAAAAATTGTGCTGGTCACATGTCAAGACTTCCAGCTCATTTTGCAAGCAAACACAAGCCTCTATTTCAAATTGCAATATAACCCCAAAGCCATTCATAAACCACATTACCAAATGCTTTTTTTAAATTAAAGCAAACAAGTTGAACTTTTGAACATGATCTTCTAATAAATAAATCCATTTCCAAAAAGGGTTGCATTACTAAGTTGGTGGGTATTGCCTGCAAACTACCTTGACCTTGAAAATAGTTTATCCCATTCCCATATGTTCCAGAATTATTAGAAGCAGGTATAATGGAGATGACATGATAATACAATAATAGACCAAGACCTGATTTTATGTTCTAGAGATTTTTTGCCCAAGACCTTAAACACAGCAAGCCGCCAAAAGATTAACCGGTATTAAATTTGGGCAAGACCTTGTGTGATCATTCAATCTGGATCCACCCATGTTTAATGGCAAAATGCAATAGAACTAAATTTTCTTTATTTGAGTGTTTTTGGGTTTTTTTGTTTTTTTTTTCTTTTTGTTTTTAGCCAAATCAAAATATCAAATTATTTCTAGTTTAAAAAGTATTTTGAATAATGAATAAAGAACCAATAGATTTGTTTCAAATGATCAACTGCATTTTTGCCACTTAAACTGAAGTTTATATTTAATAATGAATAGAGAATAATGTTGTTTTTATAACAAATACTTCATGATTTTTTTATTTCTACCGGGCGGGCAACAAATGCTTCAGGGACCCCAATTGTCTATCAGATTTTTCTCTTTCTAAAAGGTATTAAAGCAGGCACTTTTATTGCACCTTAAACAAAGAGATTACAGATAAAGAACACATTCTCTATCCCCCAGTCCCCGATATTGTTACAAGATTTGCTTAACTGGTTTACAGTTCACACTAATCAGTAAGCAATTATCAGGAGCTTCAACAGCAAAGAGGTCTAAAGCACTAGTCTATGGAAAACATTAGTCATTACTGCCTTAGTTCAAATCTCATGGAGGCAGTTTGTCACCTTACTCACTGAAGGTCTGCGGTTTTCACTGGGTACTCAGGCTTCCTCGAACATTCCAGAACTGACTTTCTTGATATAAGTGAAATAATCTTGCTGGGAGTGTAAAACACCAATAAGCATTAACAAATAAATTTATTGGAAAATGAAAACAAAAGTCAGCCTAACAGGACTGGGTATGTACAATACAATACCAAAAAGTCTTTCTCGTTCAATAATTTTCTTGTAAAGTTCTTTGCTAATTTATTTTTTCCAAAAAATTCAGAATGTTCTTCTTTCCAGACAGATTTTGTTTTTAATTTAAAAGCAGAATTTTAAAATTAGATAAAGAAGTATTTCTTCTGATCTAACAATTTAAATTTTTGTCAATTATGTTGTGGGTTTTTAAATGAAAAACTGAACACAGTTCAATAAAAAATTCCAAATGAATCCATGTTGAGAATTTTCAAACTTTTGAAAGGTACACAAATTTCAAAATTATTAGAAACATTTTCAAATAATTCTGTTTAAGAATTATTTGAAAATTTGATCAAACAAATTTGGTCGAAGATAAATCAGGATTTTTTTAAGACAATTGATTTAACAAAGAAACTACATCATGAAATTATAGAACACGGGTAAAGACTTTTGCAATCATACTGTAAAAGGCACATGCATATACAGACTAGCAAAAATAATATAAAGCCGACACATAAAAACCTAGCAAAAAGCAAAAATTATGATTAAATAAATATTTTTTTTCAAAAATTACTAAACAAGAGATTATAAACCATCACCAAAATAAGTTAAAATTGAAAGAGAATGATAAAGTGAAAAAGGTGATCAATACCGAAAAGATGAAAGAAAGAACAAGGAAACAACAAAGAGGTAATAAAAGTTAAAAGTCCCCAATATTAATGGAAGCACAATTATTGTGTAAAAATTTCACCATCATTTACTGCCAATTTATTGCAATTTTCCAAAATAACAAAAGAAAATGTTAGATGAATATACAGAATAAAAGCTTTTTTTTTTTTTTTTTTTTTTAAAAAAAAATTAAAAATCACAAATAAACAGAAGTCCTTTAAAATAAGACAAAATTGGTCAAAAAGTTTTGTTAATTTTCGATAATTTTGACAATATTTGTATCACAATTTTCAAAAGAAAAGCAATATTCTAATTCAAAAAAAAACATAAAAATTCCAAAAAATGAAAGAAAAAAATAAATAAAAAACATGTAACAAACAAATGCAAAGGCAAAAGAAAAACTGAAGCATTCTATATATACAGAGAGATTGAGTGGTTAATGAAAGTGCAATGAAATGTGAACAAGAGAATTATGGATATATATATTTATATATATGATGATATAATGAGTTAAGGAGACACAAGCAGATTTGACACCTTCTATTTCTAACACCGACAAAATGTCACCAATGTAGAAAAACAGCAGAGGCATGCATATCAACATCCAAAGAATGATGTCATTTTCCATTCTACATTTTGTACCATCTCAATACAGCTTTTTCAAACACTTGATCTTCTTGGTCACATCAGTGCATAAGCTGCTGTTTAAAACTTTAGCTACTGCTTTCCATTATGACAATAAGACTTGGGGGTGGGGAGAGGGGGGTGGTTTTTCATAAAAAGTAAGAAATAATGAAAATGATCCACCATGAATTTAAGAGTGATGAAAAAAATGAAGACAAAACAATGAACCACTGTTAAGAGACCTCCATCAAAATGAGAAAGAAGAAACAACATAAAAATGAATTAATAACACCAGTGGTAAGAATGTTACCATGGTTTTATTTCGTCAAAACATTTTTGAAAAAGCTACCAATTTCCGTAACAATCAACACCTGCAAGATTAGACCACAGTTAACTGATTTTGATTTTTTAAATTTCTTTCTTTCTTAAAATTAATTAATTTATCTTCTTCTTTTTTCAAACAAGACACTAAGTTGATAACTGAAATATTTTAGGCAAGACTGAAAAACACATGTCTACAAGTGTTATGTCAATGTGTGATCTAATATTACAGATGCTACTGTACATATATGAATGAAAGCAATAAAGATCGCTTTAGCTCACCATACAATACTTATTATTATAAACAGCAATTAATTTCTTAGCAACACAACCATATCTACTTCAAATTATTGTGTTTAATTTTTTTGTAAAATATCCTTAAAATTCATATTTCTTTTCTCTATTTTTAATTTTTTAAATATTAAAACAGAAAACAAACAAAACTTTTTGACCACATTTTAATCTTGTTTTAATTTTATGTTTTTAAATATTATACAAAATGTTCACTTCTATTTATATATGCAGACAATGATCTACTTGTGCAGCCAATTAGCCAACTAATTATTAGAACTTTTCAAACAAATAAAAAAATATGCTAGAAAAAATTGTGCCTTTGAATCAAATCCTAAAATTAGTGTGTAAATAAAATTTTCATGGAAATATTTGAAAAGGTCTCAATAAAAAAAATAATTCCATGATTAAAAGAGAAATAAAGTCTGACCAATAGAGTCACCCTGTCTAACCCCACTTACAGAATGGTAGAAAAGTACATGTTTAAATATATAACATAAGGGTGAATACAAGCTGGTGACTTTAATTCAGAGTGTTACCAGTGTCAAACTTTCCAATATTCAAAAATGTTTAGGACTAATTATGACAAGGAATAAATGTTTTAACAGAAGATTTCACTTTCTCTGAATTGCAGGAACTACTCGTACCTTTAGAAAACCACTAACAGCCTGCACATTTTCACATTAAGTACATAAAGAAAATTGTAAGCTGAAAAAAGAATAATTTACAAAGCAGTTCCCCCCCTATTTTTTGAAAATGCCTAACCCCAATTTCAAATACAGATTTAGCTCACTTTAATTCAAATAATATCCCTACAATTTAACAACAAACTCTCCCAAAATGAACTATCACAGTTGGGTCTGAAACTCACATTTTAAAATTAATCCCAAAGTAGACAAACTTATATCTTCAAATTTATTGACAACAAACTTACACAAATGTGAAGAAAACCACCACACATTAACTATGGTACTTAACTTTACTTTTCAATTTTTACTAAGTTATGACCATCAACTTTTTTATTTTTTTATTTCAGAAAAAGTAGGCATGATATTTTGAATAATGGAAAAACAATCTGGCAACACATTTATACTATAAAATACTGGAAAATTATATAAATACAAGGTTTATATATATATATATGGTATAAACTTACCCTAATTTGTTCTGCTGTGGACTGTAAGTTGATGTAACTTTCCTCTAGATTGCTAATTTGAGATTGAATCTGTTGGATCATTTTAGGGACTCGAGTATTGGTGTCGATGAGGTTACGACCTTTCTGACTCACTCTGTCGAGCGTACCTCTATAGTCTTCTATTTGCTTTATTAAAGCCTGAAATCATTAAATAAATGATTAAAATTTAAATTTCAATTCTGAAAACAATCTCCCAGCAATCCCTCATGTCAAGTTGAATTAATGCTAAAATACACATTTTACCAAGTTTATCCGTTCTTTTGCCAAAAAATCTGTGCTTTTCCCTTGTGCTCTAGTTTTCTCCACCATCCCAGAACTGACCCTCTAAATATAATTGATTGAATATTGACTGATGTATATTAAACACCATCACTCCACTCCATTTCTGAATTTGTATCCTGCACATCGCCTCTATATTATGTATTCATGTTTCAAGTGACTAAAATTACACTACAATGGCTAATTGTAAGATTAAAAGAAAGGTAGTGATTCTTTTTCAATTCTCCTCTCTCTCTCTCTCTCTCTCTCCACCCCCGCTCCCAATTAGACCACATTTCACAATTTGTAAACTGGAAGGTTAATCAGACTCAGGTGTAAGTGCTTATTTATAACAAAAGGATCCAATGCAGCCAATTCATCCTCCACAAAGACCACAGAAGTTTCAATTTAAAAGAT
This sequence comes from Anadara kagoshimensis, assembly GCA_021292105.1. Classification (NCBI taxonomy): domain Eukaryota; kingdom Metazoa; phylum Mollusca; class Bivalvia; order Arcoida; family Arcidae; genus Anadara; species Anadara kagoshimensis. Next base: position 19,393,444 of record CM037858.1, on the reverse strand, counting down.
TTCAATATTTCCGTCAAAGTATATTCAATGAAATATAAAAATACTTGCCCTGTGTTTGTCTATTTGTCTAGAAGTTAGTTCCATGGAGCTAACATTCAGGGAATTATGGGACATAAGTTTGAAAGACGTCTGCAGCAGCCATTTTTCACTTTCCTGCTGAGCTTCTTGGAAGTCTAAATGATCATGATAATTTCTTTCCAGTAATGCCACAACATCCTTCAAAATAATACATCAATAATCAATAGAAATGAAATAAAAGTATTTAATAAAATAAATAAAATAACATAACAATTCATTTATATTGATATACATATTCCATTATTGAATAGGTATCTTTTCTGTTAATTTCAAAAACTTTACCATACAGAGAATCAAAGTTCACATAAAAATTATTAATGACAAGTAAATCCACTTAATTAGGATCCCCTGCCAGCAGTTTCTTTTTATGTGATTTGCACTTATATTCAAAGGGCAATTACTCTCAGGAAAATGAACAAAGCAACTTGGGTTAACAATATGCACATCTCTTATCAATGTTGATGCTTTGCAGGTTAGGATAATTTGCGCAGACAAGAATTTCTGAGGGATGGAAAGATGGAAGGAAGGACAGGAAGAAACTCAAATTAAGTATCTCCCACTTTCTTTGAAAGAGTAGGGTAATAAAAATGGAAGGGGAAGAATTAAGAGAATTTACTTATTTTACTTACCCTGGCCCTGTTTCTGACTTTGTCATATCTGTTCTGAACATCAGACAAAGATTCTGACACTTCTGGATTCTCACTTAAAGCTTCCAAGTTGGCCACCCTTTCTGACAGTTCATTGACCAGGCGGTGATGATTCTCTACATCACTTAGTATAAGCTACAATTATAAAATAGGTCATGATAATCTACATTAATCTACAAAATCACGAAGGTTAGAAAAACTAGAGCAGTCTCTTGAGAGACAAATACCTACCCATGCCAATTTTAACATTTCATCTTGTGACCTTGACCTTTGACCTACACACCTAAAACCTATTCTCTATCTTCCTTAACAATGTCTGAGGCATTTCATGATGAAATTTCAAGACAAGTTTCATTCCATTTCCTATCAATCAATAGGCTTGAAAAAACTTTTATCAAAAGGTTTACACCAATGTAGATGACAATGCCATGATAAGTGAAGTGACAAAAGCTATTGAGGGGCATTAAAACAAGGTTTTACTGTACCTCAAAAAAAAAGAACTTATTATATGTTTTAAAAATTCGAATCTGAACTGGTGAATCTTAATGCATACAATAATCTGACTTCTTGGCATAAAACACCACTATCACTTTAAGACCTTTCAAACTTTACTTCCAAAAACATGACATACTAAACAAATTTCAATATTTAATGTTATATACCTTGTATTTATCTAGTTGTGTCTTCTTCTCTACAAGCTGGGCTTTGGGTTCTGGATCCATCAGCAATGTATTCTCCATGTCGGCTAACCACTTAACAAGGCTGCCATAATATTCTTCGTACTCGTTCCAGCGATCAAGTACACCTTCTAACATGGTGCTACATTCTGATATAGCCAGATTCAGTTTTTCCCACTCATTGGTCAGTTCTGTGACTTGTTGTTCAATCATGCGTTTTCCTTCGGAGGAAGTGTTGGGCAGTATTTTCTCGGCTAGATCACATACTCTGTTTACCTTCTGTAAGCCTTCATCCATACTTCCGGTGATATCCTGAAGTTAAAAATTAAATTCATGTATATTTTTTACAAAATCCATTGCTATATAATTTTTATTCATTTTACTCGACAGTTTTTTTCAGATAAATAACCATTTCAGTATTCTTACGCATCTGTGACCTTGAAGACTGAAAGAAGTGATTTGCTTTGGACTTGACATTTTGACTTTGAGCATCCAGCATTCAATGAACCAATTTATTTGAACAATTGATTAAAAGGTTTTGGTTCTTGATGAACAACAGATATTCTCTTATATTGGTATCAAATATGGTGATGGACAATAATGGCTAAGGAACTGATATGGTACAACTAAGTGGTGGTGGAATCACGCAGAATGTGGTGCTCCAGGAATAGGGAGGAAAATCAAAGACCAAGTAGACCAAGCAATGTTGCCTTTGAAAATTGAGACCCTGTCTTGACTAACCAAAACTTCCAGCCAAGAAGAAGGTGCTCCATTTAAGACAGGTTTTTTATCAATTTGAAATTGCCATTCCCTAAACCATCAAGACTGATATACTATTTTGGATAAAATCACTGAAAATAACTTGTGTTGAAATTTTGTCTAACTGTAGTTACCTTGATATCGTCCATGCGATCCTGTATGGAGTTCCAATCTCCGGAGGTATCATTACACTCCTGGACTCTCTCATCCATCATGGCTAACCAGTGAGCCGCTGCATCAAACGCCTCATTATAAGCCTTGTTATCTTTGACATTCTCTGTTAATTTCTGAACCATGTTCTGTAAAACAATGTTGTACACATTAAAATTCTTATATTCAATGGAGTTTTTCATTGCAATATTTATTCACTTATATCAAGATATCACAAGCAGGAAATCAGTTTTGAATTAGTAAGTTTGCTTGCCATATACTCTTGATACTCCAGTTTTTCCTACCATTCCAGAACTACTGCCTTGACATACTTGGGATACTCTTTATTTCAACGGAGCACAACTCTAAGAAATTTACAGAGTTACCTCTTCTTCTGGAGGACACAATGTTATATCTTGGTAATCATGTATTCCAAAAGTAGTCAAAATAGTTGGAGTTGTAGGTCAGACAAACTATTACAGATGGATGGACATATGAAATCTAAAATACTCACCTTGGCAGAGCCAACAAGAGCTTGATATCGGCTTGATAACTGCATCATGCTATTGGTCACTCTGGGGTCACTGCTACGCTGGGCAACAGCATCAGTGCTATCTCTAACATTTTCTAACATTGCCTTCTTTTTCAAAATCTCATCAAAAATGTCCTAAAATATATGGAGAATAGAATTTTCAATTTTTTTAAAACTTAGTTGTTAAAGAAAATATGTTTGAAAATTTATTTATCTTTGCCAAAAGTATATAAATGTAGGTATATAAATATAATATACATGTATAAACATTTTCTTTTGTGGTAACAGGTCATTATTATAGAAAGAAAAGAATGAATGATTTTCATATGGTATTTTCACAATCAAAGGCTTCAAGTTCCAGTACCAGTGAGTGCGAATTATGAATCAAGAGCTCTGGGTTTCAGAACTAACCTGGATGCATTATGATTCAAGGGCTTTGGGTTCTAGCAACAACCAAGCTTTTACAGATAGGATTGAATGTAATGCCTTTAAAAATGTTTAAACGCTCACTACTAGTTTGCCATAAAACATTTACACAAATAGATTCATGATACACACATGTAGAACATTCTGCTCTAATACTCACCTCCCCATCTCTAAGTTGTTGTTGTTTTCGCTGAAGATCGGGTTTGTTTTCGGCGAGAGATTTGACACGAGCATCCATCTTGTCAATCCATTGCTGGAATCGTTGATACTCATCATCCAGATCTAACCATTTACTGATACAAGCTTCGAGATTTGCTTCCATGTCATTGACAGAATTAGCAAATGAATTCCAGTCGTCTTTCATGTTCTGTAATTCTCGGTGAATTGCATCCTGGCCACGAGGAGCTGTGGTTAGACACACACGCTCACCAAGTTGTGTGGCATTATTCACCATGTCTTGGCCTTGCCTCATTTCTCCTTTGAAATCCTAAAGAAAAATGAAATTTGAAAGTTAAAAAGAAAATTTATTTATGAATTTCATGGAATATTTTCGATAAATATCCAGGTCTTAAAATTAATAACACTCAAAAAATTAGAAAATAAACACTTTAAATTAATAATTTAATAGTATCAGCATTTAGTGTATTAAGTCCTTCATTAAACAACTATGCCCAAAATTGAAGATAACTTTGAAAATGACTTGAAACTTAATAATTTACAGATTATAATAAAACTTTCACTGGAAGATTCATACACTTTTAATTCTATTTATAAGTTTTGGAATTAGAAAAATGTGAATTTAGTTGTAAATTTCATAACACATTATTATGAAATTACATAAATGTTTACAAGAAATATAAAGGGAAATTTCAAAATTATCTTCAATAACTTCAATAACACTAGTGTGGGATGACATAAGCTTGCCATGTATAGTACAGTCAAGCTAAATTGAACCCCTCTCCAAGGGAGACCACCCCATTTAATTTACAGTAGCAATGTACTTCTTTCACCCCACAAAAATCCCCAAACATTTACAACATGCATTAACAATTAACTTACTATTAACCAAATCTACAAAAGATATACACTGGCAAAACATGATTAAGGGAAATAATAATTCCTCAAAAAGTGATAAAAATACAGCCTCATTCAAATGTTCTTGATAACTTTGCCAAATCATGATTTAATATATATGGAGGCAACTTCAAATGTAAAAATGGGTCAAAGACTCAATGGGCCGGGTTGTTTGCACATATTTGATAATCTTTTGACATATACAATACAAAGTAACCAAGTTTCAAAGTATGAAAAAATGGGAAAAAAATCCTGAAATATTTCCAAAAAGTCAGGTGCACATCTTCAATATTTATACAAACATTCTGTGAAGTTTCAAGGCTTTTGGTTGAAAACTGTAAGAGGAGTTGAGTTCACAAAGTAGGTACCCCCGTTCAAAGACTTGCTAAAAAGTGACTAAGTTTCAAAGTCTGGAAAAATGGGGAAAAAAATCTTAAAATATTTCCATAAAGTCAGGTGCACATCTTCAATATATATATATAAACATTCTGTAGGTGGAGTTGAGTTCACAAAGTTGGTACCATATTTTCACCACCCGCCCGCCCGCCATTCACCATACTATAAACTGAATTTGCACTCTGTGCAACCCGCCCAAAAATTTGCATAGTGAAACCATATTTACTGTACCCCTCAAGAGGTCACCACTTGTCACAGTGCCAAGTTATTTTTGTTTTTTAAAGTAATTTGGTCAATAATCAACCAAAAAAGAATAAATCACAATCTTGACTTGATATAGACCAAGACCATTTCTCTTTGGGAGAAATTGTTAGCAGTACACAGAGTTGTATGACAAGAAAAAATTCTGAGTGACAAGAGAATGTTTCCATTAGGCACCATTCAGAAATGCCTTGAAAAAACTATCTACAGACCGAGAAAGAGGGAGTTACACAAAATGAAGAAGTGTGAAAATTGTTAATGCTTTATTAAGGGGAAAAGTAATATGGTTAAAATTTTTCAACAAAATTGCTCCAAAACATTGACATCCCTGTTTGACCTACCTTTAGTTGCTGAAGCCTGTCTTGTAAGGTACGTCTATCTCCGGAGTAGTCACTAAGGCGCTGTAACTTATGACGATTATTTGCCAACCAATCAAGGCAAGCAATGTAAGACTTCCTGTATTCTTCATGACCTTGAACTTGATCTTCAAGTTTGACAGTGCCTTCCTGTAAATGTAAAAGAAGTCAACTCTAGACTGCGAATAAAAAATACATGTATGATGTAAATATATCAAGCATCGTTAAACGGCATCAAAAACATTATACAGTATATATTCTCTGTATCAAAACTAACTTCTGTGTTACTATGTCAATTTTAAGATTCAACACTTTAGCTGCATAGGACCTCAGTGGCAAATTTGTCTAAAGTATTGACATAAATAAGGATAAATGCTCCTCTCACTGTCAATGTTTGAATTCTGCTTACGAGTGAGAAATGAAATCTTACTAGTTCATAGTGAAACGGAAATTTTCATGAATGATGATTACAGAAATGTAAAAATATACCGCCCTCAAACTAGTTTGTGGAGGGTATAAACAATTATAATGATATTTAATTTACTAGCTAAAGTCTATATCATACAAACCTTGCATGCAGCTGTAAGTCTCTGGTATCGGGTTCGGAGGTCACCGACCATGCTGCTCGGTTTGGTATCCTTAAGCTGTGCTGCCTTATCTTCCAGCTTCTCCAGAATGTCTTTATGTGCTGCTATGTCACCATGTAAAGCCTATATTACAAATAGAATAAAAAAATTGAACCTGAAGAAGAATATACAGTTGAATCTCGTTATCTCGAACTCGGATATCTCGAACTACCGGATATCTCGAACTTTTTTAAAAAGTCCGAACAGAGTTGTTCTTTATTAAACCAAAATAACTCCGGTTATCTCGAACTCGGATATCTCGAATTATCGGATATGTCGAACAATATTTTCGTCCCCTTGAATGAAAATCCTAGGAAAATTACACTCGTTAACTCGAACAAAAAATTTAGGAAAATTAAATTTGTTAACTCGAACAAAAAATTTTGAGAAATCAAATTTGTCAGCGCCTACAGATTTTTTTGGTAGAAAAAACACATTCCGACACAAATAAAATATTTGACTGTCGGCCTCGTGTTGATTTTAAAATTACAACATTGCACTGACCTCCCAATTTCCTTAAGCCCTTAATTATTATCCCTTGCATAAGCAATTAAACCATCCAGGTGATTATCAGGTGTTATAATTACTGCCAAGCTGAACATGGCTTCCGAAAGCGTGTGATGTGAACATTACTCAATACAACCGGAAGCTTGGGGTGATTAAAGTACACAAAGCGAAACTGGTATGGACCCCAAAGCCGACTCCACTATTTGTCGGCTAATAACAAGTAACAGATAATATCCCGATTTTTTATATACTTCATTCTCAATTATAAATACAAATAATAAATAATGCAGTTTTTATATATCATGTTTGAATACATACGATATAGGAGAAAACGGCAATATACAGTTTGACAAGATAAAACCGGAAGCGACTTCCGGTAGGCGTGTACGAGTTACTTCCCTTTTGTTGCCGTTTTTAACATCGGTTATCTCGAACTCCGGATAAGTCGAACTTTTTGCATTTCCCCGTCGAGTTCGAGATAACGAGAGTCAACTGTATGTGGCTTTGGCAACAACCATGGTAACCAAGAACACGGCACAATAAAGGTCAATGATAAAACAGTCAAATAAGACAAAACACAAGACAAACACAAAAATAATCATTTCAGTTTTTGTATAAAACATGTTTTCTGATTATTCTTAATATCCAGATCTTGTTTAAAATCATTTTCTTCAATTTGTTAACCAAAATTACTAACCATAATTTATATTGCTATGACAATATAAGAAAATTAATCTTTAGCAATAATCCAGTTTTTCATTGGGAAAAAAATGTATCATTTTAGTAATCCTGCAAACCCATCTACTTGAATGATTTCCGGCTTTTTTTCATTTTTCTTTAATTTATTTATTAAAACATGAATTAAAAGACAGAATGTTGTCACCTAGCTTAGAGCCTGTCATTCATTCCTTTGAATTTTAACATTTAAAAAAAAAAACAGTTTAGTTATTTAAATTACTTACCTTGTATTTTTCGAGACTGGAACGTTTTTCTGGAAGATCTGCCCTGAAGTCGGGATCCTTCTTTAATCTAGATTCAGTCTCCAGCAGCCATGAGTTAAACTGGTCAAAATTGCGGTCAAAGTCACTCCATTGTGACAGAGCAGATTCTAGACCACGTTTAGCCTGAGATACATCGGTAAGCATGTTTTCGTAGTCTGCTTTGGCATTCTCGGTTTCCTGTCTGATCACCTGACAGCCACGTTTGTTAGTGCTTGGTAAAGTTTTGTCAGAGCATTCCAGGAGGGCTCGTAAGTAAATATGTCCTTGATCCATGGCTGCCTGTAACTCCTGTAATCAAAAGATAACATTAATTAAGAAAACTTTTAAGGTCACTAAATATACTTTAACTATTTTTACTAATAAGACTTACAGATTTGTGTACATATGGATCATATTTGCAATAAATGTATTTACATGGTGTCAAATTATTCTCATTCTAAGATTTTTGTGGGGTGGTAAATGTTCAAAATAAACTTTAAAGTTTTTATGGCTGTCATCATAATATTGTTGATAAGTATGTTGTCTGTATCCAAAATTATCCTCGGCCTGGCTATATACATGTATATTGACACCCCATAATTCCATGTAAATTTCATTCTGAATTTAGATTTCACACATGCATATGGCGGGTGAAGTTAGCTAGACAGAAGTTGCTTACTCTTCCAGAGCACCTAGCCTAACTTCCATTGTGGAAGTTGACTCATTTACATGTAACTTAATCTATCAGTTTTCAAAATTTTTACTGCTTTTGGAATCGATCCTTTGATAAATATCCCAATTCTTCACTGTGAAATTTTAAATAAGCACCATCACATTCAGTTTAATCTTATATTTTTTCCAAAAAATAATTTACCATAATTTTGCGGAGTTTAGTGTCGACATCATCCTTTGTGCCTGAGGTGTCGTGTACATGTTGCAGCTTGATCTTGGTCTCGGCTAACCAGTCCTGGAAATCGTTGTGATTCTGATTGTAATTCATGTGGTTCTCGAAGAAATTCTCCAGGTTCTTAACAATATCCTGAAAACACAAAATTTGAACATTGAAGTTAGAACTTTAGCATACAGCAAAACCTAGTTATCTTGTCCTTCAATAAGTTTATTTCCACACTTATAGTCATATTATTTACAAGTCCCAAACTAAATTTCTTTTATGTTTTTCTTTTTAAGCCTCTCTTTATTTATCACCAAACTCCTTTATAAGGCTAAAATTGGTTTGATATTTGAACAAAAGTGGCGATGATTCCAGGTTTTACTTTACATAACTTTTTGTATCAACATCCCAAACCTGACCCCACCCCAACTCACTGTAACACTTATGAATTAAGAGTTGCGACAAACAGCTAGTTTGAATCAATAATTCAGGACAAAATTTGGGAACTTGAAGTAAATTAAGTTCTCACAGGCAAGTTCAAATGTTCTCAAAAATACCAGCATAATGGGAAAGATCACAAACAAAACTGGTCTCAACAGAGACTTTGAGATCCAGTCACCATAGCATACCTCAAACATTTCCCATCATTCAGTCAATTTGATTAAAAGCTTACCTTTGACAGGGCAATCACACCCTGATATCTTGTTGTCAATTGGGTAATAGCATGTGAGGTTTTGGCATCTGCATTCGTTTGTAGTAATGCTTGGGCCTTCTCGCTCACTTGGTCAAGGGAATTCTGGTGTGCCAACACTTCTCCAAATAATTCTAAAATATATTTGAAAATAAGACAATTAGTTAATCATTTACATTAATATGAATTTTATAAATACTTACATTTAACTGTTTTAAATGCATGTGTATAAAGTAAAATTGGTAATTTAAAACTAAATTCAACTACTCTCTCTACACATAAAATAAAAATATTTAAAAATTTCATCCTACGAAATTAAAACATCTGCTATGAAGTAGAAAGAGAAAGCATGAGACATGAAGCATTTATAATAAGATAAATTTTTAAAAAGATGTAAATTTAATCCTATTGCAGATAAGTATAAGCTTTGTATTCAATCCTTATAGTGCTAATGATTTTAAAACATTACCTGAGCACTTACACATGTCTGCTTGTATGAATAGATAAAATTTGTATATGATCTTCATTTTTTTTTAATTAAGGCCACAATAATTAAATTCCTAGATTTTCATCCAAATGATTAAAACACTTTCAAATAAGGCCACAGTAATTCAATTTCTAGATTTGTATCCAAATAATTACACTACACATGCCGTTTGTTTGAATAGACAAAATTTTGAAATTATCTTCTTTTTAATTAAGGCCAAAGCAATTAAATTACTAGATTTTCATCCACTTTTTTAAATAATGATTTAAATTGTGGTGATAAGTTAGAAATTTAAACCAGTTCACAAATCTAAGACTTGTTACTTCTGTATATTATCTTCCTTTTTAATTAAGGCCACAGCAATTCAATTCTTTGATTTTCATCAAAATTTTGGGGAAAAAAATCAATTAGGGTCCATTTATATATATATATATATATATATATATATATATATATTAATTTAGGCCACAGCAATTTAATTCCTAGTTTTTAATCCAAATGTTGCAAGAATTGGGGTGGAGGTTAAACATTGCGACCAGTCTACAGGTCTCAGTCGTGTATCTTTTCAGTCATGAAGAAAAGTTATGAAGAAAATATTTTTTTGCAGTCATACCTGTAATTTTTGTCAATTTTCATACATGTTCTTACTGAAAAACACTAAAATTCTGAGATTCTATCTGGTTAGATATTCAGCCCAAATTCAGACACTTATTTCAAGACCATGAGTCATATTTTTTTTATTTTTTTTTATTTTCTATTCAGAAGTTTAAATTTTTTTGATATTAACAAAAACTCACCCTATATTGTTCACAATGTGCTTTCTTCTCTGGTAAAGAGGCTTTCAATTCTGGATCAGCTCTGAGATAAATTTCAGTCTCTTTCAACCAATTGTTAAACTGTGCGTAACTTTCCTCAAACTCGTCCCACCGTGTCAGACATCTTTCTAAGTCTTCCTGAGCTTCTAGAAGTAATGCCTGGTATTCTTCAAAGTCTCTTCTCATAGCCTGTAACTCATTTCTGATCTTAGTTTGGCCTGTCGGAGAAGTAGATGACAGGGTTGCTTCCCCTGCTTTAGTAGCCTCGACAAGCCTCTCTGAGCCTTCACTGAGATCTGCAGTCAAGGCCTTGGATCGTTCAATCTTGCTGATGACAGCAGATTTTTCTCCAAATGTATCAGAACAAGTTGCTAATTTTTCTCGAGCAGATCGTAACCAGGTAACAAAGCTGTTACAAGCATCATGGTAAGCTTGATGTTGAGCCACACACTGTTCTGAACGTCCTAGTAAGTCCTAAAAATAGACATTACACAATCTTTAAATATGCAATACTGAAATCTAATTAAGATTATCCTTTGCATAAAAAAGTCTTCTGCTGTAGCCGGAGAAAACTAATTCTTTTGACAAACTTTATAAAAATGTAATTACTGGTAGCATGCACCAAGATGAAAGATTCAGGACTCAATACTTATTACTGCAGTTTCAAATACATGTACTCATAACTCTAGATTACTCAGTGTTTAGTCTTTCCTGAAAGACTTACCTACCAAAATTTTAGGAGCTTTAACAAATCGCTAAAAGCCAATACACATCACTATAAGACTCAATATACCCCACTTGAATACCCAATACACATCACTGCAATTTCCAATACACATAATTCTGATAGAGTAAACACATTACTACATTATTGATTCTCCCTTATCTCTGATTTTTCACCTGGGACCTCGTTGGGAGTATTTTAACATGCCAATTGTCAATATAAATCATATATCAAGTCCCTACTTGAGAGAGTTATCTAAACACTTGACTCTGAACTCGGCAAGTAGGACAAGGATGTTTACACACAGCAATACCTTTTGTTTTATCTCTAAAATGGAATGCTGTTGATTGGTATTGTTTTATCACGAATGTCGGGAAATGTACATATCAGCTCAAGAAACGTACATATTACCTTAGTACCTTACCTCATGAAATGTACATGTTATCTGAGGAAATTTACATACTACCTCTACATATTTACATTTGATCGGACATTCAACAAACTTTTTACAGTCAATTTCAATACTTGTACAGTAAGACCTTTATATAAAGACCACCAAATGGACACAAAAATACAAAATAACAGCAGGTGGTCATATGTAGAAATTATTTTAGGTTGAAATTTAAAGAAATGGGGGACCTTAAAAACACTTCAATAATTCAAATTTAAGTGCACTTATTTTAAATTTCAATTCCTGACTTTGTAAAGATAACAAAGGCACAAGACTGAAACCAAATAAAGACTTGATATTCCAGCAGGAAAAATGCAGAGCACAGCTTTTTTTTTAATTATTATTATCATCATTTAGAAAAAATGAATAAGAAGTGTTCTTACTTTAGCCTGGTCTCTGAGTGACTGGTATTTTCCTACAATTTGTGATGTGTCCGTGGAGGCTTTACTAGCCGGACTCTTGGAGGACAAGTCATGAGCTTTACTCCCTATGGATTCTATCATCTGTTCATACGAGATAACATCTTGATAAGCCCCTAAAATAAAATAAGAAATATTTGATATACTACTAGTAACATTAAAATAAATCTTGTAAATGCACATCGAATATTATATATCTTATTGAAGCTTGAAATATAAATATATGAGCAGTTTCAACAAGAGCTGTCAGAAAAACAGCTAGTGTACATATATTAAAACCTATAACTACCAATCCAGCTCCATCGAAAAATTTTAAACAAACATTTGAAAAAGTAATCCCAAAGTTCAGGGTCACACTCATACTCATGCTTAGTAGTGGGAACATTTCTTATAGAATCAGCTCTGGCATTCGTAAAAGCAAGCACAAAAACAGAAATTTTGATCAAAACTATGATAGGCAACAAGACATTGTCAGATAAACAGCAAAACCATTCTGGTACATCTGGTCCATCAATACACCTTAATCAAAATCATTAAATTGGTTGCCAGCACTGGCACTCACAATTATATCAAAGTATGGCACAATCTTTACTGCACTTCAAAGAGCTTGGTAAAAATTAAGCATCCTTACCCTTATTCTCTGTAAATCAGCCTTTTTCTCACTAAGATCAGCCTTAGGCTCAGATTCCCGGATGCGTCTTTCCATGTCTCGTAGTCGTTTCTGTATTTGGTCATAACTAGCATTGAAATCGGTCCACTGTAATAAGCAGGATTCCAGCATGACTTTTGTGTCAGTGACTTCACCAATCATATTGTCCCATTCTTGCTGTAACTGTTGTAGTTCCTTCCTAATCATCTCTCTACCCTCCATGGAGGTATTTGTCATAGCTTTCTCACCCCAGGTATTAGCAGTGTGAATAAGAAGTTGTCCTTCTTCTTTTACCACTACAAATTCCTGCATCAGAAATAAAAACAAAAATTATCTCTGTACAAATTGATATAGGTAAAACTGTAACACTTAATTATGATTTATAATAAAAATCATAATAAATTGAAATAGTGTGGCTGTGTTAATCCAACTTGATTATTTGACTGCTTCGTCCATTGCCAACATGGTTACTTGATTTCACATCTATCTCCTGTCACATGTGTGTGGTGTGGTGTGGTGTGGTGTGGTGTGGTGTGGTGTAGTGTGTGTGGTGTGGTGTAGTGTGTGTGTGGTGTGGTGTGGTGTGGTGTGGTGTAGTGTAGTGTGAGTGTGGTGTGGTGTAGTGTAGTGTGAGTGTGGTGTGGTGTGGTGTGGTGTGGTGTGGTGTGTGTCTCTATATTTTACCTGTAGTTTCTCAAGCTGTGTCTGTATAGTGTACCTATCACCAGTTGTGTCAGCACACACAGAAAGTTTGTCTCTTGTTGACTGTAGCCAAGTTGCAGCTTCAGTAAAGGTTTCAGCATATTTTTCATGGTCTAATACATGTTGTTCATACCGCTTCATGAGGTCCTAAAACAAATTAGGTTAAAATGTTAATAGACATATTTCTTGAACATTTTTATAATTTTTAACTGGACATACTGGAAACAAAAAGTCTATAGAAAAGTAAAGCTTGCCTTTACATCTAGACAATCAAAATATGTAAAATATATTAAATAACATGTCATGACCTCGTTTGATCAAGTTGTGATGTCACTATGTCACCATGACAACCAGCTATCTTCAGCTCATCTAAAGGATTTTTATTTTATTCAGTTACCATGGCACCATTATAATACTACTCACCTTTGAGCCAGCTATGAGGGTAGTGTATCTTGAACTCATCTGGGTGAGTTGTGATGTCACTCGGTTATCGGTTGTTGATTGTAACAGTGTCTGAGCACGCTCCGTCAAAGCATCAAATGCTGTCTGTTTTTCCAATATTTCTTCATGAATTGCCTGAAAAGATGAAAACATATTGTAGTTAAAGCAGACTTTTGTGAAATTCATAAGTATGTATTTTAAAACAAAAACATATGTATCAGTATCTACAAGTATGGTCTTAATTTTTTTTTAATATTTCAGATATACAAATGTGTATGCTTAATATAAGAAACTATTTCTATTTCATTACAAATGCTAATGTCCAACTGGTCAAAAGAAATGACCCAAAGGGGCCATTATAAACACTTCAATATACAGTACATGCCTTAATCAAATCCTAAGTGAACTGAGGGTCAGTCTAAAATTAACCATTTTACTAAGACATATTTACATAGTTACAAAGAACGAAAAGCTATACAAACCTGTTGTTTTTCTAGCTGTACAGTTTTATCTTCTAGAGTGGCCTTCATGTCTGACTCAGCCTTCATGTCCGTCTCCATATCTTTGATCCATTGACTTAGTTCTTCATACTGTTCTTCATATAACTGCCATTCTTCCAACAGTTTCTCTATAAAAACAATATTGAAATACAGTATAATCTTCAAGTAGAGATCATAATGAGAAATTGAGGGGCCTTTAAAATCCAACTGGTCCAAAATGTCACCTTATCAAACAGATCACAGTGCCTCTTGCTAAATTTCACCCAAGTAAATCTTAATGTGAGAAAGTTTATTAGATCACTTGCTAAATGTCGGCTTTTTTCGGGGTTTTCCCATTACATGAACTACAATCTGTTTTGAGCTAATGACCTCAAAAACAGTGAAATAAGATAGAGTGCATGTAAAACACCATTCCAGTCAAAAAATCTCCCCACTATGATTTCCTTTATGACTCTATGTATATCTATGAATTAAACAGTTTTAAAAGTTCAAAACATTTAAAATTGCAAATTTTCAAAATAAGGTTTTTAGAGAAAAATGTCAACTTGTGTGATTCCATACACTTTCTACATTTTTATTTTTGATTTATTTTTTCATGATTTTTTTTTAATTTGAAATTATTACAGCTAATTAAAATGCTACTTTATACATGTATTTAGATCTTACCTAAGTTAGCATGAAGGTCTTCTAAATCAGCCTGGAAGTTCTCAAAGTCTCCAGACAACATGGAGAGTTCCTCTCTGACAAGTTCTTGTCCCTGTGATGATGTCTCTGGTAATACTATCTCTCCCTTACTAAGAGTCAGTTTGATCTTGTCATTACCAGCTTCAATATGGTTGCCTATGTCCTGTTGTTTAAAAATATTACATAATTATACAATTTTGTTGGACTGTCAGAATTTTAATATCATTAAGCTACCTATCTTCTTTTTTTCAAAAAAATTATAAGTTATTAAGTCAAAGTAGGTCAACCAATTAACAAAAATTTTGAATTTTGATCAAAAAATTACAATCAAGGGCCTCTAAAGGGTCAGCTTATGTATCATGGGACCTGTAACTATTTTCATTTGAAATTTTTACTTTGAAGCTTCCTATTTTTTGCTGTTTTCACAAACAATAAATAATTTCTGAAACATACATATTGTACATCATGCTTTAAATTAAGAACAAGTTAAGCAAGTAAACAGACGGTAAATTATCTCCCCATTACCTGTAATTTATTTAACTGTGCTTCTATAGTTGTTCTGTCTCCTCTGATGTCACTACACATGTTAAGGCGGTCAGATATTCCAGTTAACCAATCAGAACTGTCCATGTAGACATCTCGGTAAATCTGATGATCCTTCACATATTTCTCACACCTTTGTAATTGGTCCTACAAGATAGAGAAATGAAAACTTTAAGTCCCTAGGCAATTTTACTTGTCCTTCCTAAAACAAAGTTGAAACACAGGGCAGAGAGACAAAAGTTGCATACTAATAATTCAGCTGTCATAAGATCAAGTCCCAGTCACTGTGAGGTATATCTTTAAGGAAAGATACTCATTTTCACTTTGTTATAGTCCATCCAACTACCAAATGGATTGGTTACCACCAGATAATGCTAGGGTTATCCATGCACTGGTCTGACATTCCATCTAAGGGGTATCCAGGAGACAGACTATCCTAACTGATAACTTAACACAGCTCTACATGTGAGCTTTTTGTATGTGGAGATGAGTTGAAATATTTGGTCATAGTTTACAACATGTCTGAAAACTTCATTGTTGAAGTCAATGGTCAGTCTATCCTAACTTTTAACTTACCAAAGCTCTTCCTGTGAGTTTCTCGTATCTGGAGACAAGTTGACGTATCTGGTTGCTAAGATTGGTATCCTTACTGGTCTGTTTCAAGTTTTCAGCTTTGTCTTTCAGATTATCAACAGTGCTCTGCTGACTCCCAATGTTGAGATGTAGCACCTAAAATTGAGAAGAGACAAGATTACTATTATTTTTTTTTAAATCTCAAAAATTAATCTTAACATGCATTCATTTAAAACCTTGCTTTCTGCATATTTTTGTAATCCACTTTGTGCTAATACTTCAGCTTATATTAACCTTCAGATCACCTGTTTATTTGCTGCACTTTAACAATCTAATAAACTTGAGCTCTGTAACTTTATACTGATACTGTGCCAGGCATTAGGAGCAAACACAAGGAATAAACTCTTTCTCATATGCAGTCAACAGGGATCTAACCCACAATGATTACATGCTTTTGGTCTGAACCACTTGGCCACATTCCAGTTTATGCAGCAAATAAATAGGTAGCAATTTTACTATACAATGAAACCTTGTCAAAATGTCCCTCAATAATTTAGCTACCTCACCACAGTATCTTAGTCTTTTACTTGTTTTTTTTTTTTTTTTTTTTAAATCTCCCTCAATTTATCACCAAACCCCTTTGTTTAGATGAAATCTGGCAAACAAATAATGACAATGAATTGAGCAACTAATGACCAAACCCTTTTGTAATAGCAAAATGGTGGCTATGAATCAATTAATTACCAAACCCCTTTATGAAAGTGAAATCAGACAAACATTTAGTGGCAATGAATTGAGGTTTTACTGTACAAACCTTAGTTCGCTCCAGCTGTAACTTTTTCTCCTGGAGTGTATTCTGTAGCTGTGATTCAGCCTCCAGTTGTTTCTCGAGGTCTGACAACCATCTACCCAGTTGTTCTATACTGTCGTCATACACTGTCCATTGTGATAAAGTGCCGTCCAAGTTAGACTTCAGATCGTTCAGGTCAGCTGACAACGTGTCATACTCTGCCTGCAACCCCTGCATCTCACGCCTCATGTTATCACGGCCAGGGACTGAAGTATTTGGTAGGACTATCTGTAAGTTGTCTAAGGCTATCTGTAACATGTGAAGACCTTCATCTTTGTCAGCCATCAGTTCCTGTAATAAAAATTTAACAATTTAACTTTGCATAAATAATTGTTTTTAAAAGAATACATTTTACTCTCTTTGTTAATGATGGTTTCAACATCTAAACTTGTTTTATGCCATTTAGATTAAGAATCTCAATACAGACTTGCCAACTTTAATGTAGCTACAAGTATATATTTCTGTCTTGCCTTAAAAGATTGAGTGGAAAGGAGTGGCATAATATTGTTTATGCCCCAGTCAACAGTTTTTCACATACTCAGGTGATCAGATGGTGGAAGAAACATAAGTCCCTTTCTCACACTAGGATCTGTCCGAGTGGTATTCAAACCTCCGGTGAAAGAGGTGCTGTGATCTGTAAGCATGCACATGCTTTAGACCACCTGAATCTTAAAGAAGGAGTAAGCTAGAAAATCCATAAAAGTTATTTATTTATTTAAATGTATTTATTCATAAATTTGGCATTCCACTTTTTTCAATATTTAACACTGTACCCTACCTGTACTTGTGCAAGCCTTTCCTGTATAATTCTACGATCTCCACTGGTATCTATTAGAGCCTGTAATTTCTTCTTTTATTTGTGTGATTGTTTTTATTTATTTATTTATTTTATTTATTTATGCAAGCCTTTCCTGTATAATTCTACGGTCTCCACTGGTATCTATTAGAGTCTGTAATTTCTTCTTTTATTTGTGGGATTGTTTTTATTTAATTATTTACCTGTACTTGTGCTAGCCGTTCCTGTATAATTCTTCGGTCTCCACTCGTATCCATCAGAGCCTGTAATTTCTTCCTCATGTCATTTAACCAGACCTTACACTGATCAAAGGAAGCTCCATATGCCTGGTGATCCAAGACATATTGCTCCCATCTCTTACAGAGTTCCTAGAAAATAACAACATTACAGATTAAAATAGAACAAAGAAATTTGCAGCTAGACAACATGTACTTTGAAGCAACAGCCAACATAACCAAAAATACAAAGAAAAACCACAGAGAATGAAGAAACAAAGTTCCTAGAAAATAACAACATTACAGATTAAAATAGAACAAGGAAATTTGTAACTGAAAAAAAAATATTACTAAGCAACAGCCATCACAACCAAAAAACACAAAGCAAAACAACAGAAACAATTAAGCAAAAGATAACAAGACAAATACTGTAAACTTATTCTGGGATGTAGCTTAAGATAAATACTTTGGCCAAAAGAACCAAGAACAGTAAACAATACAAGTAATAACAGGACAAGACATATATGTATGAGGACCACTGATTAAAATATCCCAACTTTGAACAGACAATAGAGTATATGTCCAGTGGTGTGACCCCAACAATTCCATTTATTTTTTTTTTCATTCTGAACCTATAGGAAGATAAAATTTACTTTAATCATCAAAAGTTGTCCAAGAAATTTTACATATATATCTGAAATAGATAATATAATTCAAAGATCAAGTAAATGGAAAAACTTTTAGCATGTCTGCCGACTACCCTCCCCTTTTTATCATTATAGAAGGTACAAGTAAGCCAGATTCTTTCAGATGTTTCCATGATAAAATTTTTATTCAATCTCATCTTTTAACTTAAGAAAGTATAGATTATACTCACTTTAACATTATTATACATAGTTGAGTACTTGGTGCCGAGTTGTGATGCTTGACTGATTACTCGAGTGTCAGTACTGACTCTGACCAAATCCTGAGCGGCATCGCTTAAAGCATCAATGTCACCCTGATGTTCCATCAGTTCTCTGTGTAAGTGTTTTAATTTGTCAAGTTGAGATTGTTTGTCCTTTAGGGTAGCTTTAAGTTCTGTGTCCCGTATTCTGCCCTCAATTTCCTTTAGCCATGCATCAACTTTCTCTTGCCAGGTATCAAACTCTTTCCACTGGTCCATGCAATTCTCCAAGTCTTCTTTTGTCTTAAAAAAACAGAGATACAATATAGATTCTATTTTGGCTGAAACTACCTGTTTCAATGGCAGTATCTTGCTACCTAAGAACATAGGTACAAAAACATCATACAGATTTCTGAAGGTTGGTATGGTTTTCTACAGAAACTCAGATTTCCTCTATTCCATCATTCAAGAACTGATCTGATCTTGGGTATGAAACACTATTCAATTCACCCACCCACCAAGGTATCTGCAAGTACAAATACCACCAGACAGATTCATAAGGTTGACTCTAGAATCTCTGGTTTCCTCAAATAGACCATTCAAGAATTTATCTAATCTCGAGTATAATCTTTGATGTAAAACACATACCATATACCCATCCTTTATAAAATATTAATTATTATAAATTACCTTTTGCAGTGCATTTACAAATGCTTCCCAGTCCGATCTTAGGGCATCAGTTTCCCTCATGATGATATCCTTCCCTTGTGGGGCCGTGTTCGGGAGAACTTTCTCCGCCAGGGCGATGACTTGTTTGACCTTGGGTTCTCCCTCCATCTTAGTAGCAACTATATCCTATGAACAGATAAATATTAATATGAATATAAAATTTGTTAAATTGAAAAACAATTCAAATTATATAAGTTATTTTTAGACATTTAAATTAGTTAGTACAAATTGTGCAAAAATTAGATTTTTTAAAAAAATAAAATAAATTGTTATCAAGTGATTTTTTATTAATTAAGATATATATTGAGAAAAAAATATATATACAAAATGCAAAATTAAAACATAGACAAATTAAATAATTGCAAGCAATCAAATTTTTTTATCAGGAATTTGACAGTTAAATCTTCGAGCAGGGTTAAAAATAGAATAAAGAAGATATTTGGGATTTTAACATGAACAAATAACATGTGCAAAAAGGTCAATACAAAAACAAAACATCTGGTAAAAAGTAAATACAAGCAAATTGTTTACTAGTATATAAAGTGACTAAGAAAACAAAGTATTTCGACAAAAAAACAAAATACATAAAATGCGCAAAGTTAAAAAATTCCATAATTCAAAATAAAATTTGTTAATATGCATATACATTGTATATATAAAGCACACACATGTAGCATTTCATTAAAACTATAAAAACCATGCTTGCGTCTATTTCACTAATTAAAATGCCAATCAAAACACAAAGCAGTGATATTTTTGGAAAATAAAAGCAGCTTTGTACTGGTAAGTTAACACACTATATGACTAAAGTCTAATTTTTCACAAGTGCTTAAAACAAATATATTCCAATACCTTACTAAATTATTATTATTATTATTATTATTATCATATGGGAAAGGTAAACTGTTAACATGGGGTACAATTATGCTTTATTTATGGGACATATCCTGATTACACAGTCATGCTAAATGTTTACACCCTGGCATACAATATTGTTGCAAGCAAATTAATATTGGTCTATTTTATTTCACCATTCCTCTTAAACCTTTCCATAATGAATAATTTGCATCATATGCCATTTCATCTTCCCCTTGTCCCTTTAACACTGAATAATTTACACTATTCAACTTACAATATTTCCATTTTGAATAGTCAAATCATATACTATGACCTTTCACTCTGCCTATGCTTTTTAACCTTCATCCTTTGACCTTTCTATTATGAATAATTTACAACATGAACTATTTCACCTTTACCTTTCCATAATAAATAATTTACGGTTGTTCTTTCGTTGCACAAAACTCTACAGGAAGTATATCGACCATGTGCAGACCAAGAATAACCTTGACTTTTCCATCCTATGCAATTTACATCAGAAAGTTTTAACCTTTCCCCTTTGACCTTGCCATCTCTATGACAACTCTGCTCATTTGACTGTGTAATCAAGATAGGGATGGCAAAAATATATGGATTGGTAAATATTTCAATAAAACATACATGGGTAAAAATTTAACACATCTAGCCACAAGGACCAGGGTATTCCAACAACTAGAAATGGGTGTTGTTGGGGTGGTGGAGTAAGGGACAAGGTTACAATCAAGTTAGGGAGACAGGATTTCAATCGAAAGTATCATTTTCACAGGAAAAAGGGCTAAGAAAGTTTATCATTGACAAAAGGATATTTTATGTGAAAGGAAAATACACGAACTTCATGCAAAAGTCTGCAGCAAATGCAAGAGTGCCAAACAGACACAAATTTGTATAAACTTCAGTCAAAAACAGCCATCCAAGCCATCATAAATCTATTCTTACGCCACACATAAGTTACGTAAGTAAAAAAAAATATATATCCACCACAGCTTAATTAGTTTTTATCACTATTCTAGCCAACCAAATATATCTCAATATGTGATTTATGATTAAGTTTGCTATTCTAAACTGTACTAATTTCAAATTATTATTACTTTTTTAAAATTTAATATCTAGTAAAATCAAAATTCTAAACTTAAGACTAAATTTAGAAAGACAAAGTACTACTTGCTTTTATCTACTTAGGTGTCTATAACTTTTAATGTTAGTACTTTTACTAGTTCTATTAATCCAATTAAAAATATCATTTTAAAAATATTTAAATGTTTGACATAACAGTTTGAGCTAAAATTTTTTTCTTGACCTGATTTACAAATTAGTATTATTATCAACATATGAAACTTATAATGCATTCTTAAAAGATTTTTTAAATAAAATTTGTTTTTATATACTAACACTTGTATAAAATACAATTTCAGCATTATGATTATGCAGTATATAGTCTGGCAGTAACCATGGCAACAATACTTATTGGCTGCCTCACTACTGTAACCATGGCAACAATACTTAATGGCTGCCCCACTACAGTAACCATGGCAACAATACAGCTGTCTCACTAATGTCACCATGGCAACACTACATAACAGCTGCATCACTACTCACTTTGGATATTTTTTCTGTTTCCTTATTTTTAAGTTCTTTTCTCTTATTTTTATTCTACCATTAAAATACAAAGTATCAATGAAATTGAAAAAAATGGCAAAATATCAAAAACATGGAAAAAATGGCAAAATATCAAAAACATGAAAAAATCAGGCAGAAAAACTAACTTATTTAGCGAGGATGGCTGAAAATGTCAGTTATTATTTGACTAACAGATGGTATATTTGGCTAATCCTTCAATGTGCAGGAAAAATTAATTATAAACAATTCTTTACAATTATGTGCATTTGAAAATAAAAATGGTCTATGTTGACCATGTCATACCCTGGATGAATCGCTAAGAATTTTTAGCTGTACAAAAAACAAAACAATTGAATTTTTTTTTTAAATAAATATAAACAGTGAAAAAACAACAAATTTTTTTTCATCTAATGATAATTAATTTGGCAATTCTCACAAAATAAAAAAAAGTGTTTTTGAAGCATTTACTACTGTCTTGTACTAAAGCCCTGTAATCTAATAAACCAACGTACGACAGGCGTCTAATAAACCAACGTACGACAGGCGAAATAAGAGACAGCCATACTTTAAAGAGTAAGAAATATCACTATGGGCAAAATTAAAGAAATGTAAAGATAATACAAGCCTAGATTGTGAAAATTACAACCATTTTGAAGGTTTTCACTTACACAACGACACTGTTTACAAACAATGGAATAAATAAAGTACATATGTTATACATAATAAATAATACAAACACACACAAGGTTAAAATTATGAGAAAAGCTGATGCAAAGAAATTAGGAGCTAAACTAAATGCACTTTGGTTGTTAAGTTTTAAAAAAATAATGACAAAAATTTTATTTAAATATTATACAATTATGGACTTTTTAGTGGTTGTATATGGTGTGATATTCACCGGAAAAATAAATATTGATCGAGGCGACAGCCGAGGTCAATATTTATTTTTCCGGTGAATATCACACCATATACAACCATAAAAAGTCCATAACTGTTTTATTATATAATTTAGCCACTGTGGCACTCCGGTTGACAATGTTTTTCTCAAACCTTGACCAGGCAATCTAACTATTTTACCGATGTTAGATTTCCCTGTCAACCCTGGTTGATCACACTAAAATTATTCCGCATTAGTTAGCTCAATCTGACTTTTTAAGAAAAATAAATGACATTCCGGATGAGACACAATTAATTACACACTACATTGTAAATTGATAATGCCATAACGTCAACGTTCTATGAAAAAAAATGACACAATCACTTGCGTACACTTAATTGATGACGTTCTAATCATTTTACGGAGAACGTCGACAAAAATCGATGACGTACACCGAATTTGATATTCACCGGAAAATCCGTGGTATATGATGTGAGATCCAATGGTCACGTGTTACCGTTTTAGCCAATCATACAGATGGAATTTATTAATTATATAATAAATATAAATATATATATATATATTTTTTTTTTTTTTTTTTTTTTTTCAAACTTAAAATTATCTATTCTAAAACGACTCATAAACTCCAACACCGACCCCAAAACCCCATCCCAAACCTCATAAGTGTAGCTTTTCCATCAGGTCTTAAATTGACTGCTAGACCCATATACCAAATATGATGCAGCTAGCTGAAGTATGTTGGATGATACACCCCAGACAAGAAAAAATCAATAAGGAAAAGAGTAGGAGTAATGAAATATTATGGCCCAGTCAAGATTCTTTCACTTATATCAAGGTAGTCAAATTCAGTGTTGTATGCTGCATGTACAAAGCCTTCATATAATGTATATCAAATCTAATGATAAAATGCCTAAAGGGACATAAAGCCATAACTAATAATGAAAAGAGGGAGACAAGAACACAGGACAATATTTATTCATCCCAAAATTATGATGATTTTCTGTAGTTATGCTAACATTAAAATGAATTGGGATCTAAACTAAATGTATAAGTTAAAAATATTTTTTATTTTGTTGGTAGTTATGATAACACTGCAAAAAATTAAAATAATTAGGATATAAGCTAAAAACATCTTAGTTCAAAGTAAAATGACCCAAAACTTCAATTCAAATTATGGTAATTTTTGTTTTAGCACCGCCAATTTTTTGTTAAAGATCAGTAACACCACCATCATATTTTTACTTTAACATATGTTATGTACATCATATTCTGGTAAAAAAAATCCTAAATTCTTAAAACTTGTTTCAAATTTGAAATAGGACACAAATTCAAATGTTACACACCAACATTATTGGGTATCAAGTGGCATGACGATGAACCCCAATACATGAACCGATATTTGAAGTAAACAAACTTCAACATCTTTTCCCAACCTGTACAGTCAAACTAGGAAAATTGAGTATATAACATATGTTGAATTATTTTTTATTTTATGATGGTGTTACAATATTTGAATCGGTAAAGCTTACACTTTTAATAAGTCCTGCATAGTATGCCTACAAAGAACAGTTTAAGCGACAATGACGTAAATATTGCAAGGGGAGGTAATCATAAAAACGGGAACAAAAAAAGCGGCCATGGATAGTTAAACACTAATGAAGTGCATGAAGCTAGCTCTTTGATGTGTTTTAAATTTACATGTAACTGTAACATATAAAAAAGAGAGAGAGAGAGAGAGAGAGAGAGAGAGAGAGAGAGAGAGAGAGATGCTTTTTAAATATATATGTATCTATAACATATACAATGTAGATATATGAGAGAGAGAGAGAGAGAGAGAGAGAGAGAGAGAGAGAGAAGGAGAGAGAGAGATTTTGGCTAAATAAGAAATAACTTCAATAATAAGAATATATATAAGGGTGAGAGTGTATAAATAGTCTCTTAAACTTATTGAAATTCTCTATTAAATATGAATTCGGAGCTCCATTATTTTGTGATTAGAATTCACATAAGAAGAAGTCAAATGAAACAGCTCATATAAATTCAGATTTTTTAAGATGAGCAGATATTGAAAGACAAGAGAACAGATTTTGTGATGAAACAACATCAATTCCATTAAAATTACGAGAAGATTACTAACCTGTATTTTGTCAAGTCTATTTTGGATGGCATGACGATCTCCAGAAACGTCGGCACACATCGAAAGTTTCTCTCGGATGCCGTTTAGCCATTCTATACAGTTATTGTAGCCATCATTATACTGCTGATGATCGGCTACAAAGTCTTCATACTGATGTACACGCTCCTGCAAAAAACAGTACAGTTGTTCAGTGCGAATTACAGGTACAGTAAAACCTCCATTCATCGCCACCATTGTTACGTAAAATTCTGGCATTTTAAAGACAATAAATTGAGATAAGACTTATCAAGAAAAACATAGAAGAAATGAATTTTGGGGCTTCAAACTACGGTGGTAATGTAAGTGAAGTGGCAGAATAATGGAGGGGAATTATAACAAAGTTTTACTGTAGGTGTATTGTCCTTCTGTTCCATAACTCATAATTACATTTCAGGAACCAAATATTTTTATTTTTCTGCTGGAATTAATTACTAGAGCCGTTATATAATTTTTATTGAATATAAATTAAAATAAATAAATTTTAAAATAAAATTATTTGGCATTTTTAACAAGCCAGTTCATTAAAAACTTCCCTTGAAAAAAATATGTGATACATGTGCTAAAACAATACAAAACATTAAGAACAAGAACACAAGACAAAATTACTTCTAACAAAGAGTATACCATGTATCTGAACTACAAACTCTGGGGAAATGTTTATATGATACTACTAACAAAACACAGAGAGTGGAATTAAATATCAAACATGATGTCAGATCTTAATTAACATGCTTTGTCCTTCAAGCCTTATGGTGAAGACATGTGGCCGAATAAATAATGTTACAGACTTGAGATTCAATTGTCCTTAGGATGAATAGACCCCTTTCACATTCCAATGCGCACGCGCTAAATTTTGCCAAACGCGGTTATCTCCCCTAAAATCGGAACTCTTTTATCAGCTCAGGGGGCAAGTCTACTTTCGCTTTACATAGTAAACAGCATGGACGTTTGATGTTCACTGGTTTAAACATAAATGTGTCACTGATTTGACCATCCATTGACGTAAAGCCAAAGCGAGAAGAACGATTATGTTCACCTGTAAAAGCGGTAGCCATTAAAACTTATATTACTCATTTAATTCCATTCCAGATAGTGTCGTCTGACAGGTTAGGATACCCCTCCCCCGATATTGGTTTAGTTGTGACGGGACAGTAACAGACTAACCACGACGGGGTGAGACTGTCTTTTCCTTTCCCTTGGTATCGACAAGTGGTCATCGACATTTGGTAGAACAGAAAGAAATTATTTGATCCATTGTGAAATAATGAATCACAGAACATAAGACGGGCGATGTTCATTCTAGAAGGCACATTGACCCCCTTATTTTGCAAAATGGCACTATTGTTAAGATCTTAGTAGCCATATTTGATAAAACATAAATGCAAAATATTAATATCATGATGTTTTAGACAAAAGTTTTGAAAATGACCCATTCTGAAAAAATCTAAGATTCAACACTGAAGCTTTCAGTGAAGGAGTCCACTGTCTGAACAGTACTTGTTACAAGTGCCTTCAAAACTAAAACATCATTTAATAATTTTTATTTCATTATATCCATTGTTTTGATTTTTATAACTAGTGTCTTAACATGTTATTATGTGGACCAATGTTAGCCTGTCAAAAGCTATACCATACATATCTGCTCCCACCAAACCAGTCTATTCTGGCCTAGCAGTATCCATGTAGCCTTATTCTAGCTGCTAAGATATATGTTTATCATACTCCACTGCCCAACCAAGATTTACTAAATCTTGTGCTAGCTATAGTCTGACAGTATCTATATAATATAATATTATACTGACATACCAAGAGAAAAACCATGCTTACACTTCTTTGTCAAAATCTACTGAGTTTTACACTTGCCAGTCAAGATTAATGCACAATTGCACTGGCCAGCCATAGCTGTACTGTGTACGTACTGACCCGTCAAAGCTATACTGTGTAGCTACTGACCCGTCAAAGCTGTACTGTATACATACTGGCCGGTCAAAGCTAAACTGTAAACAAACTGACCCGTCAAAGCTGTACTGTATACATACTGGCTGGTCAAAGCTAAACTGTAAACATACTGACCTGTCAAGGCTATACTGTCTAAATACTGGCCTGTCAAAGCTATACTGTATACATACTTGCCGGTCAAAGCTAAACTGTAAACATACTGACCCGTCAAAGGTATACTGTATACATACTGGCCGGTCAAAGCTAAACTGTAAACATAATGACCCGTCAAGGCTGTACTGTATACATAATGGCTGGTCAAAGCTATACGGTAAACATACTGGCCCGTCAAAGCTATGCTGTATACATACTAGCCCGTCAAAGCTAAACTGTAAACATACTAGCCCGTCAAAGCTATAATGTATACATACTGGCCTGTCAAAGCTATACTGTATACATACTGGCCTGTCAAAGCTATACTGTATACATACTGGCCGGTCAAAGCTAAACTGTAAACAAACTAACCCGTCAAAGCTGTACTGTATACATACTGGCTGGTCAAAGCTAAACTGTAAACATACTGACCTGTCAAGGCTATACTGTCTAAATACTGGCCTGTCAAAGCTATACTATATACATACTGGCCCGTCAAAGCTATACTGCAT
This sequence comes from Anadara kagoshimensis, assembly GCA_021292105.1. Lineage (NCBI taxonomy): Eukaryota > Metazoa > Mollusca > Bivalvia > Arcoida > Arcidae > Anadara > Anadara kagoshimensis. The sequence goes on along the minus strand of CM037858.1, from coordinate 19,365,758 downwards.
CTAAGATGTATGCATGCTTGCACTGCCCTTACAAAGATTATTCCATACATGTACTGGCAGTCAGGCTCCATATATGTTTCTTAGTATTTATGTAAGCTTATATTGGCTAGTCAGTAATGTATCTATTTACCAGTGGATTGTGAAAACCAACTCTTCATGGTATTTATATACAATATTTGTGTGAAATACATATAGTGGCATTTTGTATCAAATTACAACTAGAGAAGCTTCTTTGGTAGAGTATTTGTTCTGTAAATGGCTTTTGTGTTTGAATACAAGACCTGAGAAATGGAAGTGGTTACTATTGCATCTAGATATGAAAATTCTGCTGGTTCCAGTCATTCCTTATTTGAGATTTTCCTCAACTGAATTTAGCAAATTTGAAAGCTTAATATTTTATTTAGTATTCAAGAAATCCATAAATTTAAGTTGTCATTAAGAAGATCATTCTTAAGTTTTTTACATTTATATTCCAATTTTGTTGAAACTTTATTTGTATAAAATTATTGTCAAAAGTTGTCAGATTTCAATTAAGGAAAATCTTATAAGTTGAGAAATGATTGTAAAACTGGAATCAAATATGTAAATCCAACACTATACTTTTAAAGAATTCCCACTTAAATTAAAATTAAATGACAATCATGTCCTTTTAAATTCAGTTGGGATTTACTAGTTTCAGTGATTTGACTGATTATAAATTTGTTGATTTTGGAAGCAGAAAATGTCAATTTAGAATTATTTATGAAAGCTCTTTTCTGTGTACCTTTGTGTTTGGCATAACTGAGGTGTTGAATTTGTTAATAAAACAAACTTTTAGTGAATATAGATGGGGATTTTAGATTTAGATACAACCCTTTTGTAATGTAACACTACTGATTTTGAAACCCAATCTTCTTGATTTTCAGCTTGGTTCTTGCTATTTTGCACATTTTGTTGTACATACACTTTGAACAGTTGAGCTGCATTGAAAAACATAAAACCAAATTTGCATTTAATTTTCTGCCAATGATAATGCCTCATTCAGAAATGAGTGACCAAGGAAGACTGATTGGTGTGGTGTATACTGTTATTTTATATTCAAACTAATTGCCACTTTGTCTTTGTGCCATATAGGCTTATTCTTTATAGATTGGTTATCTCCATACAACTGGTAAAATGGTTTGGTTATCTCCATACAACTGGTAAGATGGCTTTATTCAGTCATAAATAATTAAAATACAATACTTGAATACAGAGAATGCAAATCTAGACTCCTCTTTGCACCAATATATTGTATATATGCAGGTGGATAAATTGAAAATAAAGAAGGCTGTTGCAGTTTTGGAAATTTCAGCTGATAGCTCAGCACTGTCCCAGTGTCTGTATAGGTTCATGTTCTAACCACTGTTTGAAGGTGATCCTTTGATACATGACCAGGCAGTCATTTGGATTTAGCCCACTATTTTAATTTCATTTATTTTTCATTATTTTTTTTGTGTGTGGAAAATGTGCTTATTTTAAATATTAATATGTATGGTCCATCAGTTTTTTTTTTTTTTGCAATAGAATGAAACAAAGTATCATTACATGTACCCAGCCCTAACTCTGTGTACACATGGAGTTCTGGTGAAACTGATGTCACCAATACTCTGAAATTAAAAATTTTAACCTAAATGTTGCTGATTTGGAGTGGAAAAAATAAGTTTTGTTTATTTTGTTTAAAAGGAAGGAAGATTCCAAATATCAATTCAACTTTAAAATAAAAAAATCTTATTTTTACTAGATCTACCTAAATCAGAAAATATAACTTCGTTGTCTCTGCCTAAATCATTCATGATGCAGTATGACCTAACCAAAATTATTCCACTAACAAGATTTAGCGATAGTGTTATGTGACAATTATCATAAAGATACGCCATAAGAACTTTAGTTCGGTTAACGTTCACGTGTGTATAAAGTACAGTCCTGTCGAAAATTTAACACTAAGTTACCGAATATTGGTCCCAAATCTGGCTAATTTCTGTAGTTTCTTACATATATCTGTATATCAGCTGTATATATCTCGACAATTTTGGGCAGCTGCTATGCTTATCTCAACAGGTTTTTCTTTCTAGCGTCGAATCAACTTCGTTAGCTCAGTGTTAAACTTTCGACAGGTCTGTAACGTAGTTCTAATCGCGATTACTAGCTAGGCCTAGTCCCAACCCATCTTTTTTTCGCCAAAACACCATGGGCGCCGCCATTGTTGTTATTGTTTTTGTGTGAATCACGTGGTCGAAAATAGTACTTGAAAATACAGACCGATCTAATCCGAGTCGTTTTGCGAGGAAGGGCATTTTTTTAATGTTTGCCTGGCAGCCCATTTTATGCCATTGTGTCACTCGCGCACTTGCCCCCTGGAACAAAATCCCCGAGGTTTTGTAAATTCGCGCGAGACTTAGTCTAGAAATTTTGCTGTCGTCAGTAGATACAGGGCATGCGCATTTGAATGTGAAAGGGGTCTATTCCACATTTCTTAAGTCTGCCCAGCTGCCAAGTAATTGCCAGTGAAGGAAGTGACTTCATTCAGAATATTTTTTTTTTTTTTTTTTTTTTTTTTTGGGGGGGGGGGGGGGGGGGGGGGGGGGGGGGGGGGGGAGGGAGGAGATATTATGGTACAAAGTCAGGCAATAATATTGTTTAATGGGAAAAAAAGTAACTTAACCAATGAATGCTATTATAATACATAATCAATAGGAATAATAATTCTTCACAAATGGTATGGGATATCTCATCCAAGAGGGAGTCTTGATTTCTAATATTTAACGACACTGTGACTGGGACAACTATGGCCCAATGAGCCTAAAGGCTTGGCACAGACATTAACTATGGGATAAGCATCAGTCTGATGAGACTGTAGTCTCAGAACAGGACTTTAACATCTGAACGCGACGCAAAACACCAACAGTTATCACATAATACTATACCTTAGCAGTAGAGGTGAGTTTTTGGTATCTGGTACGAGCTTGAGTGACAAATTTGGATAGATGTGGGTCACTGCTGCTATGTACTAGCGACTGCGCCTTATCGTTGACGCTGTCGATTACACGCTGGTAGGACAATACATCCTGATGCAACACCTAAAACAACAGGCAAATCTCTAACATATCATCACTAACTAACTAATTTACTACCATGTTAATTATATGAACACTAGTAATCAAAAGTATTTTCTAACGATTTTATGCAAGTCAACAACACTAAATTAACCATTAATGACATGAGCCACACTAGACTAAAAGGTGGTTTATGGTAAATTTTGGAGTTGGTAGAAAAAAATAGTTTAACCCCCAGTCAAGATTCTTTCACTTAACTTGTCAGTTCATAGATAGTGGAGGAAACCATAGTGCCAAGAGAAAACCACCAATCTACAGCAAAGCAAAGATTTTCGAATTGATGTATTTATTTTATTTGAATTTAAAATCAAGGAAACTGAGATTTTTTTTAAAAAATTTTCTGAATATTTTAAAAGTTTAATTATGAACACAGAAGGCAAAATTTATTCAGTGTTCCCAAATGCCTTTAGATAACAAAAACATCTAACATCAGTTTTGCCCATACAATCAATTTGATGAACATTTATGTACAGGAGGGGATGAACAGGTCCCCAGAATGACAGAAATATCTTTCCAGACTTGGAAAGGGAGCTAAAACATCACAATGCATTCCCCCTTTTTCATCTAGCATGGCTCACATCAACAAATGATTTAATAAGATCTATCATTCTTGAACAAGAATAGATAGGAAAAGAGAATCATCAGTTTTCAAACATTTTAAAGATGAGAGAATCAATTTTTTTTTTTACATTTCTTTACTGTCAGACATAATGCTCAGAGAGTAAAATCATATCAATTCTAATTAAATATATATATATATATATATATATATATATATATATATATATATATATATATATAACAGTAATACAATACCACATCAAAAGATGATCAGATACCTAGATTTTTAAACTCATGCAAATGGGGAGGGGGAGTAAAAAGAGACTTACAAATCAGACCCTATTCAACTTACATGTACACATATCAAACTTGTTAATAAAAGGACATGCTCTATCTGTTACACGATAAATAATAGTCTTTCCTATACTTCAAAAAGTAATGTAAAACAGAAATTCAATACTTTCACTAACTTTAAACTACTGTAAACATATTGATTTTCAGGGTGTACCAATTTTCGCTTATTTCGCATCTTTTATTTTGCGTGAATATTTACAGCGAGTGAAAATTATATTATGCTTAAATTGTTATAGAGCACATTTAATAAACACGAACATTTAACTACATGGATATGTTTAAATTTCATATACCTCGAAAATTAATACACACTAAATTAAATAAGTTTACAGTATCTTTTTAAACTTTATATTTTTGTACCATTAATCATCTTTGAGGATTTGCTGGTCACAAGACAAAAAAAACATCAGTACTTATTGACCATGAAAACATGACCACACAAAATCCAGCATACCTTATAATTCTGTAGCTGTGTCTTCTTTTCTTCCAGTGTCGACCGAAGAGGTAGTTGTCCTTCCAGCTGTGATTCCATATCACGCAGCCAATGTTCCACCTGTCCATAACTGTCATCAAACGAGGTCCATTGTACTAGCGCCACCTCAAGTTTACGCTGAGTAGCAGAGAGGTCATCGAACAGACTTTCCCATCCGATTTTCAGTTGTCGCAATTCCTGTCGGACTACCTCTCTACCTTCTGTTGAGCAATTTGGATAAAGTTTTTCTCCGGCTTCCACAACTTGGCTCAATTTAGCATATCCAGCATCTCTGTCAGCTGAAAGCTCCTGCAAGAGAATTCAACCAGTGTTGAACAAATTCAATAAACCATTATATAACAATACAGTTCTTAACCCTAAATTTTTGTATTGTATAATTTGCATAATGGTTAGACTCTTGGAAAAATCAAAAGATTTTAAAGCATGAAATTGATTTGTCATAAGAATTAGGTGGGAGGCAACAACATTCATAGAACAGCTACAGGCATTTAACTTGGTTGCTCCATTTTGAATGCAAATTTAAAATACAAACTTTGTAACCACCTGCATCACTTATATTCTGTTCTCCAAACACGGGAGAGTATCCAACAAGGGGAGATAATAATGTGACAAATTGGGTGAACTGCATTTTGATTTAGACAGTTTTGTAAACATTGTAAATTGAAAACTTACCTGTATCTTTTCCAATCTGTCTTCTAGTTCTACTCTAGAACCAGTAAGATCAGAACTTGTGGCATACTTGTCTTTGGCTTTAGCTAACCATTGTGTACATTCAGCATGTTTGTCTTTATAGAATTTATGATCAGTCACATTCTGTTCACATTTCTTCAGAATGTCCTATAAACACAAACAAAGAATCAAATTAACAGAATTTTAAATCTAAAATTTACTTTTATTTTTTAATTTTATTTATTTGAACATGGACTGGTATCTATGTTTTTGGTTTTTTTTTTTTTTTAATTTTAAAACAGATAAAAGTATTTTGTTGTCTCAAAGGATCATTTTATCATACAGTGTCTATTTGTACAAGACTTGTTTTGTTTTTACATTTACCTTTAAAATCTAGAGAGGAGTTGAGTTGAATAATGGTGTTTAATGCCCCAGTCAAGGTTCTTTCACTCAAATGAAGGTGGTTAGTTCTAGGATAATGGAAAAGCCGAAAAACTGGAGAAACCCACTGACCCACTGACCTAAGGCAAGCAAACTGACAAACTTTCTTATACTAGCATCTGCCCGAGTAGGATTTGAACCAAGGCAGTGAGAGGCATTGTAATCGTAAGCATGTGCTCTAGATCACTTGGCCACCGAGGCCCCAAAATCAATGTTAGAAAACATTACTATAAAAAAAATAGGGGTTTACTCTTAAAGATTAGAAGAAAGTTGCTTTCACTCTAAAGGTCAAGGGTCAAATGGAAGCCCATGAAAAATGATGGACCTATTTATAACTTACCTTCACAGCATGTTGTAGTGATTGGTATCGTGACATTAACTGTGACACAGATGTCGTAACTCGACTTTCTCCGGTCAGCTGTTGTAAGGTCTGAGCTTCGTCAGAGAAGTTGTCGACCTCTCTCTGATGTGCTTTTATATCCTGCATCAGTTCCTACACAAAACATTTATAAATGTATAAAACTTCTGCAGAATCTATGATTAAAAATTATTTATTTTATGTGAACATACAAACTGTAAATTGGAAAATTTTTACCAGCAATATGCTTTTTGTGTTTATTCAAGTGAATATTGATTATTGATAGGTTTTTACATCTCAGTTGAGAATTTTCACTTATATTGTGAAGTCATCAGCTATAGATGAAGCCAGTAGAAGTCTTTATAAATGAAATATTGTTTTATTTGCAGCTATTTTGTGGCTATCAAACCTCAGTGACTACTAATAAAAATTAATTTGTTTCCTTTGTTTGAAAAATTAAAATTGCCGAAAAAATTCCCCAATTTACAGTACATATTATTTCACTAATGAGGTAAAATTGGTGAAATGCAGTGATAGTTTTAAGTCATAAACACAAACCAAGACAAAGTTGGTGTGAAAAAGTTTTCATACAAAATGTTTTCAAAAGTACGAGAGTGTTATGAAGCAAAATGGTAAAATGAAAATGAGATTGAAATAAAATGAACATATGTATGGTTAAATGTGAAGAGTGGCAAATGTGAAAGAAATAGGTAAGCTAATATATAATGACGAGGTAACATTATTAGTTCTTCTGGTAAATTGGTAAATATAATGGAAAGATGAATTGACGTATCGCCGGTCACGCCCACAATGTTCCGACACTGGCCGCCATCACGGTAAATTGCGCTATTCAGGCCGAGTTTTCTTTCTTTTAGCGTGTAAATCAAGCATCCGGCCATTTTGATGGAACATTGGGGGCGTGGCCGGCGATACGTCAATTCAGAGTGGAGTAAAGTAGAGTAATGGAGTTTTACACTCCAGTCAAGATTTTTCACTTATATTCATAGGTGATCTTTTTCAGCGATATTTGTAATAGAGGAAACTGGAGTGCCTAAAGAAAACAACTACTGATAATTTATGACTGCCTCTGCTGAATGGGCCTTCCTTGTGTCTTGAAAAGTAGATGGATGGGTGGTGTTTTACACCCTCCCTCAACAATAATAGTATTTCACTTATATAGAATCTGCCAATTTTGCAATTGTGAAGATAAATTGGAAAACCTACAGAAAACATGACTTTTAACAGATAAACAAGAAAAATCTGGAAAGAAAAATTGTTAAATACAGGTTTATATGTATATTTATCTTTAATTACGATCAAAAGAGCCATTCCAAACAAAAAAATTTGAAATTTAAGCAAACCCATCATAAAACCATTAGCTAACTAAGAAGCAACATGCTTTTAACTTTTTAAAATAAAATGCCTAATTGCAGAAATCAGAATCATGCAAAAAATGATTACCATACAGAAAATCTTTTTTTTTTTTTCCTTGTAGGATTTTCTTTCAAAGGAACATCCATATAAATGTAATTGAACCATACAAAATTTTTAGAGCATTTATTTCATTTTCCAATTGACGGATCGCCGGCCACGCCCACAATGTTCCGACAAAGGCCCGGCATGCTTGAATGACACACAATAAGAATGAAAACTCGTGCTGAATTGTGCAATTTAATGATGTCACTGACAATAGAACATCATTAGTTGCCGTGATGCTGCTTTGGTACCGTGATGTCGGCCAGTGTCGGAACATTGTGGGCGTGGCCGGCGATCCGTCAATTAAAATGCTACGGGTGTAGCTAGCTATACAGATGATGCTTATTACCGGTCTCAGTTCCTTGGTAGAATTTCATGTGTTAAACTTAATTGCCAGTTTTAGAAGTTTTTACTTCACTCTGTAATTGTGATTAGGACATGAACTGGTATGTTTGTGTTTTCGATTAATTCTGATGACTATTATATGAATTTTAATACAAATTATGCGACACAAATGCTTAAAATTATTTATGTACATAGTTTTTTTTTTTGTTTTTTTAAAAATAAAGCAAAAGCAGGAAGGACACATTAACAAAAAATGAATGTAATATAAATGCTGGAACAAAAATGTTTTTAAGCAATAAAAAAATGAAAAGCATGGTAAACAAAAAACGTAACAATTTGTTGTAATAAATAAATAAATATAAGCTTTTAACTCAATAAACTGAAAACCGTAACCAATGGATACGCGTATGATGTAATGACATAATCTTACGATCCGTAACTCCTGGAAGAACTCAATTTCTTTCCGTAACTCTGGCATTTCCTCGGAAATCTCCTACAGTGGTGGGTGGTTGTTAAGGAAGAAATAAAGTGCATGCAATACATGAAAATTCACACACACAAGAAAAACAGACAAATATGATTAAGTCGGGTTTTACTTGGAGAATGAAAAACAGAGTCTCAAAAACTCAAATTTTAACAAACATTTTTCTTGTATCATTTTTTAACTTAATTTACAATCCAACAAAATAGTTTTTTTTTCTAATGTTTGGGAAATTTAAAAGAAAATGATGATAAAAGAAATAACATCCTTTCTGGAAATGTCAGGTTTTTGGTATATTGACCTTTGAAGCTATGCTCTTTAATTGCAAACCCTTTAATTTCTCCAAAAAACATTGTGATTTTATTCATTACAGATTATTGAAATTCTTCAATTTTAATTAAAAAAGTCAAACCACACAGTATCTAAACTCTAGCTACTATATAAAAAGACACAATGCCACTCACTTCATGTGTTGTATACAACTAGACCAACACAGACATTACTAAAAATCTACTTGCTACCCCAAAAATCAAACTGAATTCTTTAAATTATGCGGCAGACACTCAAAACTTTTTGTATAAAAATGCAGTGTTGGATACCACAGAAAAATGTTGTAACATGGTATACCACAGTATTCTGACAAATACTGTGATATGTGCTGTGATATACACATCTTTAAAATGCATATATAAATGTCAAATATCGCAAAATTCTAAAGCATCTAAAAATCTGGATTAAAAATTAGTACTACAAATTTTAGTTAAGTTATCAAAATTAAAATTCAGACCAAAAAAAATGAAAACATATCAAATCATTGACCAAACACATAGTTTAACTACTAAAACACACTTCAACATAATGGATTGAAAAATAAAAATACAGGATAATAGGATTTATGACGGAAATTTATCAAGGAATATTGTGCATTTTTTCTTAATTTCTGAAAACAATTCACATACAAGTAATAATATATGATTTGTTACTAGTCAAATCATTTTTCATTTCAAGCTTAAAAATTAACATGATTAATTTCATTTTCATCAAATTTGCTTGAAAAACCTATTCTAAAATGAATATTTGCAATTTTTATCCAAAATCTTTATTGCTATAGTAAGAAATTTCAACCTTCAAATTGCCATTACCTGATATCTTTGGTATTGTTGCATTTTCTCTTCCAGTGTGGATTTGAGTGGAAAGTCCTTGACCTTTTTCTCCATGTCCTTGACCCATACAGATAGGGTTTCAAACTGTTCCTCATATCTGCCCCATTGTTCCACTGCATGTTCAATGCTGTGTTTCAGGGCTTTAACTTGGGTCATGTGGTTATCCCAGTCGACTTTTAGTATATCTAGTTCCTGTTGCATTCCTTGACGACCTTTCAAGGCCGTAGTTTCCATACTTCTGGTAGCACAGGAATCACATGCTTTGACTTTTGTTTCACCATCTGGTAAAGCAACAACCAGTTCCTAATGAATTATAAATAAAAAAGTATTAGTTAAAATTAAATTACAGATACACATTTTTTCTTGAGATTTTAAAATAAATATTGCTAAAAGTTACACATTTTATATATGTAAATATATTTTGGGAAGACAAAATGCAAATTTATTCTAAAGATCTATATTTTTGAAAACTAGCTAAATAAATCTGTTGATACATAAAACACTTTTCAATTATGAATTAGTTACATTAATTCCCTTTTAATAACCATAACTAAAAACTAAATAATAGCCCAATGGGGAGGAGGGGTTGGTTTCACCACAGTACCACACAATCAATTTACTTTAACTTAAGCCTCTGAATTCCCTGGTGGACGAAGGTCCACAATAACATCTCTTCATCAGACACAATTCTGCGATATCTGGGTACCACATGATCAATAGCTCTTAATGTTTGAGCAGAACAATATGCACACATTTACTTAAAAATTGAAATGTTTTGAAATAGCATTCATAGTCAATATGAATGTCAAACCTTTGCACGACAAACTGAATAATGCGCAATAGACTGGAAGAAATAGGAAATGCACAAGGCTAATGAAAATATATCAAAATATTCCTGAATAAATTCATTTTGTGAAAAAAAGATCAACTGTGCGATTCCATATCTAAAAGGAACATTTGTTTCAATTGCTCATGACATTTATAATAATTTCATTATTTTTAAATGTTTACCTGTACTCGTTCCAGTTTATTTTGTAGTGTATGTCTATCACCTGACGTGTCGGCGCACATGGTTAGACGATCCTTCATTAGAGTCAGCCAATCAATGGCCGCCTGTGAAGCTTCCTGGTACTGATGGTGATCCTGTACATTCTGTTCGCATTGCTGTATCTGACTCTGTAGTATAAAGTAATGAAAGAAGAAATTTAATAATTTAAACAGAAAATTTAGCTGTAGTTTTATTGCAGTCTAATTTGTCATTTAACCTTACAGCTAAAGAAAATTGTGCTTAATTCACAAAAATGCTCACAAAAATTGGTATGCTAAAAAAACTGGATTTTTCCATATGTAAAACCAATATCAGTATGTGTCATTCAGCTTTTTTACGACTTCGTAAAAATTGTTTTCAGAATTTTGTCTTCAAGTTGAAAAACTAGCCTTTCAAAAATTATTTTCAGAATTTGTCTTCAAGTTGAAAAACTAGCCTTTCAAAAATGAGCAAGTTTCCAAGACATGGAAATGTAATCTATAATACAGCTTTATTCAGTTCAGTAAAAATGATCCAAGTTTAAATTATGTCTTGAACATGTTAGTGTAGAACAACTCACCTTTGCAAACTGTGCCAGGTTCTCATATCGTGAATTAATGTCTTTAATAAAAGAGGCAACTTCCGGGTTAGATGTACTCTGAAGTACACCCTGGGCCTTCTCTACCACAGAATCAACAAGTCTCTGATGGGATAATATATCTTGCAGCAAAGACTGAAAATAGAAGAAATAAAATAGGTCAAAAATTTCTAAAATATGCATACAGTGGAGCAACAAATACATGCAAGAACAGTGTCCTTCACATAAGCTCACAGCAGCTACATGTAGATTTGAAATAAGTTCTTAATGATTAAAGTCCTGACTTGTTTTGTATCTTTTATGATTATTTTTTGGGAAATATTTCAAATAATTTTATATAAATTATAAAAATTTGTTCTATGTTATTTATCAAATTATCTAATATACATTATCTAATATAAATTATCAATTTTTTCCATTAGTAAGTTTATTTGGAAACTTTTATGACTGGCTACTTAGTTTTTAATTTTTTCAGATTTCGAATGTGTATGTGTGTATATTTTTAATTTTACAAATTTTTTTTCCAAAAAATGTTTTAAGGTTTATATCGTACAATATATAATAATATATGTATATATATACTACACATACCCTGTAGTTCTGCAGTTGTAGTCGTTTTTTGTAATGTGTTCTTCAAATCCACATCTGACCTCAGAGTTGCCTCCGTATCAGACAGCCACCTCATCAACTGGTCCTGTCCGTCGGCGTACGAAGTCCACTGCATCAGGAATGAGTCTACTCGTCGTTGTGCATCATTCAAACTACTGAACAATCTATCCCAGTCATCCTTAGCAGCTCTCAGATCTTGGCGGACTTTTTCGCGTCCGTTAGCTGCCGTGTCGGGATAAAGTTTCTCACCAGACTCGACAGCGGCATTCAGCCTCTGGAGTCCATGATCCTTTTCTGAGAAAAGCATCTGTAATACAAATGTCAGAAAAAATTGTTAACATGTTTCCTTTAACCGTCGTGTAAAACACCTCTCATAAGTGGGCAACCTGTTGTTCATAAAAGGATCATATTTATAGTGGACACCTTTTAGGTCTGAAGTGAGACACCTTTTTCTAGACCATAGAATGCTAAGATTTACAGTAGATACCCTCTGAACAAAAGAAGGATCAGATTTAAAGTAGACACCCCTTAGACTTATAAGTGGGTTGTCAGTTTTTGGATGGTGAAGATTTTGGATGATACCAGAGGAAAACAATGACCTTCAACAAATGGACTGACAAACTTTCTCACTCTACCATGTTCCTGAGTGGGATTCAAACATAGGCAATGAGAGAGGCATTGTGATTTGTTAGTACTCATGCCATTAAAATGATTTTATCTGTAAAACTTCTATTCAATCATTATACCTGTATCATGACTCTGCGTTCTTCCATAGTATCTTGATCTGCTGCTGGTTGTTGACATCCCTCCAGTTTTTCATCAGCTTGTACCATCCAGGATTTAAACTCGGCCAGACGATTCTCATAAGCCTGGTGATCCTGGCCATACTTTTCCCATTTACTTATCAAATCCTGTATATAAACATAAAAAATAACTTTTAGAAAGAGAAGGGTGAAATGTAGAGAAATAGAGTATTATGTTCTTTAACTTATATGGATGTGGAAAGTTATAGGATGCTAGGTTTCGACAAATTTTAAATTATTAGTACCTAAATTTCCAAAATATGTGAAAATACAATACTTTTTAAATTATTTTTTTACAAATTTGCTAAAATGGGTTTCTTTTTTAAAGAATTTTGCAGAAATTAATAGCCAATGAGGATTAAGGATACCATGAAGGGAACAACAAATTTCAGTGAATTAGGATCCCCTGCCAGTAGGTAGATTTTTGTGATTTGCACTCACATTCAACAATATGCACATCTGCTATTACTGCTGTTACTTTGCACGACATTTGTCTATACATGTATTTTTCATAAACAGATTTAGGAAATTATTCTGCACAAGAATTTACAAAATGCCATGATTCCAAAGATAATCGTTACACAAACTCTGCTTAATGTTACTGAAGTATATCCACTACCAGTATATGTTTACAATGTACACTCAAACTTCAATTTCGGATTTTTCTATAAATAGACCGACCTTAACCAATGAGAGCAATCCTCGATATCTGTTGGTAAGTTGTGACACTTGTGTACTGAGTCTAACATCAGCACTTGTATGCATCAAATTCTGAGCGTCATCTGTAAACCTGTCAATCTCTGGCTGATGGGATAAAATTTCTTCTCTTTGTTTCTATAATAAACAATAAAAAGACACTTATTACAATTTTCTATAGACATTTGCATATAGACTGATATATATTTACATTCACAAAAAATAAAAAAATTCAACCTTCATCAAGTGAAGGGGGGAGGGGCTAAATTGTAATCTTAGTCACTTTACTTCATTGGCACTGACATTACTGGCCTATAGGCTTGGGACAAACTTGTGAAAGGCAATGATTTCCCAAGACAGTAGGAAAATATGTCGACGCCAGCAAAGTTTACTGCTAAGAGAAGGTCTTTCTCCGGCGGCGGTGGTACTTCACCCCGTATGGCTTACCAATGACAGAGAGATAGCTACACGCCAACATATTTTAACAAAAATAAACATATATTCATTCCGTGGGTAGATTTGAATTCCATAGACCCCTTAAATACACATGTAGATGCATGACTTTTGAACTTTTGTGGGAAAGTTAAACTTCCATACCAGGACATAGTTCATCATAAAGCCAGCTAATTTCCATTCTCTGAAATCATAAATGTGATAACTTCTTTTTAATCTACATGTACTTACCCTGAATTTTTCCACTTGAGCCAGTTTTTCTTTAAGCGTAGATTTCAATTCGTAGTTCTTAACTTGTTGTTCCATATCTTTTAGCCAGGCTGCGCAGGATTCAAACTTGGTCTCGAAGTCACCCCACTGTAACATGGCAGTTTCGAGATCCTCCTCCGCTTGTTGTATTCTGGCTAGATAGTCCTCCCACTCGGACTGAAGGTGATCAATTTCCCGTTTAAGCACTTCTTTTCCACCTTGGGAAGAGTTACGGGCTGTTTTCTCACATAGATCCTTTGTTAATTTCAGTTTCTTTTCTCCGTCTCCTAACTTTTGTGCATACTCCTAAAAATATCCATATAAGTATTAAGTTAATGATCTTACGATAAACTTGAAATTCATTTACATTTATTGACATGTTTTAAAAATTCATAATCTATGTAGACATTTTAAAAATTCAAGAACTTTGGACAGAAAGATATAATATTGATTATCATCTAATAAACTTTGTGGGGTTTTTTTTATTATTATTATTTTTTTTTTTATTTGTGGAAAAAGTTTAAAATTTCCACCATATTAAAATAACCATGTTTATAATATTCTATTTTCAAAATTTTTTATTCAACTGACCTTTAACCTTTCCAGTTTGTTCTGTAGTGATAATTTATCTCCGGATGTGTCGGAACAAGCCTCGACTTTTTCCCTTGAAGAGTTCAGCCAGTCCTGACAATCCTGATACATATCTTGGTATTGTTGGTGGTCTTTTACATTAAGTTCAAATTTATCCAGCGTGTCTTTGGAAGTTGTACACAATTTCTCATATTTTTTGTGCAACTGGTCCACAAATTTGTTGACCTTGGCAGCAGGAGATGAATGTGCCAATGTCTGGGCTTTCTCAGCCAAATTTTCCATGACATGTTGGCGAGACTGGATGTCTTGGTGCAAAACCTTGAAAGATAAAATTAGATGTAATAGTTTATTAGACAAACAGCAAACTGTTATATCTTGAAGTAAAAACAGCAAGATAGCTTGCATATATTCCATCAGACACCTAAGATATAGCATGTATCATTTTATTCATATTGTCCCATAAAGATAACTTGCACAGGTCGCTGATGTTGTGAGAGGTATAGCTCATTTGCCCTTTTGTCTTTAGTCTTAAGTGCTGACCCTATGTCCTTGTAACTGTGCCTTTTTCTCTTATGAATCACAGGTTCGAATTGTGCTAGGGGCATATTGTAGTGTCAAAAAATTTGTCAGTTGGATTGTAAAAAAATCAGTGGTTTTCTCCAAGCACTCACCTTTCCTCTTTCATTCCTGGCCACTTGAATAAACATGAAAAATTTTGGAACAGGGTGTATGACTGCATTACTTTACCTCTCCTTTATAGCATAACTCTTGTAATTTACTTACTAAAACCATATCTGACTTTATACTTTTCCAATATGTACTATAGCTGCATATTTGAACAAGTTCACAATGATAATCATTTGTGGTGAATGGGTACCCGCGAAACAGGTGAAAAAAGTTGGATTGCAGTATGCTTACCCTATGTCCTTGTAACTGTGCCTTCTTATCTGGCAGAGTAGATTTTAGGTCGGTATCCTCCTTTAGCTGGATCTCAGTATCCAGTAACCATTTCTGGAACTGCTCAAAGTTCTCATCATATGATGACCATTGCACCAGACACGAGTCTAACTTCCTCTGAGTGTCCGACAGTTGGTCACACAGTTGTTCCCATTGGTCACGTAATGTCCTCAGTTCCTGGCGTATAAGGTCACGACCTTCTGACGCTGTACTGGGATAAAGTTTCTCACCACTTTCCACAGTAAAATGTATTTTGTTTGTGCCTTGTTCTTTCTCAGCAATCAATTCCTATAATTAATGACAACAAATTTTTAATTAATAAATTCATTGATGCATATTTTCCCTTAGCAATTTAGAATAACATCATCATTATCATCATCATCTTGACCAAAAAACTGTCCCTAAAATTATCAAATTAATTCAACCAAGGCAAAAATTGCCATGACCAAAACGTTGAGAAACCATTTTTTAAATAAATGTACAATACTGGATCCCAATCGTGTGATCTTGGACAGTATCAAAATCATGTCCTTCACTCAAAATAAATTTGATAAATATGATTTGATGTCTAAATTTGATTTAATTTCTAAGTCAATAGTTCACGTAAAAATGGTACAACTTATGCCAAAATCATCATCATTATTTTAACCTACCTGTAACTTGATAAGTCTGTCCTCTACGTCATCTTTATCACCGGCCATATTGGCACAGACCTGTAGTCGTCGCTGTAATGTATTTATCCAGTTAGAACAGTCAGTAAAGTTCTCTTGATAAGCCTCATGTTCTCCACAACGATCTTGTAACTTATTAATGGCTTCCTGCAATAGACAACAACGGAAAGTTAAATAAATTCTATCAATGGATGACAACCCATTGTTAATTTTGAAAATTCTGAAAATTTTGCAATGCTAAGCACTAACTATAACTAACTCTGACTATATGAATATATTTCAGTTTGAATAAAGGAATTACCAATGATCCAGTTTGTAAAAAGTTTTACCAGAATTTTTCCTAGTGGGAGGCCAGACAAAAAACTACTTCCAGCATAGCTGGATATATCATCATTGAAGTTGTCAAAGAAATCCTTGTCCAGTGGAACTTTTTCATTGGAAATTCCTTTCCTGTAAACTTGATGGTTGTAAAGTGTAATTCTAAAACACAAACAATGCAATAGAACTGACAAATGGTCTACTTTTTTATGAAGATACTATAAAACCTGATCATAAAGGCTAAATAAGGGGGTCTGTATTAGTTCCATTTTTTCCAGAAGTTGGCCTATACATAGAAGCTTAAATGTGATTAAAATTTTCTGGCCTTTTATATACAGGTGGCTTTATAAGACAGGGTGGCTTGCTTTACTGTTAGGTTAGTTTCAATTGGTTACAAATTAAGGATAAAATGTGATTGTTTCCTGACATTTATATACAGTTGGCTTGAATACTCACTGTGAGGTTAGTTTTTACACTCTGGTATCTGGTGTTAAGTTGAGTACTAAAGTTGACCAGTCTGGTGTCAGATCCCTGGACCTGTGAAGCCATGTTGGCCAGATCATCAAATTGGTTCTGTTTGGATAAAACTTCTTCTTGTAATGCCTAAAACAAGAACAAAAGCATTAATAATGCAAAGGTACTATAAATTACAACTTCACATCCAAAAATGTATCTCTTTCTTTATTTTCCTAGCTAAGCTGTGTTTTCAAATTTTCTTCATCAAGATTCCAACAGTTTTCATTTATATCAACACTTCCATCAGACGCCTGGCTTTATGTACATGTCAATTGTACATGCATTGGGTTAGCTTTAATGACCCAAAAAGTTTTAATTCTATACAAACCACAATCTAAGAGACTGATTTTTTATCTTTTCATTGTTTAACCACAAACAAAGTAAGTTTTTTAATAGCTAACTAAGCATCTTTTTCTAATGGAACTTTCATTCAAACAAGCAGTTTAAAAATTACCTTGAACTTGTCGACCTGTCCTTGTTTTTCTCGTAATGTCGATTTCAGGTCTAGATCTTTGATCTGGAGTTCTACGTCTCTGAGCCACTTGTTGAGCGAGTCACAAGATCCATCATAGGCCTGCAGAGCTTGTATAGCATGCATCAGGTTCTGTTGTACATCGCCGAGTCGGCTTGCTAAAGCTTCCCAATCTTGGGCTAAGCTCTCTAATTCTGTCCTTATGTTAGCTTGTCCCTGTGCAGCAGTTTGTGGCAGAGTTTTCTCCCCTTGTGTATGGGCACTTTTAACTTTCTTTTCACCATCTTTTAGTGAAGATAAAAGATCCTGAAGTTGAAAATTTGAACGTTTAGAAATTTACACAAAATCCCTAATAATAGATTAAAAGACTTAGAAATGTGTACAAAATTTAAAATAATTTTTCTACAAGTTATTTTTATTTTTCAGATGTATTCATTGCTAGAAATGTTCACACAACATACATATACTCATCTTTCGTTTTTTGTTTATTTTCAAAAGCGTTTTGTTAATATTGGGAACAAAAGAATTACCGGTAAGTAAAAGAATGATAGTTTTTTTCCCCATAGGTGTATATTTTTCCCCCAAGTTTTTCTGTTGTGTAGGTGATTTTTTAGTAGATTTCACTTCATAAAACAATTTCCTAAAATGCTCCATCGAATCTCAGTATAAAGAATTTTATCCTCAATCAAATTTGCAAACTGATAGCCAACTAAATCAAAAATTTCACTTTTTGAACATCATGACAAAATTACTCTTTTGGAGGTGCACAAATAACAGAAACAAAAAATATATTAATTTCCACCAAAAAGACAAAATTTCACTTTACCTGTACTCTGTCCAGTCTGTTTTGTAAGGTCTGTTTGTCGCCGCTGACCTCAGCACACACAGCCAACTTATCCTTGGTGGATGCCATCCAGTCACGACATTGCTGTATACAATCCTGGTATGCCTGATGCTGATCTACATGTTCCTCTGATGTCTTAACTTGTGCCTAAAATGGGAGACAAAACTACAATAAATATTTGGATAGAGTGCAGTAATGGAGTCTTACACCAAAGTCAAGATTCTTTCACTTATATTAAGGCAATCTGTTCATGGATGGTGGAGGAAACCAGATTACCTGGAGAAAATGACCAACCTTTGTCAAGTGAACTGAGAAACTTTCACACTAGGATCTGTCCCAATTGGGATTTAAACCTTGGTTGTGAGAGGCGCTGTGATTTGTCAGCACATGCTTTAGACCACTCGGCCCACTAAATATTTGGATACTTACATCAATCAAAATCTAGTGATAATGTTGAAATCCAAATCCTTCACTTTTTACATGGTTATGTTTAACATTTATTGTTTTTACTCTCACACTGATGTGTTTGTATAAGTGTAAGTGAACAAAGTTTTAAATGAACTTTTGAGACAACCCCATAGCATTTTTTATATCTTGTTGAGTCCTGTAATTTTTAAGAGAGCCATGTGAAAGTTTGTATATGTTGTTGTACGATGTACCATGAAATTCATGCCACTTAGATTTCCAACCAAAATTCTGGACACAAACAAACAACATGGTGACAAATAAATAAATAAATACTTATTGATTTATTCTTACCTGAGCATCAGCACACAGTGTTCTGTATTTTGAATTTAGCTGTTTCAGCTTGCCTTTCACTTGTTGGGAAGCAAGTGCTGCCCCCTTGTCACTGACACTGTCAATCATTGTCTGATGTGACATGATGTCTTGGCAACGAGTCTAACGATGAAATTAAAATTGAAACAACAAGGTTATACAATCAAACTTCAGAATCAGTGTGTAGGTGTGAATATGTCATATGCATGTTGTATTTTTTTTGTTTGTTTGGGGTTTTTTTTTACAAGTGTGTGATCAGTTATATTATAATTTTACAAAAGAAATAGCTTTTTTTCAATTTACAAAATTAACACAAATATAAGCTACCATTTTTCTAAAAAATGTCACTGGGGTATGACAGGAAGTACTCTAGTGACACCCAATGATTTCATTAACATAGAAACATACACAAGTAAAACAGTGACAAATTGTCCTGTTTATGTAAAGATCTTGATATGTCAAATGTTTCATTAGTTATTTTTTAAATAAGCAAAATAGCAATAAGTATCATCATATTTATCAGTGGTAAATGGAATTCACCAATGTACCATGTGATCAATGTCCCTTAACCTTTGTGTGGAACATTGTCATTGTAAATCCCTTTAATAATGCACAAACATTAATGGACATCACTTGGTACACTGGTGATTCCTTACTGATGTATAAAAAAATGTGTAAAAGAAATATTTCTTTATTATTTTTATACATCAGCAAAGTCAGACATGTTGTTAAAACCAAGACAGCATTACATGATCAGATCACCAAACCTGTTGCCATGGTAACACATACGAAAAATCAAACACACAATGCCTGATAATGAAGAACAGTTTGAAACTGTCATAAGACAGTTATGACAGTTTACCGATTGATGAACTTGACCCATTTAAAAAAATTTCCAGAGAGAAATAAAGAGAGGAGTGGAGTAGAATAATGATGTTTCATGCTCTGGTCAGATTTGATAAGTGGAGGAAACTGGAGTACCTGGAGGAACCAAAACCTTTGTCAAGCGAACTGAGAAAGCGCCTCACACTACAATCTGCCAGAGTGGGAATTTAAAGTGGTGTGAGAGGTGATCAGTACCAACTTTACACCACATGTGGTACATAGGTACATTGAAGCATAGGACAAGACAGGGATAAAGTTTAACTATTTTGAGTTAGGGGCCCAACTCACTTCAGTAAAGAAGTTTTAATAGTAATAAATAGCTAAAATGTATAAATATTTAGGGGCCCAAACTGATTTTTAGGAGCTATGGGCTACTAGGCCCCTGCTAATCTTCATCTCTGCAAGAGCTATATAACAAGAGGCCCATGGGCCTGATACGCTCACCTGATAACTAATGGCTAGCTGATAGATTTAAAGAACACATAAAAACTAAACCCCAATGACTTTTTTCTTTACATCATGATAACCATTGTATCAATACCTACAACATTCTAATATACATGCCTATACAAAAAGTTTATAGTTTTCGAGATAATTAACCCTTTTGGTATTGTTTTGCATCTGTGACCTTGACCTTTGAACCCATGACCTTTTTCTTTACATCAAAATGATCGTTGTATCAATACCTACAACATTCTAATATACATGCCTATACAAAAAGTTTATAGTTTTCGAGATAATTAAACATTTCTGTATTGTTTCGCATATGTGACCTTGACCTTTGAACCCATAACCTTTTTCTATATATCAAAATGGTTGTTGTATCAATACCTACAACATTCTAAAATACATGCCTATACAAAAAGTTTATAGTTTTCGAGATAATTAACCATTTTGGTATTGTTTTGCATCTGTGACCTTGACCTTTGAACCCATGACCTTTTTCTATACACCAAAATGATCGTTGTATCGATACCTACAACATTCTAATATATATGCCTATACAAAATGTTTATAGTTTTCGAGATAATTAACCATTTCGGTATTGTTTCCCATCTGTGACCTTGACCTTTGAACCCAAGACCTTTTTCTATACATCAAAATGATCGTTGTATCGATACCTACAACATTCTAATATATATGCCTATACAAAATATTTATAGTTTTTGAGATAATTAACCATTTTGGTATTGTTTCACATCTGTGACCTTGACCTTTGAACCCATGACCTTTTTCTATACATCAAAATGATCGTTGTATCAATACCTACAACATTCTAATATACATGCCTATACAAAAAGTTTATAGTTTTCGAGATAATTAACCATTTCAGTATTGTTTCACATCTGTGACCTTGACCTTTGAACCCATGACCTTTTTCTACACATCAAAATGATCGCTGTATCAATACCTACAACATTCTAATATACATGCCTATACAAAAAGTTTATAGTTTTCGAGATAATTAACCATTTCAGTATTGTTTCGCATCTGTGACCTTGACCTTTGAACCCATGACCCTTTTCTATACATCAAAATGATCGTTGTATCGATACCTACAACATTCTAATATACATGCCTATACAAAAAGTTTATAGTTTTCGAGATAATAATTATAATCAGAGGTACAAAAAATTAGGTCACGACCTTCACAATCGACCTTGACCTCATTTTGAAGATACTAACAAGAAGATGTCAAAACTGAAAACCCCATGTCATTATCTGGTCAAATAGTCAAGTTATAACAATTTGAAGCTATTTTACGATTTTTTCAAAATTAAACGCAAAAACGCGTAACCTATTTTTTATCCGAATTTCACAAAATGAACAAACTATAGGCTTAAGACCCTAGAGAAGCCAAATATCACATCAGATTTTTTCTCCAATCAGTACTTTCGGAGAAGAAGATTTTTTAAGATTTTTGCACCCCTAGGTCACCTTGACCTAGTTATGGTAGCCATAGCAACGCCACGAACAAATCTGAATTGCACCAGCCCATATATACTTCTGACAAAGTTTCATTAAAAACTGTCCAGTAGTTTCAGAGGAGAAGTCGAAAATAGGTGTTAACGACGCACACACGCACACACGCACGCACATACACACGCTGCGCTATGCCATAAGCTCACATGACCTTCGGTCAGGTGAGCTAAAAACAGCATGATGTAAAAAATGAAGAAGTCAATGAAATTGTTACTACATGTAAAAGCCAAGCTATGATGTATTTGACATTTTCCAGGACAAAAGTACAAAAATTTGCAGTGTCAACTGTTTGAATTTAAGGTGTTAAAAATTGGTACCTCTGATATATGGATATTGCATGACAATATGAGAGCATGAGAAAAATCAAAACTCCATGCACCACCAAAAATAGTTTGTTTGATTTTCACAAAAATCCAAATAGCATGTGTTAAAATGGCAAAACAGATTCTTGAATATACCCGGTAATGCTGCAGCATGGCTTTTTTCTCCTGAAGTGAATTACGAAGTTCATTATCAGCGTCAATCTGGTTGGCCATGTCAGAAACCCATTTAAACAGCTGGTCGTAATTTTCATCAAAGGTTGACCATTTCATCTGACTACTCTCCAGGGTTCTTTGAGAGTCATTCAGACTATCATTAAAGGACTCCCACATTTCACGCAGGGAGCGAAGCTCTCGTCTTGTTCCCTCTCTTCCCTCGTTTGACGTGTTCGGATATAAACGTTCTCCCGATTCTAAAGCAGCATTAAACTTGGCTAGTCCTTCATCTTTGCTTGCTAGTAGATTCTGTAGGATGAAATATTAAATAACATTTATGTCAAATCATATTTTATAAGATAAAACTGTGTCATAGTTGTCATAATCCATTTAAAATTATGTTCACCTTCCCATTATTGGGGGGACTGAATTCAAGTCACTAAATGAAGTTTATACCTTACAAAATTAGATTTCTTTCATGTCCATATCACATAAATAATATCATTACATTATCATTCAAATTTGGACTTTGACATGTGTTTTATCTACAGTTGAATCTCGTTATCTCGAACTCGGATATCTCGAACTACCGGATATCTCGAACTTTTTTAAAAAGTCCAAACAGAGTTGTTCTTTATTAAACCAAAATCACTCCGGTTATCTCGAACTCGGATATCTCGAATTATCGGATATGTCGAACAATATTTTTGTCCCCTTGAATGAAAATCCTAGGAAAATTACACTCGTTAACTCGAACAAAAAATTTAGGAAAATTAAATTTGTTAACTCGAACAAAAAATTTAGGAAAATTAAATTTGTCAACGCCTACAAATTTTTTGGTAGAAAAAACACATTCCGACATAAATAAAATATTTGACTGTCGGCCTCGTGTTGATTTTAAAATGACAACATTGCACTGACCTCCCAATTGCCTTAAGCCCTTAATTATTATCCCTTGCATAAGCAATTAAACCCTCAAGGAGAGTAACAGGTGTTATAATTACTGCCAAGCTGAACATGGCTGCCGAAAAGCGTGTGATGAGAGCATTACTCAATACAACCGGAAGCTTGGGGTGATTAAAGTACACAAAGCGAAACTGGTATGGAGACCACAACGGACTCCACTATTTGTCGGCTAATAACAATAGCGCAATCGGTTATTGACAGATTTGAGTAATTAAAGAAAATTTTATAAAACAAAATGCATAATTGAATACATACGATATAGGAGAAAATGGCAATATACAGTTTGACAAGATAAAACCGGAAGCGACTTCCGGTAGGTGTGTACGAGTTACTTCCCTTTTGTTGCCGTTTTTAACATCGGTTATCTCGAACTCCGGATAAGTCGAACTTTTTGCATTTCCCCGTCGAGTTCGAGATAACGAGAGTCAACTGTATATATAAATAATTAGTATTGTAAGAAGATAGTTGAAGATCACAAAGTGACACCTCAGAATCCAAACATGATGGAATCACAAACATAAAGAAATTGGAGCAGTGTGAAATTACAGTGTTTTATGTCCACCAAGATTCTTTATTTTGTATATGAAGGTGGTCCAATTTAGAATGGAATAGAGATCTTTAGTACCCAAAAAACCACCCACTTTCAGGTAATAAACTGACAAATTATCATGGCACTAGTCTCTGATCTGCTCGACTGGGATTAAAACCTAGGCTATAGGGGGCACCGTAATCTGTGTACTGGCAGTGCATTAAAACACTTGGCTGCTTTAGGCTCAAGAACATGGACATCAACTATAACAAAAATGGCCAAATATGTAACAGATTATAAAACTTAAAATAGAATGACCATCTAACTTTACCTGAATAGTTTCTAGCTTGGACTGTAATGTGTCCTGTTCATCTGTTGTGTCATTACACTCATTTAATCTCTGTTGGGCTGATTTCAACCAATCAACACAGCTCTTATATTTAGTCAGGTAACCTTGGTGATCATCAATATTCTGTTCACAGCGTTCTTCTTGTTCCTATAAACATTACAAGTAAATCACATTTTCAGTATTATGATGGTCATTTTGAGTTTATTTCATCTGGTGATCATTTTATTGAAAGAGTTAGAATTTACTATATTTTGGTTGCTATAGCAATACAATTGATGTATCGCTGACCACACCCACAATGTTCCGACAAAGGTCTGGCATGCTTAAATTACACGCAAAAAGAATGAAAACTCTGCCTAAATTGTGCTATTTAATGACGTCACTGACACTATTACTTTATTAGTTGCCATGACGCTGCTTTGGTACCGTGATGGTGGCCTTTGTCAGAACATTGTGGGCGTGGCCGGGGATCCATCAATTACTTAAGATTGCGAGAATAAATGAAACAGAAATAAATAATTGACAGTTAATCTAGATTCATCACCATCATTTGTTTCATCAAATTTTGGCTTATAAAGTAAATAATGAATATATCAATTTGGACTTCAAAATGTAGTGTCAATAAATGAGGCAGCAAATTTTATCAAGGAGTATTAAAACATGGTACGACTGTAATATTAAATGGAAACTTATAACTGAAATAGGATGCAATTTTAAAAGTGTCGCCTAGATGAACCCCAACGGAAAAATTCTTGGTTTTTTTTAACCAAGTGCATCATCAAATACCTAATGAGGCATCTACTCCACCAAAAGATTATTCCTATGAAGTTTCATAAAGATTTGTTAAAGTCCATAAAAGTGTCAGACAAATGTTTTTTTGTTTTTGTTTTTGGAGGGGGGGGGGTAATGATTGCAAGCATCTGTTTCTTTATTACTTACTTTGGCAGAAGAAGCTAATGATTCAAATCTTGTAAGAAGTTGTCCAGCATATGAGGCTGTTCTACCATCACCAGTAGACTGGGAGATAGACTGTGCCGAGTCCTTCAGGTTCTTAAAAGCTGGCTGGTGAGCAAGGATGTCTGCCTTAATTTTCTGCAAAAATAAATAAACAAATTTATCAATATGGAAGTGTATTGAAATTAAAATAATGTTTTACCACAGCAAGTGTTAATTGTGAGAGGAAGCCATTATGATGATGCCCAACAAAGAACAGAGGGTGGCATTAATCTCAAGCAATAATAGTTCTTGTTAGCATTTTAAAGCTGTAGATAGCCATTGCAATTTTTACCATCATAACACCAGCCCATATAAAGCAAGGATGGAGCTAAAATCAGGATTTTTTATAACAACTCAGCTCATGTAATTAACTGAATAAGCCATTTGTAACAGTCTCAATGAAAATCTGTAAAATATTCTGGTGGGTTTTTTTTTAATTTTCTCGAAGAGAGGTAAATTAACAGTAATGCAATAACAGTACCTGTATAACTTCCAGCTGGTCAGTTTTGCTTTGTAAGTCCGGTTTAAGATTTCCTTCATTTCTAAGTCTAGCTTCTGTGTCCTTGAGCCATTTGGACAGTCCATCATATTTACTATCATAGTCCATCCATTGGTCAACAGAACCTTCCAATTTAGACCTAAAAACAAAAGTATGTGAATGTTAATTGAAACCAATTTTCCTAAGAGTGAGCATAAATGTATAAATAAGTTAGGTCTGGAATGACTAGTTTCTAAATGCATTAAGTCCCATGATCATGAACCACATTTACATGATGTTTTAAGACTACTGGTTGGCATGGGTGCCAGTCCATCTCAAGGTAAATCACTTATTTAGTTTTACTAAAAGCAGCAATGTGAAATTAATGCCTCATTGAGGACATACCAATACAGTCCAAATTGGGCTAAAAGTCACAATCCTTTAAACAAACCTTAATTTTTGTATGTTTAATTGTGTTGAAAACCCATTAGTTAAATGAATTTACTGCTACCATTTTAGATTCCCAGGGTTAAACTTTTTAAAGCTACCACTTCTATATAAAGTCAAGTTTATGGATGCCAGGAGAAAAACACTAACCTTCAACAAGCAATCAGACATACTTTCTCACAATAGGATTTTTCCCAAGTGGGATTCAAATAGTGAGAGGCGATATGTTAGCACAGCAAAGGAAATCGAGGTGGTATTTATATAACAACTTACTGTGTAGTCTGCATCTGAGTCATCAAGTCTTGAAATTCCACCTCAGCTGCTTTCTTCTGTTTCTCTAATTCATCTTGTTTATCTTTACGCATTACTGCTTTAGCTGTGTCCACTTTAGAGGCAGCTAGAGCTTTCTTCTTTTCTCCTTCTTTAAGTCCAGCCATTAAGTCCTACAATGTATAAGATGTCCTTGTAATTTGTGTTTTACTGTTCCACTTTATAACACTTTTAGAGTAACGGCATATTTTCAAAGTTTTTGATAAGGGCAAATTTCTCAAAATCAAAACTTTTTTTTATCTTGTCCAGTGTTCATTCTAGAAGGGGTCACGTGCAATTGATCAATTATTTGCTTGCCAAATAACCCCATTGTTAAGGACTTAGTGGGCCAAAAGTTTCGATTTTTTTTTTTTTTTTTTAAATGGACCAGTCTGAAAAATCTAAGACTGAACACTGCAAGTTGTCTTTGCATGTTCTAGAGTGTGCCTTAAAACTGTCAGTCTTAAGCTTGTCTGAAAGATTTATTCTGCATGAAATCACCTGTTTCTGAAAACAACAGTTTGAATTTTTTTAGTTGGTCATCACAGATTGAACTTTCCTGCAACTACTAGATATTCAAAACAAAAATAACTTACCTTCATTGTGGCTAGTTTAGCCTCCATACTGTATCTGTCACCAGCCACATCTCCACACCATACAACTTTCTCCTTGGCGGCATTCAGCCATCTTTGTTGCTGCGATTGAGCATCTTGGCAGTGCTGTTCCAGACAACTCTCCAACATGTCATCAATTTTGTCGGCACGGTTAGCCACAGATTCAAACTTCTTGGCCAGGACAACAGCATCTTTGGCCAGGTTACTTGTCTCAGCAGATGGGTATTTAGCTTGGAGTGCATTGGTTTTGTCTTGTAAAGCAGCAATGTTTTTCTTGTGTGCTTCAATCTCAGCTTCTAATTCCTGCAATTATGAAAACAGATATTAAATGCATGTTTTACAAGTTATAACTGAAATGGGATGCCATTACAAAAATTCCCCAAACGAAACCCAATGTATCCCTTTGACTTAACCCCAAAACCATGTGCATGGGTCAAAATACAAATGGCCAAAGGCACATCTACTCAACTGAAAGACTGTTCATGAGAAATTTCATAAAAATCTTTTAAAAAGTTTTTGAGAAAAGTGGTAGACAAAATGTTGGCAGAAGAAATGAAGAAATGTCCCATCCGTTTCATCTGGGATACATAATAAAGGGTAAAATTATTTCATAAACAGAACTACATGTACTGTAAACCAACATTTATTCGTGGATATTAACTTTCACGATTCTCTTACCAAAATCATTTTGCGACTATTAACTTTCGCAATATGAACTTTAGCTGCATATTTGGTATAAATAAAACCATTTTCGGAAACAATTTCGCAACGATTAACGTTCACGATTCTTTTGACCTTGCGAAACACGCGAAAGTTAATCGCACGTGAATAAAAGTTGGTTAACAGTATATCACAAACCAAGACTAACTAAACAATAGTTAATTCTGAAAAGCAACAGAGGCAATATAGGTATATGATGAATCTATGAAAAATAAGCATACTCTTACAATTTTCAAGAAATATTTATATCAAAATACAAACTTAATAATCATTTAAGATTAGACAGGTAGAAATATTGTACACTCTTGCAAACTTTTCACAATATTCTCATCAAAGATGGGCAGGGTGAAATATTGTACTTACTTTACACCCTTGCAAACGTCTCACAAGGTCCTCATCTGAACCAGATACATCATCAAGTTTGCTGAGTTTGTCTTTCATCTTGTTAAGCCATTCTGTCTCTTCTTCAATGGCTGCTTGCAGATTTTCTCGTTCATCTGAGAAGTTAGCCATTATTGATTCGAGCTTGTTAGCCGAGGCAGTAGCTTTATCAAAGTGTTCTTGTATTTCAGTCTGGAATTGTTGTAAGGCCGGTATTTGTGTATCTTTATTGAGTTCTTGTAAATCCTGTATTTTCTGTTGTATTTCAGATAACACTTCATTGAAGTATGGAGATTCTTCCTATAAATACACAACACAAATACAGTTTTTTACTTGGTATAAATATTTAGTTACACTAATGTGTTTAGATGTTCAATTGATTGTATTAAAACACTACACAGGAAGTTTCATAAATTATGCAGCCATTTCAAATGACTCCCATTTCTTTGGGGGTTTTTTTCAATTATGTAATCAAATGATGCACCAAGATATTGATTATGATGTCAAGATTTTTATATATAAAATAACATTTTTAGTGAATTGCATTTCAATCTATCAAATACAAGAACTAACTTAATTAGAAATTTTAAAGTTTTTTAAGGGTTAAAGTCTTAAAGAATTTAAATTCTGTCATGTTTAAATTATGCTTACATTTTTTAAGATGAAATAAAATTACATTTAAATTTTAATAATTATTTCAGGTATATATAGCATACTGACCTTGTACTTAACCAAACATGATTCTACACTGACAGCATCATCAAAATGTTTGAGACTGTCTTCTAGTCTGGTTCCCATTGTACCTATCCAGGATTCCACTTCCTCTTTACCAGAGAGCACTTGATCCCAACATATAAGTTGTGCCTCCAGATTTTCTTTGTGCTGCTCAATTTCCTGTATTATAAAATAAAACATAAGATAAGGATTTTTCAAGACAAAATTCAAATTCAGAAAAATTTACATCTGTGACATAATGAAGGATGAAATTAATTGATTTTTGTTTCCTGGGACATCTTAAAATACACTAGCGGATTTCCTCTGAAATCTGCAACATTGTATTTAACTTAAATTGTAAAACAAAGTGCAAATAAGAACTGCCAAGGATTGTTTTTGGGACAATCTTTGTAACTATTGTGAAACCAAGGTCCCATCCTTGGCACCATGTATCCTTTTTTTCCCCCTTTTTTCCTTTTTTTTTAATTCTGGGCCAAAAAAACTAATTCAGGTTAATAAAATCATCAGTCAACAAGCCAATGCTTATCCCAGTGTCAGTGATGAGGAGCTACTATGGAAAATACAAAATGACATTTCACATTAAACCTCATTTGCATATTTGCTGATACTCACTGTTTTGACAGGGTGGACTGTAGCAATGTGAAATTAAATTTTTGCTTAAAGACATTCCACACAACTCAGTAGGAGCTCGTATTCATAATCCTTCAATAATTAGTCTGTGACCCTTACCTATATTATGACCTGTCCGCTTGACCTTTGATTCATTATGGACGAGAGAATTTAAGTAATAGGGATCATGCGTGCATATTTCGTCTACCTGATGTGAACACCAATCATGGGCAGTGTGTATATGCATTAACTCTAAATCCTAACGCTACCTATGTATTGGGTGGAACCTTCTTTATGAATATGCCTAATAAAAAGGTCAAACAGACAGGTCAATGTTGTTTGTCTATAACTTTTACAGATTATTTCAAAAATTAATACATCAACAACTTACAGAGTTAGCAGTTTCCCAGTTGTGGTTAATTTTGTCCAAGTCATGTTCGAGAACTCCTACATCAAAGTTTGGAATGTTTCTAAGTTCCTCCAGTAAGGCTAGTCCTCTATTGTTCATCTGGTCCAGAGTAGACTGGTTGGCATGGAGTTCAAATTCTGCATTCTAAAAATAAAAATAATGGTATTTAATCATACAAGTGAATAAATTCAAGGAGTAAAAATTCTACATATAATATGATTTTTTCTGCCATTTGTGTCAAATTTCTTATCATGTAAACTGAGTGTTGAATATAGAAATGTATTTGGTGGGGTCATTTTGGCCCAGGCCTCATAAAAAACAGAGCTTTTTTTTAAAAAAAATTTGGCTGACATAATATCCAAATTTGTGGATTTTAATTTACAAAGGTATTAATTAAAAGAAGAGAGACAAACTTTTTTCTTTCTTTTTTTTTCTCGAGAGATAGAGGAGAGAAAGAGAGAGATAGAGCGAGAGAGTTAGTGTGCAATTATTAACAATTTGTGGCCAAAACAATATACAGTGACTGACACAACTATTAAAATCTAGGATCTTGAGATGTGTTTATATATGCTAGTGCTTGTTCCTAAATCCAGTGAACAGGTTGTTTGACACAACTATTAAAATCTAGGATCTTGAGATGGTTAATATATGCTAGTGCTTGTTCCTAAATCCAGTGAACAGGTTGTTTGACACAACTATTAAAATCTAGGATCTTGAGATGGTTAATATATGCTAGTGCTTGTTCCTAAATCCAGTGAACAGGTTGTTTTGTCTTTTATTACTTTTAATTTTACTTATTAAATAATGTTGTCTAAACTAAAATTTACCTTATGTTGATCGAGAGATTTTTTAACCTCTGGTTGGGTGGTAAATGTAATATCCTGATTAACAAGTGGATCGACATCTTCCAACACCCTGGCCACACCTTGTTTAGAATCATTATACTGCTGCCACAAGTTAGCCACACCACTGTAATTCTGATGCTTCTGAGCGAGCAGAGCTTGTAACTGATCCCATGCTTCATTCACTTCACCGAGTTGTCCCTGAACGAGGCCACTCTTCGAGGCATCCTGTTGTTGGATTTGACGTCCTAGTTCTCGCAATTGTTCATATTCTGGGTTACAGGTATATAAGTCATCTCTAGCATCCTGTAAAAGAAAATTTAAAAATTCCTGAAATGATCTATAGACCTTTGACAATGGATTTGGTTTTGAGAATTTATTTGAGAAAACAAAATAGCATGTACAATTGCTTAAATTACAATTTTTAGATGGAAAAAGATTTTTCATTCATAGATAAAATTGATATTTTAAATCTTCGAGATAGAATTCATACTTTACAACTTTTAGATAAAATTTCTATTTTAAAACTTTGAGATAGAATTACTATTTCTAAACTGTGCATATAATAAACACTTCAATTCACAACATATAAGTAATTTTTCTATGACAAAGGGGTCATATATTCTACCCCTGACGATGCCATAAAACAAAATAATTACTTACCTCAATTTCTCTGACTAAATCCTTAATGCCTTGTAGGCTGGATTGTTCAGCTGTTGTTCCTTCCACCTTTTCAGCGATTGCCTTAATTTTGTCAATGAGGTCATCTTTCTTGACGGTAAATCCTTCACATAATTGTGACAGTTCACCAAGATAATTCTCCTTATTTTTAGCATTGGACGAGACATTATCACACATATTTTCAAGAGCCTGTAACTCAGCTCCAAAGCGGAGGGTACGTTGTGTTGCCCTGTCCTTGATAACTAACTGTGCGTCTGTCATCATTTCGTCCAGTTTATCGGCCTCCTTGTTCCAGGGTTGCATTCCTTTTCTAAGGGCTGCTACCTCTTTATTGATTTTGGCTACTTCCTCCTCCTTGATATCTGGTGAGGCCAGTTTAGCTTGAAGTGTTTTCAGTTTAGCCTGTGTGTCTTTATGGGCATCGGAATATTTTGTCCATTTTTCACACAAGTTTTCTCGGTTTCCTATCACTTCCTCTAATTTGGAATACCCGCCCATCAGACGGTCGAATCGCTCACTAAGAATGGCTGCTTCATCTTCATTACAACTTTTCATCAGATCCTTGAATTCTTGAGATAAAGCGCTGAATACAGGCTCATGACTCTGGCATTCTGCTTTCAGAGCCTGGAAAAAAAGAAAAAAAATATTGTCAAGCAAACAGTTACAGAATTTCAAGAGAGTTATTCTAATATTATATTAGCAGAATACATACGTAACTGACTTGTATGAAATCACTCAGACTAGGTTTTAAAATTGTTGCCTTTTTTTACTTTACAAACATTTTTTCCAAGGAATATACAATGTGTACCGGGTAACTATAAAATAATTCAAAATTCAAACAAACAAGGAAAATTTGTTTTTCTTGACTCAATAAAGTCTAAGAAAACAGCCAAATATAATTCACATATAGTGAGATACAATCAATTATTATGCCTTTTGGACAATGT
The DNA here is from genome assembly GCA_021292105.1 of Anadara kagoshimensis. Taxonomy (NCBI): domain Eukaryota; kingdom Metazoa; phylum Mollusca; class Bivalvia; order Arcoida; family Arcidae; genus Anadara; species Anadara kagoshimensis. The sequence continues at coordinate 19,333,346 of CM037858.1, read as the reverse complement.
ATGAATGTCTCATCTTGAGAACCTTTCACTTCTAATGGCAAGTGCGAGCAAAAACAGTCCTCAATTTTCAAGTCTTGGCCTCATTAAGGGATCAATCCAATGACCTCTGATGGAGTAAGTAGTGGTAAAGTCTTGGCAAGGGTAATTAAGGGATCAAGCAAGGGACCTCTAATGGAGTAAGAAGTGGTATAGTTTCACTGAAAGCTTAAAAAATCATAGATTTTGAACCATACCTGTAACTTAGCTTTTTGTTCCTCGACTTCATCAGAGTAAATCTCGTTCCCTGTGTCCAGTTTACGCTGAGATTTCTTCAGCCATTTTTCGAAGTCTTGCAATTGTCCATAGAAATCCTGTCTATGTCGGACAGCTGCTGTGAGCATGCTCTGTCTCTCTCCGGCATCTTCAGATATTTTCTGATATGCTCCCTTAATAGAGTCGAGCTTTGACTTCAAGGCTTTAGCGCCATCTGGTGTTGCATGTTGTTTGACCTGCTCATATTGTCGCTGAAGGGCATTCAAGTTTGGTTGATGACTTCTGATTTCTTCTTGCAGAGTCTGAAATTGCAAAAAAAGTAAATATGTTATTTCAGATACAAAACATTATATGTGCAGAGAAGTTTTAAAATAGTGGAAAGACATGTAATTCGAAGCAACAACATAATCATCACACTTATTTTACAACCACAGGGACATAAATATGCATTTTTAAAAATCAAAATACTACCTAATAAGCCTTTTATAACAAACAAGCAAATAACATCCTTTGTATATATTTGTCATTCATGCAAACTTTAAGAAAACAAAATATTTTATGTATCAATTTATTATTATTATTATCATCATTTTCGAAAATAATTTGTAAAATAAAAGTTCAATAATACCATGGAGAAGAACTATGCTATAACCACCTTCATAGAGCATTAAGGTGGGCCCGTCATTGAAACAAAGCTAAAGCCAGTGTATCAAAAAACATGTACATGTAGTTTTGTAACCCACACATAACATGTACAAATTTACAAATAACAAATATTTGAGTATATACCTTGCAGAGTGCAAGTTCATGTTCTAGAACTTGTACATCAGTAGAATTGACATTGGGTTCTGTAGCAAGCCTGTTCTGGAACTTCTCTAGAACTTCATCAAAGTTACTAAGTTCCTGATCGTAAGTTCCCCAAGCTCCAAACATTTTGTCTACTTTGTGGCTGCGATCTTCAGATGAACCAATGATATCATTCCATCTTTTCTGTAACGCTTCCATTTCCCTGGCAGTGTTTGGCTGTTCCATCAAATAACCTGCCTCTGTGTTTAGTTTCTCAAATATCGGCATGTGTTCCTCACACTCTCTTAAGAATGCCTGAAATACACAAATCATCGTTATCAATCTATTTGAAGATTAAGCTAGAATGATCTCCCTCATTTCTCCTATTCACTTTCAAATTCCCTTTTTATTGACTATATTGGCATTCATTTGATTAGATAATTTGGTTTTATGTCCCAGTTAAAAATATTTCATTTATATCAAGATATTACCAGCCACAGGTGAATTGGCTGGCATGGTATTTTTACCTTTATAGTGCACTCATAGCAATATGCAATATATCTTTTACATGCCACTCCTACAATGACATTGGGCATCTGTTTGGATAGACCATGTGACTTTTATTTGTAGTGTTTGGTGAAAGAAGTCTTCAGCCCTCTTGGTCAGACCCGGTTAGGGTTTAAACCCAAACCTTCCTCATATGGAGCAAGCACTGAGCTCCAGTAGTGTTAATCATTGAAGTAACAACACTCATAAGCCAATTTACATATGTAATTTTATGTCTGATTGCATCATTCAAAAACATTTTAACTGAACATTTGTCTTTTTAAAGATACAAAATAAATGATGACATAATGATATTTTCAAGTCGGTGAAAAGATCAAAGTTTGTTATATAATTCAACAAGTACCTGGTGCAGATCATATAGCTGCTGAGCTTCAGTCAGGGAGGAACATTTAGGAAGTTCTGTGGCACAATATTTCTCTGCTTTTTGGATCCACGGCATCAACTGTTGGGTCAAGTTCTGATATGCCTGCCAATGAGCTACACTACCAGTAAGTGCAGAGCTCCTGTCCTTGGCTCTGGAGCATAAGCTCTCCCACTGTCGACGTACACTAGTTAATTTAGATTTCAAGGCCGCAGTTTCTCTTGATTTGAAATTCTGCGAAAGACCTCTTGCGTCCTTTTCCAAAGTGTCCAGTGTAATATGATTTTCATATACCTCAGCAGCAATGTCCTAATAACAGAAATACAAATATAACTATTAAAAGAGTAGACATAGTTTGAAATTAGTTAAGTAGGGTTTCCAGGGGTTCATCAAGGGGCTACTTAGGGCCAAAATTCGGCCCCATTCCCAATGAAAAAATGTTGATTTTTTCCCAAAATTGACTGAGAAAATTTCCAATTAGAAAATGTGTTGTTTTTAAATGAAAAAGAAAGTAAATTTTGTGAAATCCCTCAAATCAGCAAAATCAAATAAAAGATTCTAGATTATTTTAAAACAACATATGAAAGGAAGATGAAGATACTGCTTCTATATTAAAGGCTTCTGATGTCGTGAGAAAACCAACTTTTGACACAAGGTTTTCCAAAATTGAGCAAAAAGTCGATAGTTTTTTCCCAATTTTTAGTTTCGGACCTTTTCCCAAACGACCCTGATAAATCCCAGGTTTCCATCCTTGAGTAGACATAGGTTGACACGGTTAAGAAGAGGTGTACTTGAATTGGTGTAAATCTTATGAATTGCATTGTGCACTATGAAAATATTTTAATTTAGCAGTGGATTTATAATAGTGCTACTGTATTATCACAAACATTGCTAAAATTACATGTAGTGCATCATCAAAAGTAGTATGTTTACAGTTAAGTGCATATAAAGCAGATACATGGAAATCCCACATTTTTACCCATGTGTGATTTCCTTGTCTCACCCTAGGGTTGAGACAGGCTACATGCTGAATTTCCCGCGTAGTAATAACTGGTCTGGATTTATCGTTGAGAGGACTTAATAAGTTGAGAAAAGTTCCGAAGTCAACCAACAATTTCGCAACGTCACAATCACTTACACACCCTAAATTGATGACGTCACAATCATTTTACGTGAAAACGTCAACAAAAATCGATTACGTCATGTTCAGCAGGCACGGGTGGTGACATGAAATTTGAACATTTGATGCAACTTTTCGTTTACATATCATGTTTTATGTTGCAAATGTGTGAGAAAAAGAATCCTACACTCGGATGAATATTTTCAAAATTTTCGAAGGAAATTATTCATCCTCGTTTGAGATATCTCTGTCTTACCCTGTTACCGGTGTAAGATTCTATTAATCTCATTAACTTGTACAATATAAGTCAACTACAAGTCTTACCTTTGCTTTGCCGAGCTGTGTATCAGGTGAGTCAGTTTTATTTTCGTAAACTTCATTCAGCTTGGTCTCTTTCTCATTCAGCCAATCACAGAAGTTATTGAGGCGTTTGTAGTACTCTGCCCATTTAGCAATGGTAGATTCAAGATCTGCTAACTTGGAGTTGAGACGGACCGATACATTTTCTAGTCGTTTGTCAATATCAGTCATTTCACCTTTCAGAGGAGCCTGTCTCTCCCTGCTAGCTCCCTGACAAAGAGCTGCATTGAGATTCTGCATATCTGTTAGGCTACCTTTCAATTTGTTTAAGGTTGCTTGTAATGCCTAAATATATAAAATGAATTAAGAATCACCAAAGCTTTCAATTGATAACTTCAAGGACCCATATCTTTAACATTTACTTCGTAAGTCTCCTATTATTGCCAATAATATCAATAACATAATTTCGTAATCCTTCGATAAATAATGATAATAAAAAAAACTCTAAATAAGAATTTCCCATTGAAATCTTCAAAAAGCCATAACTTCAAGGAAACTTTCTTTCACTTAAATCAAGAAAGTCAGATCTGGGATGGTGGAGGAAACTGGAATCTCCAGAGAAAACCACCGACTTGTGGCAAGTAACCTGACAGACTTCCTCACACTAGGATCTGCCTGTGTGGAATTTAAATCTGGGTGTGTGGTGAACAACTTAAGCTAGTGAGACAAGTAGAGAAAATTAAACCTTTTGTGTTTTCCTGATCTGATGGGAAAAGGTATATGTATTTTTAAAGACAAATATTGGTATTTTTTAGAACCACAACTGACATATATTGTTATGACACTGGTTCATACCTTCTTGGACTGAAGTTCTTTTTGAGCCACTTCCTGTCCTGTAGCCACAGGTGGTTTCTCTAGTTCAGCCTCTGCCTTCTTAAGGTATTGTAGTAGATTGGTCTTCTGACTCTCATAGTCTTCCCATTCCTTGACTTTTTGCTGAAACAAATAATAAGAGGCAATAAAAATCTACTGGTAGATCAACTGAAAATACAAGTTATGAAGATCAAAATGATAAAGTTATCTTAAATGTGAAAATTTACTTGCATGCATTTAAGTGGATAGAATTATGCAGAGAAGTCAATTCAAATCAATGTCCCTCATATTTTAAAATTGATTACCATTATAAGTTGTACAACAAAGACTTACATTAATCTTTCAACAGGGTATATACAGGGCCATGTAACCTACCAAAACCTGTATACAGTAATTATTTTGTAACCCATTAAACAGCATTAGTTTAACATCAATTTAATTTTGTGTGTGACTTGCATATCTTGTTACCATGTTTGTTTATAGAAACTTCCACAATGTAAATGTTACTTCAATATACCCCTAAATGCTGTATGTGTTTATGTACCCCAGCAGAATCATGAACACAGTTCAATGTACCCTGGTAAGTTAACCCATCGCTATATGAGAAAATTGCTTGGAGGGTGACCCTAACTATATCTTGTACCTTAAGTTTAGCATGTTTAGCCTGAGCCAAGTTATTGGTATCTTTCCATTTTCTGTCCAGTTCATCCACGGTTTTACTAACAAACTGTGGAGCATTCTTTTCTTTTTGAAGACGTCGTCCTGCCTCAATATCAGCTTGGACATTTGGCCTTTCTGAATCCAGTTTCATCATGACATTCTACAAGACAGAAACAAAATCCACTCATAAATTAAATACCAACACTGCATTTTATTTATCTAAACAGTAAAATTATAAATTTTTCTAATGTATGTGTGAAATTTAAATGTCAACTTTTACTAAATTCTTGAACTAGAAACAGTATGAAGATTTTCTCAAGCATTTGCAAAACAAAAATTAATGTCATGATGCTTGACTCATGAATTGATTAGAATCAAAGGTCAAGGTCAAGACATGAACAAAGTGAAATAATCATTATACAGCATTGAACTAATGATATAAATATTAAATGAAATTTGCCAGTATACCACATGATACGTTCTAAATTTTGTGTGAAACAATTATTTCAACTGGATGTGGAATCACATCAGTTGACAATTTCCCATAACAGCGATATTATTCCCAGAATGTGTGACGTGACACTTTTCCAAACTGTTCTGCACATCAATCAGATGGTATACTGGCATACCCCATTATAATATTTCCGTGAAATACTGATTTTTCAGTCTTTTTAAATCTGATTTTGCTATTATTTCAAAATAATCAATAACTATAATTTTTATCTATTTATCTGTTTTCCAGAAACTTTGTTTTACTTTTTTTTTTCCCAAAACCAAGGTATAAATTAACTACAAGATCAACTATGTTGTAATCAAAACCAGGTTTAAATCTGATTCTATCTAGGAATTTGTACTCTCTTAAGATTACTATTAAACAAATTTAATTTTCAAAACTGTACACACGTATATATTCAGAATTAATATTTTAGAATTTTTTTCCCTGTTTTTTTAAATAGAACAAGTTAATTAAAACTCTAATTAATATGATCAAATTGTTTGTTATCAATTATTAAGGAAAAATCTGAAGTTACTCCAAAATACAAATTCACAAATTACTGAAATGTCATATTTAAAACTTTGCATCTAAACTTAGAACTATGCTTCAGCAAAAGTAACATTGAAATAATCTTAGCCAATCAAGGATCTTTCATGGTTTCACTAACCAATCTAAGCTTTTTGTTTATTTTTTTTCTCAAACCAAGCACAGCCACTTAACCATTATCAAATCAAATTCTTTCTTATTTTTTCACTTAACCAATCAGAGCTTGTATTTTATGAGACTGAACATTCCCTATCTATTTTAACTTTAACTTCAGGATAAAAACTAGTTAATAATTTCGATTCCTATATAATTTTCATTCCAAAATGAATAAATAATAAAATAAAATTAATTAATTAATGATATTATAAACATTTAACAAACAAATTAATAAATAACAATAACATGACCTATTGGATATAACAATAATTATTTTCTTTTTTAAAAAACTAAATAACTGTATTGCCGTCTTCAAGTTTTGATACCATAAGAGGTTCTTTCTTTTTCACTAAATTATGGTTGGTCTATGCTTCTTTTCATCAAAACATCGTAAGAATGTCATGAATTGTCTCCCATGTGTACCGTGTGATTTCGTATAAAATTTATGTGGAACTATTATTTCTATTATGGAAGGGGGAGGTTAATAGTGCTTAAAAAACCAGTCAAGATTCTTTTTCACTTATTAAAGTGGCCAGTTTTTGTATGGTGGAGGAAACAAGAGTGCCTAGTAAAAACAAACCCTATCTTTTGGAACCGAAACTTAAAAACTTCCCACAATTTGATCTGACTGAATGGAATTTAATCCTAAGCGGTAAGAGGCACTTTAATCTGTAATCATGTGCTTTTTATCAACTTGGCCACTGAAGCCAATCTATTAATTATGAAATCTGTTGCATAATTTGATTTTCAAATAAAAATAAGGATGATTTTTGGAATTTGAAATGATAGTTCCACAAAAATATTAGCTAGAATCACATAGTTCAGGGATTTGCCATATTACTTTTTATATTTATTTCACATTTTATTCAAAATTCATCACACACATTTTCTGACTTCTAACTTCAGACTTTCTAATTTGATACAAATGTAGTTACGATTTTTTTTTCTAATAAATACTTTTAAATTCATGAATTTAAAATATCCTTTATATAAATTTTGCAAAGGGTGGCTAAATTCATGAATTTACATTTCCTAAAAATACCCTATTATAAATTATGCAAACTGCCAATAAATCTATGATAAAATACATGAATTTAAATGTTTTAAGAAAATCTTTTTTTATGTGAATTCAAAGTTAGATGATACAGAAAACTTGTGATAAATATTCTGAATAAATGTGAACAAATTATTGAACTTATTTCCGAAATTCTTAAACAGGGAAATGAACATGTTAAAATTATTGCTTAAAAATTCCATGCTTATAATTATAAATAATTTGCCATGCATTAAATAATTGATGGTTAACTTAACTTGTAAATTTCAAATTTCATGCAAATGTCTTTCTCAGTGACATCATGCTAGCTCACTAAATTCATATATCAAATATTTTTCTTTATCATGAGCAGAGCAACTAATCTCTATATTAATCTTCTGTTCAACCTTACTTTGCAACAAATATATAAAAATCTGGTTCAAACTACAAACACGTATCTATTCAAATTTCAACAAATGTATAAAGAATATATATTTAAAAATGAAAAAAAAACTATTTAAAACTTATATATATGATTACCTGTGAAAGAGAAAGTAAATATTAACATCAAGCAAAGTAACAGAGTGTGGAACAGGGAACTTGTCTTGATACAGGGAACTTGTCCTAGAACAGGGAACTTGTCTTGGAACAGGGAACTTTCCAAGACAGGGAACTTGTCTTGGAACAGGGAACTTGTCCTAGAACAGGGAACTTTCCAAGACAGGGAACTTGTCTTGGAACAGGGAACTTGTCTTGGAACAGGGAACTTGTCCTAGAACAGGGAACTTTCCAAGACAGGGAACTTGTCTTGGAACAGGGAACTTTCCAAGACAGGGAACTTGTCTTGGAACAGGGAACTTGTCTTGGAACAGGGAACTTGTCCTAGAACAGGGAACTTTCCAAGACAGGGAACTTGTCTTGGAACAGGGAACTTTCCAAGACAGGGAACTTGTCTTGGAACAGGGAACTTGTCCTAGAACAGGGAACTTTCCAAGACAGGGAACTTGTCTTGGAACAGGGAACTTGTCTTGGAACAGGGAACTTGTCCTAGAACAGGGAACTTTCCAAGACAGGGAACTTGTCTTGGAACAGGGAACTTTCAAAGACAGGGACCTTGTTTTTGAACAGGGAACTGGTCTTAGCTTGAAGTCTGCCAAACACTTGATAATTTGAAAATGTAATCAGTTGAGAAATGGTACATACATTTCTATTTACAAATTTATTATGTTTCTATGATGAAGTGAAGTAATGCTTTAATCAAAATGGTTCCTGGTCAGTTCTGGAAGGGTGGAATGAGCCAAGGTGAGCAGGTAAAATACTGACCTTTGATAAGGGAACTAAACAAATTGATCCAGATATCCTACTTACAGATGAGCACTCTACCCCCTAAACTATTATAATTTTCACACAAAGTAAAATGTCTCGCACAATAAAAAATATTTTACAAACACAAAACAAATTCAGATAATGAAAATTCTACGAAAAATCTAGCAAAGAAACCGAAGACACAAAACAGTTAATTCTACACCCCGTCATAGAGTTGATGTTAATTATGTTTAGTTTCCCTTTCCCAGTAAGTTATATGCTAACAACATCATCAAACATAATTGTAATATCCTAAAATCAAAACATTTTTAGTAAAAAAAAAAATAATCAGAATTTGTCACTTTTTTGTTCATCAAAAGTAACATTTCCAAAATAGGAAATTTATTGGAGCTGGGTTTTTTAAAAGAAATTTCACAGTGATGTTGCTTGTATCAGACCATGCTTTCAACCAAGTTTCTGAATTTGGGGCTTTTGCATGAACACTTCAGAACAGTCCATGATTAAAGATAGCTTTAAGAATTTGACAAGAAAAACTCTCCATGGGTGAGAAACTGCAATACCATAACACAATGTTTTTTCAAGGCAAATGGAAATGCAGGTTTTCTTTAACCCCTGGTATTTTGCACACACATTGCAAGACATTGTGGAGCCAATTGCCGAGCAGCCACCGGCTTGCATGCTATGTCTTGTGGAGCCAATTGCCCAGCAGCCCCCGACTTGCATGTAAAGTCATATGTATTTTCCGTTAAAATTACAGGAAAACCCATATCCAATATTCAAAATTAAATATTTTCCATATACTTTTTCAAAACACTTCTAAGCATTATAAAGCAGCATGCATTTTAAAAACACACTTTATACTTTAAACAGTGCAGGGGTATATAAATATGAATTACATGCAGCTTGGCAAGGCGTTAACACCAGGCGAAAACAACAATAATGACAAAGGGAGGTAACATCAAATTTCAGGACGATCTTAATTCATTAAAAAAATATTATTTTGTAGAACAGGCCATCTGATTATTAAATTTTTAAATATAAAAATTATGAGTAATTTTTACATATTTTTAAAAAGATATTATTGTATAAAATAGGTCATCCATAATGTCATTTACAAAATATAAAATTTAATTATTTTTTTCAAATTGAAATTTTCAATCTGTAAAATATATATGTGTTCTTTAACACATCATGAAAACATTTCCTGCATTTTTTCTTCTGTACACAAACTACAAAAATAATTTTCTTTAACTAAGAGATGCTAACTTATGAGATAGTAATTAAAGAAAATTAGATTAGTTTCCCAAAAAAGCAACAATTCCAATTATATATATGCTCTTTTTCCTTCTCTACTGCAACCATATACTGCTCTTAAAAAACACAAAATTAAAATTTTCAAAACAAAACATCAAAACGAGTATCACTGGTACGAAGTGACAAAGCAAAATATGGCTGAACAGAAGATAAAAACTCAAAAAAAAAAACATTTTTTAATAAAGCATAGATCAACCAATACTGTGTGTAAAAGATGGCTACTACATAGAACTCCAACAAGCCAAATTATACGATTCTGGATAAATATAAATAAAATAGAGGGGTTATACTATAAACACCCAGCGAGGGAAATGAAATCTGAGGTCTTATCTAGCTTATAACAGTCATGTGATGTCATATCTATTTATAGAATGTCAATTTGCTGCCTCTCTGTGCAATCATACATGATATCACATTTTCTAGTCGCATGGAAATTCCATAACTTGCAAAGAAAGTTGTAGAAAAATCACTGCGAGAGAGAGAGAGAGAGATGCATCACAACATGGTTCAGACATCAGGTTGATGTTATATACTTTGTAAGTGATACTATTCTGACAAGACTTCTGAGAAAAAGTTGCCCTTAACTTTAAAACAAATAGTCAAAGTAATAGATATTGAAACTTATAAAAAAAATCTTTCATTGTTTTTCTAAAATTTTGGGAAGAGCAGAAAATAAGTTAGATAGAAAATCCCAATTAACAATTAAAGAGTTGAGATATTATTTTCCTTAATACAGAGCATCAGGCTAGGAAGCAGTTTCTTAAATTTTAAAGTCTTATGTATAACCAAGCAGGGGTTTGAACCCACAGCATCCCGATTTAGAGGCGAATGTACTACCACTGAGCCACTGTGACAGTTAGACAGAAATTGACATTAACTATAACAGAGAATGAACATCACTATTTTAAAATAAAATAATATCAAAGAGAAAGACGGCAAAAATAAATGTTAAAGTCAAAATAAAAACCACAAGATGCTAATTAAATTAGAGCTAATGATTTTGGATGTGTTCTAATAGAAAAGTGTGAATCCAATACACCAAGTAAAGCTCAACACACAAATTTACTAACGTGGGGTCCCTGTTCAAAAAAAATAAATTTTATAAATAAATTGGGTTTTTATAATAAATAAGAATTATAAATATAATCTATAATTGGGTTTTTATAATAAATACAAATTATAAATATAAATTATAAAATTGTTATACTGCTTCGAGACTCAAGAGGTATATTATATTCATAATAATATATTGTATCTTAAAAAATATTTTTAAACAAACTAATTCAATACTTATATTAAAAAGAATATAATATTTTTCAAGATCATTAAAAAGCAAAATTCTATTTAAAGTTAAAAAATCTATAATGTAATTGATAATAATTAAAAGAATAATAAAGAACTATATTGAATATGAAATTAAAACTAAAGAAATTCTTACTATTAAATGTTTGAAGAAAAACAACTATGAAAAAACATCTATTGCAAAAACTATGTCAGGGTTGTTTTTGTTTTTTTTCTAACTTTTTATTTTAGAGTTCTAATTTAAATTTTTTTCAAGGAAAATTAAAAACAAAAGTTTATTCATGTTCAAGAGGAACATGCATGATAATGAGGCAACTACCAAAATTTACTAAAAGCCAAAGAAACATAAAACACAAAATGTTTTTCTACATATTTTTTTTTTTTTTTCGTTTATGCAGCCAGTCATTCAGGATGAAAGTGTTTTGTTGTCATCTAGCAAAAACATCCATCACACCAGAAACAAAATTTTGCCAACACTTTCACAAATTCATCATAACCAACCAAGCTTTTTATCATGCAATAGCGTCATCCAAAAACTCCACTATTAGGTAACGAAAAATAAAAAATACTACAACAAGCTATACTGATCATACCTCATGTTCGTGAAGATACGCTCTAGCCTCTTCCAATCCATCGATATACGGTTCATCCATGACAATTTTTTGTGTCTCGTCCAGCCAGTTGGCTCGTTTTTCTAGGCTGTCCTTGTATTCATAGGCTTTACCAAATATGACAGACTTATCCGAGACTTTTTGTAGATCTGGTTGTAATGCCTGGAACTTCTTCATAAGTTCCTGTAACCGTTTGCGCTCCGCTGATCCGTCAGCATCAGGAGAATCCCTTATAAGTTCCTCTAAGTTACTAGACAGTGCTTTGGCATCTTCGCCCAGTCTGTTCATATTTCTGAGTGCTTTCTGTACATGGAATAAAAATTAAATACATATATAATTTAAGTAAATAAAACCTTTTATTATACCCCATTCATGGATGAGCGCAATCACACTAGTTTCCATGTAATATTTCCCTTATTAAGAACACACCAATAAAAATAGCAAAATTAAGTTATAACTAGAATGAAATGTCATTTTTCAGTGTCCCCCAAACAAAACCCAACTGAGAAATCCTGAACCATGTGCATGATCTAAATACATCAACTTCAGCCAAAGATTATTCCTGTAAAGTTTCATAAAGATCTGTCAAATTGTTTTAAAGAAAAGTAGCAGACAAAATGTTGGCAGGGGAAATAGAATAAACACTAAATGTAGCCACACTCTTGTTTGAGAGACATACATATAGCCATTACAATAGAAAACTAGAACTGTCTCCTAATTGAGAGCCAAATACCCCTACCACCCAACATTGTCCACCTCCTGGCCTTGACCTTTGACCTATGCACATAAATTTGGTATGTGCCACATCTTCTCATTTTGGTTTAAATTTGTGCCAAGTTTGATAAAAAAAAATCCATAGACATAAAAGATATGGAGTGGACACAATATTGGGATAGGCAACCAGATGGACGACGGACAGACAGGGTGATTCTTATTCATTTGCAGGGGGTATAATTATTAAGACATCAAGGTGTGCCGCCAAAGATTAGGTAGACATTACAATGATTTTACCTGGTATTTAGCTTGTAGGTCTTTGTATTCCTCATTGGACAAATCTTCGCGCTGTAACTGTTTCATCAAATCATCCACTGACTGTACAGCATTGGCAAATTCCATCATTCTGATTGGATAAAAATTGAAAATTTAAAATGCACTGGATTAAAAAAAATCATTAAATCAAGGTTTTTTTTAAAAAAAAAATAAAAAAAAAATAATCAAAGTACTGAAAGTACTGTAAAGCATGAGCGTGAAACAGATATCATCATTTATACAAACAATAAATAAGAAAGTATTAGTTATTCGCATTTCTCTTCTCTTGTATGTTTGTAAATCTGTACAATTAATCATCATTCATTACAAAACTGCAATAAAAAAAAAAACAAAGACGGCGGCACTGACAGTGGACATTTTCTCATTTTCTTCAGCCAAAGTCTTTCAGATATTTCGAACCCTGGTACAACATTGTGCAGATAATTGATCTTGCACATACAAGACCTAATTTTAAATTTCTCATTTATTTGTTGGATTATTTATCTTCATTTTTGGAGAATTTACATTGCATGCTATAGATGGCACTAAGTCTTTGCTTCCTGTCACCGATGATGACAATAAAGCTAAAGTGATCTTCAGATCGCTCCTAATTTAAAAATACTTTAAAAAGTAGTTTATTTTCACGAATTTTGGGAAGCTACTAATAATTTTTAAATTGTGGAAAACTAGCTTAATGTGTATCTGTGGTTTAATAAGAAAAAAATTATTTTTCTTCTGAAAATAATAGCCAGAATATTAATTTGAAAATTGCACATATACATATACAAGTATTTCAAACAAGTAAATAATGTAAAACTTACTTAGCGTGATGTTCCTTCCATCTTTCTGGTAACTGTTTCAATTCTAAGTGGATATTGTCCATCACGGCTGTCAGCTTTTTCCAGCGAGCTTCATGTTCGTCGTAACGATCATGTAAACTGGTATCCTTCCTATCCTTCTTCTGGAGTTCATCCACAGATTTTTTCATTGACTCCAGACATTGAGTGCAGGTCGGTACAAACTGACCCTCTTCGAATATTTGCTGAAATAGAAGAAATTTTTATATTTTTTTTTAATACTGACCACTATCAGTCTAGATCCTGCAAATAGCCACAGCTTGTTATCCTTACTCTGAATTTGATCATTTAAAATCAAAACAAGTTTTGCTTTAGCACAGACACTTTGGTCCAAATTATCATGTCGGATTTTATTTTCAAAGCAATTTGAACAATGACAAAAAACCATGTGGAGTAGAGTTCAATACTGATATTAAGACTCTCTTTAAACCTACGCAGTCTGTTCAGTTATGGAATAGTGGAGGAAACCAGAGTGCCCAGAAAAAACCATAAATTTTGAAAAGCAAACAAAGTTATAATAAATTTGATGAGTAGGATTCAAACATGGTGAGGGGCATTGTGATTCGTGAGCAAGCACTTTACAACACTCCGCCACCGTGTCCCCATGAACTTTTTTTAAATTAAAGTAACCTGTATCTGTATATGTACATTGATGGGTCCAATTCTGGATATATGATCAACAGATAAAGTGAAGCTTGATGTTCTTAGCAGCAGTTTTGAAGGGCGTTTTTGAAGTCCTCTACTGTTTTTGCATGCACAATAACTTCATCTAGATCATTCCAGTCAAGCACTGTTTTTGATTAAAAAAAGGAGTCCCTAAATTACTCCGTGCTGACTCTTTGTAATTGATAGCTTTTTGAATTGTTTTATGCATCATTAAACATTTTGTTATATTTTGAGACTTTGTCTGTGTTTCACAAAAATTAATGTAATAGAAACTATAATGTTTGTCTATTTTCAGACTATGTGTGTCTTTTTTTAGACTTATGTGTCTATTTTTAGACTTACTCTGTGTTTCTGCAGTGTTTCTTTGACGTTCTCATTTTTACGTAATTGTTTCTGTTCCTGTGATAATATTTTTTCAGCATTCTCTACGCTCTGTACAAACTTATCTTCAGGGATACAGAATTCCAGTTTGAGTAGTCTTATTGGTGCCAAGGCATGGACAGCCTGAAAAAAAGGATGACAATTCAATAACTTTACAATATAAACAATATCCTGTATCAACATGGAGTGAAACATACTAATGAAAATTAAGTCAATTCAGTGAATTAGGATCCCCCACTAACAGGTTCTTTTTTATGTTCAAAGGGCAATAACTCAATAGGAAATGAGCAAACCAACTCGGGTTAACGATATGCACACTTCCTATCAATGTTGATGATTTGTACCAAGTTTCATGAAAATGTTCTTTATAGTTTTGGAGAATTTGAACTGACAAGAATTTTGGACATAAAGAAGGATGGACGGAAGGAAAGACAGATGGAAACTCAAATTTAATATCCCCCTCTTTCCTCAAAAGGTATGGGATAAAAATTAAGCAAAAAAATATTCAATGAATCCAATGGCATCTGACAGCAATTTTAAAATCCAAGTTTTCTGCAATTAAAATTTACAAATTTCGAATTATTGTGAAACAATACAACAAGATTTAACAGTAAATGCATATTTTTATACTAATAATATATTTAAGAAAATGGTGTTTTGAGACTAATCATGTCCTAGTAGGAAAGGTTTAAGAAATGGTAAAATTCCAGTGTATGAAACAAGGTCAAAAACTTGAGACATTCTACACAATCAAGGTTGTTTATGTCATTAATGGCCAATTTCTAACCATACCTTGTATTTATTTTCTAGGCGGGCTATAGATTGCTGCAAATCTATACAATCAGGCTCATCAAGCACCATCAATATGTCTTGTCCAGCCCTCAGATAATCGTCCATCATCTTCTGATCTGCACGACTGAAGAAAGTTTTGTGTTTCTTTATGAGACTTTCGGCGTCATCTTCGTTGTCATCTAACACGGCCTGAGCCTGTTGTAGCCATGCCTCTACGGTGTCTTCTCGCTGCTGTAACACTCTCCATAACCGAGAAAGATTGTCTAATTTTTTCTCCCAATCTTTGGCCGCAGTGATACAATTCTAAAAATAAATATAATTTGCAATAAGTTAACAGAAACATATTTATGTTGAAACATTGTGACAAGACTAACACAAAATTGATACTAACTAAACTAGAACTGTCTAATTAACTTACAAACCGAGAGCCAAATCCCCCCCCCCCAACATTTAATGTTTTCCTGCAACCTTGACCTTTCTGCTATGACCTTAGTTCAAGGTCATGACACACTTTTGGACCATGAAGATTATTCATGTCAAGTTTTATGACAGTCATCCAAAAGAATTTTGAGATATGGCATGGACACGATTTAATATGAACAGACAGACAGACATGGTGTTCCTATAACAAAGGTCCTCCTTCTTCTACATTCAAAGAATATCAGAGGAAAGACTATAAGAACCACATGCTTATTGATGTTTATAGATTTCAATACAAAACTGTATTTGTAACCAGTTAATAAAGACCATTGTTTATCATTTTCTTGGTGCCTGTTTTCATATATATGCTTGATCCTAAATTTGGAAGGACCCATTTTGAAATTAACAGCTTATTAGTATAGCTAGGACTTACCTGGAAGCGCTCGTTAATGGCCCCCATGGGCTCGTCAACAGGTGAGAAGTTGACATTAGTTAGTTTGGGTTTGGTGCTTACAACTTTTTGGTAAACTTTGTTTTTACTTTCTACAATGGATTTCTGGTATGTTGTCTCTGAGAAGAAACTCTGAAATAAAGAGAATAAAATAAGAAATGTTTCATAACTTGTGTACAAAATGTCAATGCCGATATTAACAATGATCTAGAACTCATCAGACAACTAGAAAGATTGTCAACAGTTCGTAATCAATTGCCAAGTTCTGATAACTTCAAAGCTCATAAAGAAATTACTAAGTTCTCCTTCAAACCATTTAAAGTTCATCAAATCTAGCCTAAAATGCTTCTAAATTTATCTAAAAGTAAGTTCTTTGAAGCTTGTTGTAATTTCATAGAGTTCATTGATAAACAACTTCTTTTGTCAAAGAATCTTTGGTACATTTTGTACATGCAACTATTTTAATTGATGGATCGCCGGCCACACCCACAATGTTCCGAGAAAGGCCTGGCAAGCTTGAATTACATACAAAAAGAATGAAAACTGGGCCTGAATGTTGTAATTTAATGAGGTCACAGACACTAAAACATCATTAGTTGCTGTGAAGCTGCTTTGGAACCATGATGGTGGCCACCAGTATCGAAATATAAAAGGCATGGCTGACGATACGTCAATTGCCTCTATGACAAGATTCAACTGTATGGTATAAATTTCCCACAAGTTGAACAATAAATTTGTTCATATGAAAGCCAAGACTGTGTTAAGCTCAACAAGACACACCAAGATATCTGGAGTCAAACAAAGAATGGCATTTCAAGTGTAACAAAACATACAAAGAACGGTATTTACCTTATGTTTTTCAAGCCTCTGTTCGGTTAATTCGGGACTTCCTTCTAATTTATGGGACCTAAGAACAGCTTCTCCTTTGTCGAGCCATTTGGATAAATCTGATATTCCAGTTTCTAATGATTCTACGTTTGGAAGAATAGCTTTGAGATATTTGATTTTCTCGGGAATTTCTTTTCTAATATCTACTAATATTTTCTTCTGAACATTTAATGTTTTTAACATTTCATCTACAACATCTTGGGTACTATCTTTGACTAGAGATTGAGCTGTCTTTGTCGTTGCCTTGAACTTATTTTCTATTTCTTGCTCCTGACTTGAACATAACTGAAAATACAATAACAAAACATGAATATACAATTCCTACACGAAATGAAATTTTTGAAAAACATCATTCTGCTAGAACTGAATGTTATTCAGCTAAAATATCTTTTTGTTTTCAAAACATTTTCATATTTTTCCCAAAACTTTCAAATAATTCCAAGAATTTTTTTTCATGAAAAAGAACTTTGTTGCATACAATAAGAGATGAGCTATGTTAACATGTTTGACCCAATATCCCAGTTTTAAAGTTTTGTACTTTCTTTTGTGATTTTGAATTGGAAATAGATTGGTATGTTTGTTTTGGATGTCAAATACTGCAAAAATACTTTATGAATGAAACTTGACTTGATGAATATAAGCCTATGACAAATATAAATCTAATAATTACGGATGACAATGTAGAGTATGATAAAACTTACATCTAAATCCTGTAGGAAGTCTTTCAGTTCTGGATGCCTACAAGGAACCTCCCTTGCTAAAAGTTCCTCCGCATTTTTTAACCACTGTGAAATTATATCCACACCACTAGCATAAGAATCACGAGCTTTACCTATGACCTCCACTTGTTGGAAATGTGAATGTCCGTCAAGCATTTCTTTGAATCTACGATTTAACATCAATAAAGTCTGTTTGATTTCAGCTGCCACAGGTTCCCGACATGTTTCTATCAAAAAATTTCCAGAGTCATTTAAAATTTTGTGTTTTTCCTCATATTTTGCAATTTCGGAGAAAAAGTCTTGTTTTTGTTCTGGCGTTCCTCGCCTCATCAAATCCTCGCCTTCCGACAACCACACAGTTAACAAGTCAACACATGCATTATAACGTCTCCAATTCTCTATGCCTTCTTCAAACATTGATTGGACGCTTTTGATTTCTACGGAGATTCGTTTCCATCGAGCCGTCTCATCTTCCATGTATTGGTTCACTCTTTGGATTTCTGATTTATCTACAAAGAAAGTAAATAAAACAAATAATAAAACCTAGTTCTACATGTACTACCTAAGCCTTCAAAATCTAAATGTCAATGTTAATACCTTTGTGTAAGATATGTGCAACAGATGAATTAGTGCATTTAAATTTAAACCCAATCCGAGTTCCAATTTATGTCCTTAAGTAAGATTGTTTATAGACTGCATGATATTTAATGTCAAAGTCAGAATATTTTATTTACATTGAGACATCACCAGCTATAGGTGAAGTGGCAGAATTTTGTACCTCTGCAATGCACTCAAGGCAATGTTTCAGGAGGATATTTTAGGGTGCCACACCTATTGGACACTGTGCATCAGTGTTTATTTAGGTCTCTTCTGAAAAACCGCCCAGAAGCAAGACATTTAATTTCACATTACCAAACTGGTAAAGCCCCCATCCCCTTCCATGATATAAACACAGTAAAATTTGTATATAAAGACCACTGGACCAAAGAAATGTGGACTTTATACACAAGTTGTCTTTATGATCTAAAACAGGTAATCATTACATTGTGGTGGTTGCTATGACAGACATTATTGTATTGTTATATATATACAACTATATCATCCATTACCTGCTGGTTTCTTATAGTCTGCTGCCCTTTGTTGTAGCATCTGGAAAGTTTTGTCATAATTTGGGAATAACTGTCTTGCAACTACAAAGTCCTGAAAAAAAGAAAAATTCACCATTATAAATGAGAAATATTTAATATCATCATTAATAATTATTATTATTTTCATCATCATTATTATTATGATTTGAAACAATAGCTAACCAAATATCTCATAAATCAATTATTAGGGAAAAACAGTCGCTCATAAATATTCTGTCCTCCTTCTAAACTGGGGTTCATTTAGACAAAATACATTATATAACTATCAAACACAAACGCACCAGTCTATGTCCAAATCAAAAACCAAAAAGCAAATTCAGTGAATTAAGATCCTCCGCCAGCAGGTTTTCTTTTGGTGATTTGCACTTATGTTCAAAGGGCAATAACTCCCAGGTAAATGAGCAAACCAACTTGAGTTAATGATATGCACATATGTCAATGTTGATTCTTTGCACCAAGCTTCATGAAATAGTGTTTCATAGTTCTGGAGAATTTACGCAGACAAGAATTTCAAAAGTACAGATGGACAGACAAACGGAAAGAAGGACAGAAACTCAAATTTAATATCCCCTTCTTTCTTCGAAAGGCCAGTTATAAAAAGTGAAGTAAAACATTGAAACTTTCAAATTGAGTTAAAAATGTGAACTTCCACTGGATAAGTGAGTCTGGGTGCTCTGGGTGTACATTATTTTAACTATTTACCTGATAATCTGCCAACATTTGTTCCACTTCCTCCTGGGGTCCTAATTTAACGGTCCACATCTGTAGTCTCTGTTCAGATGCTACTCTATATGCTAAAATTCTATATCTAAATTCTTCAAATTCTAATTTCTTTTCCCTAAGTGGAGCCTCTTTACCGATCTTTTGAAGACGGTTGGCTAAATTGTCTAGCTGTGGTCCAGGTAAGAACTCTCCTTCATATTTTCCAGCTTTCTTAACTTGCAAAAAGAAAGTTTTATAGGGTTCCATTTCTTTGAAAAATTCCTGAAATAGAAAGAAAATTATTACTATTATACTTTAGAAACCATACATTTACATTTATTGCACAACAAAACATTGATGTAGTTTTTAACATTTTTCAGGGCCAGAGCTGTTACTGGTCAAATAATCAAAATTTTGAAAATGAAAGATATCATTATTGTTATAAAACTCTAAAACAGACTGATGATAACATGTTAAATGAACTTAATTACTAATATATATTAGTTTTTTGGGGTTTTTTTTGTTTCCAGACAGGTTTTTAACACAAATTTATTTTTATTTTGGTTTTTGAAAATTTTGGTAGTTACAAGACAGTTATGAGTCTTAGATGTCACTTTAGACAATATTTTATTTCTTTACAGTAAATATATGTACTACACCATATTTAACCACTCATAAAGTCCATAATCATATAGTATAAAGGTACCACATATGTATATAAATCTATGTATCAACATCGTCATAATATCATTATTACCCTGTGTTCATGTGTTAATTTTGCGATATTGTCAGCTGTATCTTCTGGATCATCTAAAACTGGGATTTCCGATTCCAAGAGTTCCTCAGCCCGATTCACCCAGTCACCAAATTTACCAAGACGTCCAGGCAAACTGGTATCTAATTTCCATAACCACAAGCGTGTTTTCCGAGCCACCTGCTTCCAGTTTGTGTCCAAGTCTTTCCAGTTTTGTTCCGTTAATCTAGCAGCTTTTTTGGTTGCCACTTTTTCACCGAGTTTCAGGTAAACTTTCTCTCTTCTGTCTAATTCTGTTTTAAATGCTATATAGTCCTGTAAAAATACATCAAAACCATACACAAGATGTGAAAAAAATTGCTCAGTGGGGATTTTCAGACCATCCCTAGAGTGTGGTAAAAGGAACAATGAAACTCACAAGTGTACCGCATGATATCCACTAATGTGTATGCAAAACAATCCTTTTCATTGATGTTTAAACATGTGTGTTGCATGTTCCTTGCATAATGTCCTTTTCATAGGACACTGTTAAATTATGTGATTCCATGTCAATCAAAATAAACATTATGTAGAATGTTTGAAAATCTCAATGCCAGATGGCAAATACATGCAGACAGATTTCTCCCAAATAAAATGATATAAAATTCTCATTGCACATTGGTTGGAGGAAACTGGAGTACACCTATAGAAAACCACCAACCTTTGGCAAGTAAACTGACAAAATTCTCACGCTAGGATCTACCAGAGTGAGATTCAAACTTGGAAAGGAGAGGTGCATCTGCTTTACAGCACTTAGCTTCATGGGACCACTTAAATTATTACAAGCAAGGAAACTCTAAACACTGATCTTCTATGTGAAAAGCAAGATCTCTACTGAATGGATTTTGAAAATTCAAAATTTTTACCATATATTCTTGTTGTCTGTCACCAACAGGCTGGTCCACAATTTCTAGGATTTCATCAGCCTCAGTTTTTAGCCAGGTCATTAAGTCATTAAATTCAGCCATTTCTTGTTCCGCTGGGCTTTTCTTCCTCAGCTAGACAAAAGAGAAAAGGTAAAATCATAAATACACAAACCAGATGTAAACAATAACAAACATGAATCTAAAAACATCTAATTATTACAATGAAATCATCATCATTAACTATTTTAAGATATTTCCGCAATAGAAAACAACAACAAAATCATTAAGAAGAAAAACAGTTAACTATTACTTTCTGGAAATTTGACAAAAATTTCATGGTGGTATGTTATAAAAGTTAAAAAATGTCTCTGTTTCTGTAAAATGATATTCAAGTGTGAAGCAAATTGTTTCGCTGGTCCGGGAACAGCAAATCAAGACATATAAAAGACTGAACAATTTAGCACAAAGATCCAATTTCCAGAAAATCTGGTAACTGGAACTCTAATATATCTATCTCTTCTATCGACCAATATGTTTTAGTATCTGTAACTCAGACTCTTAACAATAAGTTGCTGTTGACTGGAAGTTGAAGTATGCCAGAAAGTCTTACCGAAGGATCCTCTCCAGCTTCTGGATAAGCTTTCAAGAACTGTGCTACATATGTCATAACCGATTTCTCATCAGGCTTCTCAACATCAACATCTGAAATCAAATAATCAAGTTTCTTTTAATTTACAAATTGATAACTAGATAATTTACACCAGAGGCTCAGGATGAGCCTGTATCGCTCACCTGACTAAAATGCTTTTAAAGCAAATTTGTATATATGCTTTTCCAATAGGGTCAAACTGTAAAGTTTGATTCAATTTGCTTCACTAGCTTCAGAGGAGATAGCATATATATGCTTTTCCCATAGGGTCCAATATTAAACTATCTTCTGCGATGGCGGCCATGTTTTTTGGCAGATCAGAAAAATTTTGGCAATCTAAGTAAAGGACATTCTTTACATCATTTCTGTAAAGTTTGGTTAAATTCGCTTCAGTCATTTCTGAGGAGATAGCCAAAAATTCGTTTTTCCCATAGGGTCCAATGTTAAACTATCTTCTGCGCTGGCGGCCATGTTTTTAGGCGGATCAGAAAAATTTTAGAAAAATCTTTGTGAAGGACCTCCAATACATCATTTCTATAAAGTTTGGTTAAGTGTCCTTCAGTAGTTTCAGAGGAGATAGCCAAAATGTGTTTTTCCCATAGGGTCCAATGTTAAACTATGTTCCCCGCTGGCAGCCATGTTTTTAGGCGGATCAGAAAAATTTCGGCAATCTTTGCAAAAGACCTTCCATACATCATTCCTGTAAAGTTAAATTGAATTTGCTTCAGTCGTTTCAGAGGAGATAGCCAAATTTTGCGTTTTCCCATAGGGCCCAATGTTAAACTTTGTTTGGCCCTGGCGACCATTTTTTTTGGCGGATCAGAAAAATTTGGGCAATCTTAGTAAATGACCTTACATACATTATTCCTGTAAAGTTTGGTTCAAATTAGCTCAGCGGTTTCAAAGAAGATAGCAAATATATGCTTTTCCCATAGGGTCCAATGTTAAACTATCTTCTGCGCTGGCGGCCATGTTTTTTGACGGATCAGAAAAATTTTGGCAATCCAAATAAAGGACCTTCCTTACACCATTCCTGTAAAGTTTGGTTAAATTTGCTTCAGTCATTTCTGAGGAAATCGTTAAAAATGCATTTTTCCCATAGGGTCCAATGTTAAACTATCTTCTGTGCTGGCAGCCATGTTTTTTGGAGGATCAAAAAAATTTCGGCAATCTAAGTAAAGGACCTTCCATACATCATTCCTGTAAAGTTTGGTTAAAATTGCTCCAGTGGTGTCAGAGGAGATAGTCAAAATGTGAAAAGTTTACGGACGGACGACAGACGACGGACGACGACGACGGACGACGGACGACGGACGACGACAGACGCAAAGTGATGGCAAAAGCTCACATGGCCTTTGGCCAGGTGAGCTAAAAATTACTCCAAACAATTCAGGATTCTCTCTTAATAGAAAACACCAAAAGATACTGTTTTTAAAGCAGGAAATTCCCAAAATTGAGAAAATAGGAAAAAGTTATTTTGGAAAAAAAACAATAAATTTTGAATTGTAAATGGGGCAAAATATCAGTCGCAAAAATGGCCCAGCAAGAAACATGCAATTTGATTCAAATTGATGCCTATTATACATTTATATTAGCACATTGTGTTACATATGCAGTTACTAAATTTTAGTACAACTTTATTTTATGGAAAGATCAGACCAAGAAAAGCACTTTTATAGAATTGTCACTAAGATTTCTCAGGTGACAGTAAGTAAGGAATCAAAAACAAACATACTAATCCATATCAAATCACAATCCAGAAGCAAAGTAAAAACTGTGGAACTGACAAGTAAGGTTAGACACGTGAACTTCCACCAGGGAAGTGAGGCCGGGTGCTCCAGAAGGGTAAGCACCTCCTGTTTAGCTCTAGCTACACCCACCACGTGTGTAATCAAAATTGTGTGAAAGGAACATGGAACTATGAGACGTCAAATACATGTATATCCAGGGCAATCCTGGACACAGGGACATCAAACTTGTCAACAATACTGTGATGACGGCAATAAAACTTTTTGAGGGCCTTGATAAGCCTAGGCTTGCAATATCCCCAAGTCAACAATTTATTTGCAATCAACCTACTTCGTTGTACAAAGTCCCCGTAGTGGGAACAAGCTCTACCATAGCGTATTAATTGGGAAACAAATACACCATAAGCAGGAGAAGCAGGTATATTGCTGCATAAAAAAGGAAATCATACCTTCTGGATCAAGTAATCTTGGTATACCAAGATGATCCTCTGCTGTGGAAAAGGCCTGTTCTAGATTTACTCTCGCAGATTGTTCCCGAACTGCGTCAAAGTCAACTAAATCAGGTCGGATAGTGTGAATAATAGCATTAAATGCCAAACCATCCCTCCAACTGCTTCCAAAATTGCTGATTTTTATGTTATATTTCCTATAATAAAAGAATAAGCATTTATTTGTTAATTTATTAGCAAAACAAACAGTTTTTCATTTAAAGGGGAAATAACTCTGTTTACCTTACAGGATCTCTGCTGCTTTACATGCTGATTTATAACTTAAGTCTCCATAATTACACTGGAAAACTAGTGGCTACCAAAGATGTCTACAAATTTTACTTGATAATGTTTATTTTTCCCAAAAATTGTATATTTTATCCCTTGATGGTCACATATATGTTCTTGCTGAAACATGTACATTTTTTCTTTGGACCAAATAGTGTATAAAAATTTAAGTAAAAATCTATTTTTTTTAATTGTAAAAGATTACAAATGTAAATTACTTTGAAATTGCATTTTCTGTCCATGCCAATAAGGCTTTCTTTGCATTTTTGCGAAATTTTTCCAGGGCGGACATTTTGGAAGGGTCGCTTTCATCTCCAGCTGGTGCATTTGCAAGTGTGTCTTCAATCTGTAAAATAATAAACAAAATATATTAATACTGAAAGTAAGTTTACAAAGTACTAATTCCGAAAAAAGTAGCAATCATATTTAAAAATAGGTTATAACTCGAATTGGATGCCATTTCCAAATTTCCAGTGTCTCCAAAACTTAACCCCAACTGGGAAATCCCTAACAATGTGCTTGATCAAAATACAAATAGGAATTAGCATATCTTCACTACCCAAAGATTGCTCTTGTAAAGTTTCATAAAGATCTGTTAAATAGTTTTCAAGAACAGTGGCAGACAAAATGTAGGTGGAAGAAATAAAAAAAACCACTATAAGTCACCCCCACCTCACACACACTTCCTTTGAGTGATATTATAAAACTTTTTTAAGTTATTTACATCAGATTTTGTTTCTTTTCCATTTTTAATTTTTTTGCTGACTATGGTAGCTTTTACATATATGCTCTTGGCCCAGGTGAGCTAGAATGTATTGTCACTTTCATTTGTTTACCTAACTATTTTAGCAAGGAACGGTGTTAATATATTCAAAGTAAATATAAATATTTAAAAATTCAATAAAAAATTTACACAAAAGGTTAATCCCTATACTAATAATAAACATATTGATCAAAGAACAAACAAGATACTTTGATGATTTTAATAAAAATGTAAATAGGTCAACGATGTTTAATTAAAATATCACCTGAAATTAATTCAACAATGTTGTATTGATATTTTTTCTATTAAATGTCAGATTTTTGAAAACAAATAAATATTCACTTATTAATAAGAAAAGGTTTATTTTATTTTATCCATTATAATACTACTATATAACTGCAGTGATAGGAGGCATTTATTCACTTCAGGTGAAGGACACTTAGTGGTATATTGAAGACTTCATCATGACTGACTAGATGAACAATACCAATAAAACAGAAAATGGCAAACTTCAGTGTTTATTTTAGAAGGGTCAAGGGGCCATTGGTCCATTGTATTGCTAAATGACCCCACTGTAAGGCCTTAGAGAGCATTATTTAACATAATTTGAATGCAAAAGTATTGATGTTAAGGTGTTTTACAGGAAAGTTTTTCAAAAAATGGTACCTTTCAGAGAAATCGTAAATTTAACACTCAAATGGGATTGAATGAAATTGATTATTGGGGGTTATTAGTCTAACATCAACAGCTTTTCAATCTTTTATCTGGTAGGGGGTACCATTAGTTGTCCGAGTATATCTTACCTGGAAGTAAAGGATAATGGTCCAAATGAGACCGAGTACAATGGAAGGTTTGCCATCAGCTATGTCTGATACATTGATATTTACAAGTTTAATCTGAAAATGAAAAATATAAACAAAATAAATAAATATTAATATGTTTATAAAACATTCAATAAATACCACTAAATGGCTTCCAAAATTCCCAATTATGTTATAACTTCTCCACTTCTCTATCATTCTTTAAGTCTAAAGCTTCATTTCTTCTGTTTTATTTTCCACCACTTCAGTATAAGTGAAAGAATCCTGACTGGTGCTTTAAATTGCATCATTACACTCTCGATCAATCAAATATTTCAAACAATTAATGCCGACATTGCTGATCTAGGAGTTCACTCATGAGGGGCATGACAATAGCTCTTATGTATATTGGTCATTTTTTCAAGCTTAAAACTGTGTCCTTGAACAATATACTGCTGACACTATCACGGTAGGCACATCTACCCCTCATTGCGTTTGTAGCTAAATCTACTACTTACTTTTTTGGTTTCTAGAAATTTTAATGCTGTTGATATGTTGCTAACATGGTGAACTCTCTTTAATTTTCCTCTTTCCATTTGCTGCAAGTATAAATCAAAGAATTTGATAAAAAAAAATTCACTAATTACACAATCTGTGATACACAGACAGTCATGTGTGACCAAAGTAGATACAAAAAAGAACAAGTAGTTCATTGTTTTAAGTAATTTAACAGCTTCGAAACAAAATTAAAGTTAAAGTCAACAAGCAAGGTTTTTTTTCTCTGGACACTGTTTCCTCCAACATTCAATGAGTGACTATCTTGGTATGAGTGACAGAATTCTAACAAGGCCGTAAAACACCGTTACATTTAATTGTTTATTATAAAAAGCATTTATTAACTTTTTTCACTTGTATCAAGATTGCCCATTACTGAGATGATGGAGGAAACTGTTGTGCTTAGAGAAAACCATCAACTTTCAGCAAGCACTCCTGACACACTTTACCACTCTATATATATATATATCAATAATTGTTGCATTTGACTTTAAACATTAAACTTATGCCTGAAACCATGCATACAATCTCTACCTGTAACTGGTATTTTTTCATAAATGGAAAATTTTTAAATAATTGTTCTCTCTTTCACACACACACTCTCTCTCTCTCTCTCTCTCTTTCTATCTCTCTCTCTC
The DNA here is from genome assembly GCA_021292105.1 of Anadara kagoshimensis. Classification (NCBI taxonomy): domain Eukaryota; kingdom Metazoa; phylum Mollusca; class Bivalvia; order Arcoida; family Arcidae; genus Anadara; species Anadara kagoshimensis. The sequence goes on along the minus strand of CM037858.1, from coordinate 19,306,002 downwards.
TCTCTCTCTCTCTCTCTCTCTCTCTCTCTGACACAGACACATGACACATGCAAACAACATAACATGTACAATGTAAAAGGTTATGCAACTGTCATCGGACAAAAAAATGCTTGAGTCAACATTTTTCTTCAAAACCATAAAATTACACCAGCAAATTAATGTTTTATTACCAGTTTATTTACAAAAAATATTTTATGTTCCAAACCAAACCAAATCAATCTATTTTTATTTCCTATACCATAACAAATTTTCAAGCCAATTAACTTTTAAATACTCATATGTATGAAATATTTGATATATTGACAAGACCTAAAGGTGTCTTTTTGAAAGTGAACAAAATCGATTTCGGAAAATCTTTAGAAACTAATCAACCGCAACTCGGTCAAATCCATTCAAAAATAGACTATAAAACCAGATAAAAAGACGATTTGACAGGTATGGCGATACCTGTATGGTGATACCTGTATACTTTATACATACATAGTACAGGCCTGTCTGAAGTTAAACACTAAGCTAACAAATTAGTGTCAAATCAACAGGTCATCTCAGCTCTTAGTTAGCTCCATCTCTGTAGTAGCTACCTATACATACCATAAGTCACAGAACTTGTTAAGAAAGTAGAATTTTTCTGGTGCATCACCAAGCTAACAAGTTGTTTTAAAGATTATGGTTAAAGTTATCTATTTTTTTATGGAATGAAAATAATGAAAAATATGCTGTTTTTGGATATAGTATCAAAGGGGTATTTAGCAGCTTTTTAGACACTAGCTATCCATATCTAAGACACACGATGGCCGAAATTTGACCAATTTTCGTTAGCTAAGTGTTAAACGTTTGACAGGTCTCTACATTAGATATAGCTTTAGAATAGACATATATGCCTGATGAAATATTTGTACTTAAAACCCAGTCACATGTTCGGACAAGATCTCCGGATCTGGCGGTAAAATGGTTTAACACCAGTGACAATACGCTTTGATCCTATTAGCTTTATGAATAAAATTTATCTATTTCGGTAAGTATAAGGCTGACATTGGGGGGTTAGTGTTTACAGGCACTTAAAAATAATTTTCAAGTAGGTTTGCCAGGCGTAGTAAATTTTTACTGATCCAAAGTAATAATTCATGTCTATACATTTAAAATTTAACAATAAGAAGAGTTTATGTTATTATGTACGGGTTTTATTTCCAATATCTACCATGAAGTATTTAAAATTGTGCTGCACTTAATTGCTAAAATTTGTCAAAATGTTCAAGATTATTTATTTAATCACAAAATGCATGTCAAAAAGTACACATATAATACTTTTTAATGTTAATCATACATATTTTTGTTTTAATGAAAAGGAAAAAAGAAAGTGTATTAAGCTACCAAATACTCTCTTTTACTTTTTTTTTAATCATGCAGAGGTGAAAATAACAACCACCCTGGCATCCTGAAGATGAGGGGGTGCTCAGTAGTTTTGAGAAGGGGAATAGGAACACACATTGACAAAATAGGCAAAATATCACTGAATTGCCTGGCTTAATTATGATGAAATTAAATGGTTACATGTTGACTTTTTATAAAATTTTGCACCTAGGGTTTGATAAAAATTTTGACTAGTAATTAGCCTTGCATATTTGGTTGGTTTTTTTTTTTTTTTTTTTTTTTTTAAATCAAGTGATTCATAAAAGTCATGTAAATGACTTCACTAATCTTACTAACAATGCCTTTATTGATGATTTATATTGGAATTTGTAATGTTACAAGGTTATGCTAATTACTACCACGTAAATAAAACGAACATTGTGTTATTATAAAATCAAAGTTCGATAGAGAACAACATTTGTTATTGTACGTGTAAAACTAAAAATATAGACTGAATGATGCCATGGTATTTATATCACTCAATGGGGCGTTTTAGTGAAGACGCAAAAAATTTGACTTTGATTTCTAACAAGATTTCACCACTTTGCAAAATTTTCAAAGAAATTATAAATTTCCTTTCTAGTTTTTAGTGGGTGTAGCTAGCTAGACAGGAGGTGATTATCCTTCCGTAGCACCCAGTCTCACTTCCCTGTTATAAGTTCACTTAAGTTTAACTTAATTTGACAGTTTTGAAATTTTTACTTTGTATTTTTGGATTGTGGTTTGGACATAAATGGGTATCTCTGTATTTCACTTTTATCACCTTTCTGCTTATCTTATTAAAACCAGAGGTCAAACTTTTGGTCAACTTATTTGTCCCAGCATGTTACTTTATAAGAGCCAGGTTTATTAATTGATTCTCACTTAATTAGTTTGAGGGGTTTTAAGGATAATAATATTTTATTTCACAGGTATTTTGACTATATTTGTACAAATAAGCACAAAGACCATTAAATAAATCTCTGACTTTTATATGCATGCATATATATCGCGATTTCTTTACTACCTTGAAATTTTTATGACAAATTAGCATTAGAACATAGAGTTAAATCTCCAGTGGTCAAATTTCACATTCATCAATTAATTTACAATGGAACCTACAAATTCTAAGTATATCAACTATATGTATTACCCGTAACTGAACTATTTTCATCAGTACATAACATTAATATTAGTTGCTAAATCATCTTGTGCAAACTAAAAACACATGAACTTCCACCAGGGAAGTGAGGCTAGGAGCTCCAAAAGGGTAAGCAACTCCTCTCTACCTTCCATTAGGGAAGTGAGGTCGGGTGTTCCGGAAGCAAAATCCACTATCCAGAACTCATCTGGTTTAGAGAAGTTCCACTGTGTATAATATTTGGTTGATATTTTCAGGGATTCAATCTAGAGCTTGTTTGGTCCCGAAAGGTTCCACTGTGTATATTGAACTTTCGGGAATAAAAATTTATTTAGGGCAGATATAAATCCTCTTGGACAATTCTATAACCTTTTTTACTAAAAACATACCCCTATCAATCTTATTATGCTGACAAAAACTGTGGTCAATTTACCTGTTATAATGGGCAGGAATAAAGGGGTGTGAAATGTGTCTAAGTAATTTTAATCTTGTCTGATCTATGACACTGTATACCGGTACCTCATTATGCAAATCTTAATAATCTTATACATGTGTGTATAGTAAACTGTGGGAACTAAGCTAGTCAGATTAATAAAAGATTAACCTATTCATTGGTGTTACCATTCAGTGTAGGGATAATAGTAATGGTAGTAGTTCACATTGAAGGGTTAAACAGGACATTGCTGCACATTCGGGTCAACAACAAAAAATAAACAATTTAAAAAAAAAACAATCTTACGTATAAAACCTAAGTCAAAATTATCATTTGTCATTCCTGAATTGTTTTTTATTTTATAAATTATCCCCCTTGACAGAACTCTTGTTTTTGAAAAAAGTTAAAGTGAAAGTGGATACATTGTTGATGCAGTTTTGCAGCTTTATAAGGAATAACCATAACCTAAAAGCATATGCTATAATTTCTCTCACTGTCTCTTATTTATTAGCCACTATCAATCTTGAAACTCTTTCTCCCTCTCTTTTACAAAATAAAAAGTGCAGGGACTAGCCATATTGTTATACACACCAGTTTGTCCCCTGACAGTACTTCCAGTAAAGATAACAAGTATACTCCATCTTTGATGTCTTCAAACAGGTTCTCTACTTTCATGTTTTTCTGCAAAATAAACAAACAAAATATAAAGTTTATCAAAAGTTGTTTTTCTTTAATGCAAATATACATGATTCATAATTGGATAAATGGATGAAAAATTATGAAATGTCAGAAAATTATTTTTAGACTATTATCACCAACAACATTTCTGTAACTTTATTAAACAAATCAACCATGTCTTCAATGGATAGCCACACACTGTCATATGTTGTTATACAGTTGTGTCAAGTTTGATCAAAATCCATTGATAGGGATGGATATCGTGACCGAAGGTCAGATGGACAGGGAGGGTGATTCCTATAATATACCCCCTAAACTGGGTTTACAGGGGATATATGTGACTTCATAAAAATACAATTCATGTGACTTTAAAAACCCATTTTTTCTGTCTTTACAAAAATACTATTTTTAGAAAAAAAATTTAAAGTGGTTGAATAATTAGGATGTTTACAGTAAACACACACTTAGATCAACACAGTTACCATTTATCTATGTATAAAAACATGTATTTATTGTTATATTGGCTGAGAGTCAGCAGGGGCCACTTGAACCAGGGTAACCCTTGTATACCCGATATTTAAACAAGACCCATACTTCTAGTATCAAGTAGACCCAGTACAAATACTCACAGTATGGGTCTGGTAGTATAAGGTACCAGGAATGTTTAAATAACTTGTGGTTTGAAAAAGCTACAGCAAACTATGTCAAACAAAAGTTCTTTTTGTAATTCGGCATAAAGGTTAAAAAAATTTACATGTGGCATGTCATACAAAAAGAGTAGTCTCAAGTAGCTCCGTTTGATATTCAATAGGTCCATCTTCCTTTCATTCTCAATTTTGATTGCACAAGTGGCAGGTGTAGCTAGGTAAACAGGAAGCCTGCTTACATTTCTGGAGCACCCAGCCTCACTTCCCTGGTGGAAGTTCACATGTTTAACTTAATTTGTCAGTTTTCAGAGTTTTTACTTTGTTATGGGATTGTGATTCGGACATTTAGTGGATTGATATGTTTGGTCATGATTCATAGAGCAAGTTGTTCATATTGAGATAAGTTTTCTAGCTAAACTTTAAATTCACTGGGTTTTTTTTTCCAGTTTCTACCATACATGAACTGTGAAATCTCTTTCACCCTTCACAAGTGAATAAATATACCATGTTACTGTTTCTTCAAGAGTAAATGCACTGCATTCAATATATGATATTGTACCCAACACTATTTCACCAATTTTCAGTTAGGCAAACTGACAAGATCTGCAGAAGGAATATAAACCAAAGCAGTGAGCAACAGACCATGATCCACAACCCAGCACCTTAGAAAACTCAGCCATGAAGACTTCTCAAAACAGAGACAAAATGCAGAGAATTTTAACTAATGGTAATGGTTATCACTGTAACAACTCCAAGTTTTAACAACTATGATACTTGTTAGAGCTGTATATTTTTCCTAAAATAAAGTGTTTGATGTAATCCAATCATGGATCTGGTTTTTAATTCAGCTACCCTGATAAAGTGATAATTATTTGTCCTGATAATTAAGCGTTTGATTCAATTGAGCATTGATCCTGCCTGCACAATTTCCACACATAATGATATTATCATATAACACAAAATGTCAATAAAAGCACTTAAAACCAGAATAGATCAAAAGACAATACCATTTACAATTCTAAATTAAATCTGGAAAAAAATTCTCTTTCTCTTTTTCTTTTATTACAAAGCGTTCAAATCGGGAATTTTCTCTTTCTCTTTTTCTTTTTTTACAAAGCATTCAAATCTGTAATTTTTTTTCTTTATTGCTTTTTTTTACAAAGCCTTCAATTCTGAATTTTTTCCTTTCTCTTTTTCTTTTTTTAAAAACTGTTTAATTCTGGAATTTTTCTCTTTCTCTTTTTCTTTTTTTTTACAAAGTGTTCAATTCTGGATGTTTTTCTCTTTTTCTTTTTTTTACAAAGTGTTCTTGCATTTCTTTGAAAAATGAATTGTATTCAATTTTAGATATAAATATTTCCAGAAAATATGGTCAGAACTAACTGTTAAGAAAATGTTATAAGTATTCCAATCACGCAAGACCACATGGCTTCTCACTGCCTATATATAAATCCAAGTGTTCTAAAAACACTTGCTTTTAGGGCACAGTGACCTCTCAATGAATATGAATAGACTGCCCTGGATATATTTGACATCCCATATCCATGTACATTTCACCCAAATTTGATTACACACGTGACAGGTCTAGCTAAACAGGAGGTGCTTACCCTTCGGGAGCACCAGGCCTCACTTCTCTGGTGAAGTTTATGTGGCTAACCTAACTTGTCAGTTTCAAAGTTTTTACTTTGCTTCTGGATTGTGATTCAAACATGGATTAGTATACATGTATATGTTTTTGATTTACATCCCTAGTTGGCAGCTTTGGTTTCCTCAACCATCCCAAAACTGATCTATTCAATATGAAAGAAATACACTTCAAAGGAGCTTCAACGAATTGTTGCATCAATATTGAATAGAACTTCAAAAACTGGGATACGGTGTATTCTTGAATACCATGAATAGCTAGAGAATGAAATGGAGTAATGGGTATAGTAGAGGAAACAGGAGTACCTGGAAAAAAGAACTGACCTTCAGCAAGTGAACTGACCAACTTTCCAAACCTAGATGGTAAGAGGACCTGTGATCTAGAATCAAGGATGATATCTGATGAATAATCTACTTGGCACTAGGCAGACTGTGAAACAAAAACTCACTCATCCCTGTGCTATTTCGACTTGGTCAGGACAAGTGACCGAGTGCTTTATCTGAAGTCTGCTATGACTGCTGCCAGTAAAACCAACACATCATGTAAATATTATGACATTAAAGTGTCCATAATATATCATATTTCTACCTAAATGTTTAGACTGACCAATGGGCAGTAATGGTCAATCAATATGACAATTAAGAAATAACAATGACACATTGTCCAGTTTTATATGTAAGTAATTGATTTTACCATCATATCTGGTAATAACTGTATGAAATTGACCAATCTCAAATACCTGAGGCCAAAACAAACAATTGTTTGTTTCCTGAATCCCTGAGATTCCTACTTATTTTAGCCTACACCAGTTTTGGTTCATTTTATCTCATTTATTGGGTGGGGGAGAGGAGGGGGTGGAGAGAGAGGATGGACAACACTTTTAAAACATCAAAATATTGGTATACAAATTGCTTTGCCTGCCATAGTGGTCATACTAAAAGAGACCATAGAGCCATTGATCTATTATTTTGCAAAATGACCCTATTATTAAGGCCTTAGGATGCCATATTTAACATTACATGAATAATAAAATATTAATGTTACAGTGTTTAAGAGGAAAGTTTTTGAAAATGGCCCACTGTGAAAAATTCTAGAAGGAACACTTCTGCCATATTTTTGTTTTGTGTGACTTAAGGAGAAACATAGAATTTATTGGTTTTATAGTTTAGATTGATCAATATTATAGCCATAATCAGTTTATCATTGCCGACTACCGACTAAAAATGACTAAATGATGAACACTAAATGTTTACAAACTCATGTAACTTAATTCTAAATTGTGGATAAAACTGGAGTGTTAAGAGAAAACTGACATTCGGAGAGCAAATTCTCAGATTTAAAGATCTGCCTTAGTGCCTTCAAACCTGGGCAGTGAGCTCTCTACCTTGTGTACACATACATCATAACATACAGGTGACCCATAAGCATGAGTTTTAAACCACTTGGCCACTGAGGCCCCTCAACCAATCAGAAATTGAATCTTGACTAGAAATTACTTTGCTATCCAGCTTCAATATCAAGGCAATCACTGGTAACATAAAATATGACCTATCCTGGAAACTTTTACGGGATTTTTTTGCTTTTCAATTTCCATAAATTTCCATGTCATATCCTACCTCTGATTACAGTGACAGGGTTCAAATGTGGAATTAATTCCTCGATAATTGAAATGGCGTATTAATATCTCCATAATCGGGTAATCGTTCAACGGACACAAAATTTAATCGAGTGTAGGGTAGCTTATCTTGTTATTATAGACACACATCTGCTGATTTTTGTTAACAAGTTAATCTAATAATGCACGTAAACTTAATTGAATCTCCATCTAAGAAAGAGACAAATTATGATCGTTTCCCAATTACTGTATACCATAACCATTTTGATTGGAGGGCAAAAACTAGTTGGATATTTTGCGTTTTTGATTAATTTTCTGTTGCAAATAAAAGTTTCATCTTGGAAATATCAGTCAAGCTATATTAAGAATGTGTGTGCATTACATATCTGATGGTTCTAGGACCACATTTGTAGGTTTGTTTGACATCATTGTAGCACTTTCAGAGAAAACCACCAATCTCTAGCAAGCAATGGGGCCTTGGCAGCCAAATGGTCTAACAAGCCTGCTTAAAGATCACAGCACCTCTCGCTGCATAGGTTCAAATATCAATCATCACAGATCTTAGTGTGAGAGAGTTTGTCAGTTCACTTTTCAAATGTCAGTGGGTTTTATCCAGACACTCCAGTTTCCTCTGCAGTTTCCTTATCTGGTTTGATGCCAGACTAACACTGAGTAGTACTATATATCTACATACCTGTTTTAAATATGTGTTCATCCAGTTTGTAAAGGTCTTTTTCTGTACTCTTTCTTGTTCATCTAAAACAAATTAAAATTCAAATCAAATTTAAATTAATTCATATCAAAATTTTTAGGTACATAACTTTATAACTTTTCTATAGTGTATACATCTTAATTGTCATCCTTCAGTTTCTCTCTATATCAAGTTCTCTCTCTCTCTCTCTCTCTTCTCTCTCTCTCTCTCTCTCTCTTTTCTCTCTCTCTCTTGTCCACATACATACATAATATATATAACTCTCTCTTTCTCTTGCACACATATAGCATACTTAATCCAGTCTTCACTAGCTTAACTAACCAGAGACATTGCATCTCTCTCTCTCTCTCTCTCTTACACACATACACACACAAAACACACACTTTTTTCACTATATAGCATCAATAATGCAACTCTCTCTCTCTCTCTCTCTCTCTCTCTTACACACACACACACAAACACACACACTTTTTTTACTATCAAGCATCAATAATGCAACTAACTCTCTCTCTCTCTCTCTCTCTCTCTATCTATCTATCTATCTATCTATCTATCTCTATCTCTCTGCAAATGAAATTGGCTATTGTAATCACAATAATGACATTTTTCTTTTGAATGCTGCAGAATTTATTAATAAAATTGAGACAAAATTACAATCTTTTATTCATATATTTGCACAACCAACAGAAAAAAACTCCAAAATTGTCCAAAAAACAAAGACAAAGTAATTAACAAAGACAGAGTTATTAACAGTTTGACCAATGAGAAAAGAAAAAAGAAATTATTGGACAGATGTTTCAGACGCATTGTCGACACTTTTTTGCTGTTAAGAATGTCTGGAATACACAAAACAATGATGTATTATAACTGCTTAGAGAAATAGCTGACCAAGTAAGATTCCGCAGAATGATTGAAATGTACTAGTCGACCAACAGACCGGCTGGCCAGGCTGATCATTTTGTATTAGCTCTAACGCACACGCACACATAAACCTTGAGATCATTGACCAAAGAAACCTTAAGGGCAATCTTAGCAGCTAAGATCAATAATGTTACATTACAAGTATTTTTTCTATAGGTAGACTCGAGAAATAACATTTTTTGTTCTAGTCCCAAGATACTATTGTTTGCGACTAGAAAAAACAAAGAGATAGAATGGAAATGTAAATCTGTCATATAATAGCAAATATAAGATTTCTTTTTGCAGACTTGAAATATAACCTTTCCTGTCTTAATTGTTTTTCTTCAAGTCCGGATTGCAGGATGTTTGTTACTACTAATAGAATTGTTTGACCTGATGGAGTTTTATGACCAAGTCAAGATTCATTCACTTATATCAGGGTAATCAGTTCAAGGATGGCAGAGGAAACTGGAGTGTCTGCAGAGAACCACCAACCTTAGCAAGCAAACTTCTGCAAACCTCTGTCTGGAAAATAAAGAATCTCATCCATCGGGTTGAGATTTTTTATGTCTCTATATTCTATTAGACTTGGAGTCAAAGTAACATGAATAACCTCGAATTTGACCTTGTCGTCAAGGTTGTGTAAATAATCTTTCTATCAAAGTAGCATATAAGACAACCTTGATCTTTAATCAGCTCCCAAAATCATATTTCAAAAGTCATACTTCAGCTGTGTATTATTTTCAGAAACCTAACTCCAAAATTCCAGCTGCATTGTAAATACAATATATTTGCAAAAAAGACCCCAACAAGCCATATAACTCACTATTGGCGATATTTCCTACAAATCACACAGAATTCTGATATTTCAGACGTTAATTTGACAGAAAATTCATTATTGACAATACAACTGTCAAAACAGTATCCTAACAGACATGTAAATTTATACAAAAATCAATAAATTCTGACTTGTTTTCTTAACACAATACATACATATTTAATTTTAAATCAATAATTCTCTAGTATTTTGAAAACAAAAGCGATACATATTGTGTCAATAACAAATGAACATTTAAACGGTTGAAGAAGTATATTAGTAGCTTCTACAACCAAGTAATGTTTAAAGATTCTTCCTTGAAAAGGGGAACCATCAAAATCGCTGGCTTGTGCATCAATGTGCCAAGGTTCAAATCCCACACAGGACCAGTCTAACTATATGACAACAACAAAGTTTCGCTTTTTCAGAACTCTTGTTTTCTCCATCATTCCACAATTAATGAAATAGTCTTGTGAAACACCATTCCAATCAACAAACTTATTTCAAGAGTAAGTAAATCTTGGCTTTAAAAAGAGATCTAACCAAATCATTGTTTCTTGAGAAAGTATGCTGAAGGAAGGTGCATAGGGAAAGAATCTTGTCTAGAGATGTAAAACAGCATTACTTCACTGTAAATATAAGAAATCCCAAATTCATTGACACCATATAAGAAACACCATTTGTTCGGTCAGATTTTGGTGTTACAAAGAAGTGGGATGATAAATCGAGGGAGGTTTATAAAGAAAAGTACATAGTGGATCTTCAAAAAAATTTGGCAATAGGCAAAGAAGTAAAGTTATTGTGAGCATTATAATGAGATTTTACTGTAATTCTGAAAGACTGCGGTTCATTTTTGAGTCTTTATTCAAACTACTTTAATGCAGAATATTTTCCAATCCCGAGGCTCTCCTCAAAAAACCATTCTACTGGTATATATAATCAATGGTCAATAAAAACAACAAATGTTCTGTAGATAATAAAACTGTTTATGTGAAGTTAATAAAATCACATCATCAGACTGTAGGCGTGATGGCCCAATCAATACCAACTCAATCAACTAATTGTAATGAAAGACAACATTGTACTAATGTGATAACTTCCTCTACTTCCTGGAGCACCGCTATGATAGATGCTGAGTTTAATTTTTACAGTGCAACCAGTATAATATGATAACTTCCTTTACTTCTAGGAGTAGGGGTATATTAGATGCCAAGTTTCATTTGTTTCAACACAACCTGTATAAACTCTACACTGAAAACCAAAAAGCCCTGTTTAAACCGATATTAATTTAGTAAATCAATTAGTGCAATTTAAACCCTGTCTAATTTGGTACGAGTGTTCAGTTTATATAGTGGACGAACCCATTTTCAACAGTGATGGAAAATATTACTTTCAGTTCATGATGATGCGAAAAAGGAATTTTTAAATAAGGATCACAAAGGTAGTGTTGTGCAAGAATAAACTAGAGCTATCAATGAAGATGATGTATACTACACCCCTATCCCAACCCTGCATAGCTTTTATCTAACATAAGACTAGTTTTTTCTATCCGATTTTATGAAATACATGTTTTATCGAACACGCATGGTACAGAATCTTGTATTACCACACTGTGGTGATACAACATTGGCGGTAAAGTACACATGCACCATCTCATTGTGACGTCATTGGAGAGTCTTCGATTAGTCAAATGTAAATAATGACGTCATTACTAGAGAACAAATGTCAACATAGTGACTCGTAGTGATACGACTACGAAAAAAGGACTTGACCTGATACTGAGGGTTGTACATACACACTGTGTATATAATATGCATGTATCATAGAGTAATTAGCATCTCATATCATCATCAAACAAGTTACAACTTCATGTTAGGATAATTCTGATCATAATTATGATCACAAGTGCACAGGATCTGCTCAGAAGTAACAACTGTGCATAAATTCAGAAAAATGGGATCATGCATAAGTGAATAAAACTGTTTACAAAATAAAGTCTACAGATAGATGGACAGACAGACAAGTTCATTCCAGTATACCTTCCCTCTCCTTAGGAAAAAAGGTTTTTTTTAATCTTGATATGATAAAAACAATAATCTCTTTATGAATGGACAAAGAAGGGATCTTACTCATTAATTTTAAGGTAATTCTAACATGATTTTAAAACCCTGTAAACCACCCGACATTAAACCCAGCTTAAAAAGTCATGTATTGAAAATTCCTAATCTGATATCAATGGAGGCACTTAAATAAAAATATTATATAATGGTGTGATTATTTTAGGTAAGTAAAACCAAGTTCTAAACATTCTTGTTCAATGTTGATTGTAAACATCAATAGAAAATAAAAACAAGTCCAAACAAACAAAATTTAATTTCATAAATAAATAAAAGGCGTCATGGTAAATTTGGTTAAAGTACTCCGGTAATATGATCAATAACTAGACTTTATCAATGAACAAGCAAAATTTTGTTTTCTATCAATGTACAGTTTCATAAAATTATGATAATAAAGAGAGAGAGAAGGGAAAGGGTATCTGAAAAATTACATACAGTCAAACATGTCTATAAAGGCCACCCGAGGGAACCAGTAAAATGGGCCTTTATCGGCAGGTGGCCTTTATATACAGTCAAACCTCTCTAAAAAGACCACCAAAGGAAACCAGTAAAAGTGGTCTTTATACACAGGTGGCCTTTATATACAGGTTCAAATAATATGAATAAAGAACAATAGGGATATAATTCTACTGGTCCTTATAAGAAGGTGGTTTTTAAATAGAGGTGGCCTTTAAGGCAGGTTGGACTGTACTAGCTAAACATAGTAGGCACAGTGCAATAAGGATTTATGGTAATAATGTGTCATGCCCACCATGAGTGAGGGATACAAATTTGATCTATCATGAAGGAACATGTTTCTAGCCTAGTTTACTATGTGAAATACCAGGGTTCAAACCCCAGACCAACACCTGACACAGCAAACCTTGTTTAGAGCTCTAAACTGATAGACTAAGTGAAACACTCAACAAACACATCTATTAGCATTTTCAATCATAATGTAACAAAGTTCTAGTCCATTTCATTACTATCTTAATGCTGCCAGGGGTCAAACCCCAAACCTCCAGAGCTGACACAGCATCCCCCTCCAAACAATTTTGATCTCCTAATACCTAGCCTACCAGTATTTCACTACTATGTTAATGTTGTTAACTTCAGTGATAGATTTTAGCAGTCCATAATTTGTCTTAGCTTTAGGTCCTGTCTTAATTTATGTGATGGTCAGCTGTAATAAAAATTTATGACCGGTCATTTAATGTCCAGTTAATGTGTGATAGAATTTTTCACAGTTGAATAAGTTACAAGTCTGTTCTGTTGTAACCCTAAAGGTTCATTCTACTAACCAGTGCTTTTTTTTTAGTTTCAACCACATGAAGTGGTCAAGAGTAAAAAAAAATATCCCCCTGAAATGGGGGACTAATGTCACATAAAATATGCAAGAAAATATTATTTAGTTTAAAATGATTGATTGATTGATTGATTGATTGATTGACTGATTTATTGATTGATTGATTGATTGATTGAATGGGGTTTTATGTCCCAGTCAAAAATATTTCACTTATATTGAGATGTCACCAGCTTTAGGTGAAGTGGCAGAAATTTTATCCCAAAATTGCAGTGTGCTCGCAACAATCAATGTACATGGATATTTAGTTCTTTATTGTGCCACAACTATCATGAATTCGAAACAGCTATCCTAAAAAGGACCCAGCATCTTTCATTTCTAAATATGACATTGCTAATCCAAAGTTTGATAGAATTTTCCACTGAATGTTACACTGAATAATTGTTCCAATTCTTACTGAAATTAACTTGGACTATAATTCATTACAAAGTACTGGTTTTAAAGGGTCTTACTAATACCATGCCATGAAATATATGTTTTCAATAATAAATTCTGATCAAAATCTGAGCTGCTAATGCCAAGTATTAAACTCTGAGCAAAACTAATGGTAATTGCGCCATCGCTTTTAAAACCCGACATGAAAATTAAAGAGTTTTTAACTTGAAATTTTTATTTTTTTATAACAAATAAACTTTTTATGATAAATTATTTTATTTTTTGTTAAAATCAAATAGAGGCATTTTCTGAAAAGAATTCATTGAAATTTGTAATCTGAATTTTTATCAATTTGTTTTTTTTTATAAAAAAGTCAGCTAAATTTAAAAACCTTGAGTGATTATGCCTATCTTGATAACCTTTATAATTAAAATTTAATATTCTTCAAAACTTTGAAATGAATGTTTAATCACACAAAGTCATGTTAAAAACAGACCAAGTAGTATTAATTAAATATATTTCAAATACTAGTAAAAAATTAAACAAACAATTTGGCACATCTCCATTTTTTTAAAATGAAATTGACGACTTATCAAAACATGAAAAATGAATTGTTCATTTCAATTCATATTTTTTTTTCAAGTAAAAAATTTGACCTTCTTAGATTTCTTACTCGAAGGCAAAAACATAAATTATTCTTGCATGCTTAATTTTTGTGTTTTGTTTGTTAGTTCAATGCGATCTGGCCATAAAAGTGAAAATATTTGTCTAAATATGGCCTTAGTTAGTTAGCCTTCAGCCAACAACTGTTATTATAGAAAACATGAATTATTTTCTCTTTGAAGGGGGCCCCGCCAATTAACTAAATGTGGTAGTTTTTTGCTTATGATCTATGATCCTAATCAGACAGATTTAAAATTGTAATAATATTTGTTTTTTAATTTTTAATATTTATGAAAACATTACCACCTTAAAGATGTGAAAATCAGACATTTATAACAGAGAAGAAAGTAAGATTGAAAATTGTCCAAGTGAAATTGGGTCTCTCGTATTCTACTCAAGATTCATTCATTCATAAATGATTCATTCATTCATTCATTCATTCATTCATTCATTCATTCATTCATTCATTCATTCATCAGTCAAAAGTTTATATTAATATCTAAAAACATGATGATGTTGCCAGTGTTTGGTGTCAAGTGCCTACTGCAAATGAAGGTCATGAAATTCTTTTTTCCAGACCTTAATGACAAATTATGATAAACATTATAATCAGCATTAACATCAGTGCATGCCCACATGTGCAACATTTCTTCAAAACTTAAAATTTATTCTAATAAATTTTCTAATGATTAAGCAATTCTTTAAATAATACATGTGTGCTTATAAAAAACTTTAACAATTCCTAATACCAGGCTATAAAAAAAATTATTGATAACATTTTGATCTAAATTGAAATAATTTTCCAAAAATCATAGTCTGGAGGGTTGCCAGATGACACTGATTATTAAAACACTGTGGACACAGCCGATGAAATGTGATTACATACTATTTAAACACAGTAAACAAAGAATACAGGTATCTACACGTATTAATGACAAATGTAATCAATAAATTCAATAAACGTGGGTCGATTAAGATGAATACAAACTTTTGACGGAGCAACACAAAAATTCTGACAATAAATATATATAGTATATCATATCTTATACACGCTGACGAGATTTAATTCCTCAACCTATATAGTAGACCAAAAATTTCTTAAAGACTGAAAGTTTGGAGATATCCGAGTTAGCTAGCTATTGAAAGGATATTAAAAAGATTTATTAAAACAATAAACGTGTCAGGACCCAGAAAATTAAATATTTTATATAATTCATATAATATATTATACATGTATGCTTTAAACCAATAAATCACAAATACCCCTTATCTTAACCCGATAAAGTTCTTTGAAATTGTAGCATTGGATTTTTGGAAAATCTATAACATTTAAAATACCAATTTCTTAAAAATAAATCTGACTGATAGACAAAATTTTATGTGACAGTGGTAAATTCATTGCAAGTTCATTTTAAGAGGTTTCCCATACCTACTTTCACTTTTAAAATTTGCTGTAAATTGCAAAATACATGTAACAAATTTATTTCAATCAAAGGTTTCATTAAATGCATTGTGAGAACAACTTCTAACCAAGTTTGTTTCGTTATGCACAGACCCACTTTTGACTTTAAACCAAAAAATTTTTAATTTATTTAAATGGGAATAGACAACATCCTCTCTAAGGATATAAGTCCTGATAACATAAAATGATCTGCCATGCAAATTATTATTCATGAGTATTGATACCCATTTGATGTGTAAATCATGAAAAATGTATGCAAACATTTCCTGGTTCACTGTGCAAATATTAATAATGTAATTGAATATTTTATTTGACATATCGTATGTTTCTGTAAATAAGTCATCCTGGTGGAGTGGAGTGAAGTGGAATGCAGTGGGATAAGAGTTTTAACACAAGTCAAGATTTCTATTAACTTACCAGTACAAGTATATAAAGGTGGTCAGTTTGTGAATGGTTGAGGAAATCAGAGTGCCTGTAGAAAACCACTGACCTTCAGCAAGTGAACTGACAAACATTTTCATACCAGGAGTGGCAGACTTAATTCAATATTAGCTGACAAGATGTAAATTATCATTCAAACCAGATAAAACACTTAATCTATCGTAAAAACCACTTAAAGAAAGTACTATGCCCTAAAAAGATATGATATTCTTCCCTACATTCACACACATACATGCCAAAGTTTGGTGGGTTTTTCCAGGCACTCTGGTTTCCTCCACCATACCTTGACTTTGGTGTAAAACACCATCACTCAACTCTACTCCTAAATCTTCACATATAAATGCCCATTTATACATCTCCAAACCCTCACACACATCTACTCTTATATAAGCACATGTTCAAACACACTAAAATTCTATTTATTGAACCTTACCTTTCAGAGACAGAACTCTCTCTGCAAACACCCGTGTTTGGTAAGTTAAATTCATATTTGACGCCATCGTGATGACGTTGTTGTACCAGTAATCTCAGTCCCACTCAAAATATCATGTGTAAAACATTTCCCATTTGTAAAACATTAATTTCCAATTTGTCAATATAAAAAACAAGTTTTGATCCTTTTCCATTGATTAACTTCTTGCTGGTCATTCCATCAGAATATGTCCAGTGCCAGTGGACATTACCATAGGAGTTCCCCCGACCTCCTATAGCATCTGATGGAGCCAGCCTCTCTAACCTTCCTGCCTCACAAACACCTGGGTCTAGTAAATTCCAACCAAGCTCTCTATATTAACACCTTCACAGGACAACGACAAAATCCCAAGTGTCTAAAAGACCATGACTATAGTTCCACGACTAGATATATATATATATAATAATAGCTTAGAGCAGATCAATATCTCCCTGTGTCTTTGAATACCTACATTCCCGCGCCATTCAATGTGTGGACATAATAGATTATTACTTATCCTCAAAAATAAATCTATCTGGTGATTGGTTCATTTAAATACTCAAATTTTTCTTTGGCACTTGGTAAAGGTAATTTGACAAATATTTATAAGAGGGAGCCGGTGTGTTATGCTGATTAACAAATTTCGACCTCCTCTCAGGTGTAACAGTCAACTTTCAACATGTTTATATTATCCTAGCCATAAAATATAGTGAATATATATAAAATACCTTGATCTTTACATATTTATATATACATGTATGTCACAGGTAAAACAAAATCCTTCAACTTGAGGAGAGGTGGGGTAGGGGGCATGTTCAATTTTAATCACTTTTAAGCCTGTCTTTCATCAAGGTTTTTTTCTGTATATTCTGCATAGACATGATCTACCTGAATTGTCAATTATTTAATTTTTTTCTGATACAACTTTTTTATATGTTTACAATAAGGTTACACAATTAAGTTTTCTGTTTGAGATCTTAAACACAGGTTCTATCCCATAATAGTTGTAAAAAAAATTCAGTTCAAAGAAATGTTAAAAAAATAGTGAAGAAATTCAGAATGTCATTTATGTGCAAACATAAAAGCTAGCTAGTAATGTAGATTCTCCCAATCTAGGACATTATCCTTGAACCGACAATTTTACACATCGAAAAAAAATCTACAGTAAATGAGTTCTTTAGAGCAGCAAAATTATGCCTTGATTATGAGGTCTTACATGTGACCCTCATTATGATGTGTATTAATTGATTATTATATTATGAATAATTAATTGCCGATCTTTATCACTGAATAACAAGTTGCTAAATATGTATATTATCTCTTGCCCTGCCCACACTATAATATTGTTAATATCACAGACACATCTATTGATTCATATTCCATTCAGGCATATGAATTCTATCTATATGAATTACACAATTTCAGTTAAATCCACAAATTTTATCATAAACATTAAAACAACTGTCGGTAAATTTCAAAATTTAGAAAAATTGGAATGCATATCCAACACTATATCAATTGATTCCAAAATCTCTGAAGATGTACACCTAACTCTCTTCAGATGGATTTCCAAAATGTAAATTTCCAATATCCAACTCCCTAGGAATTTCAAAATTTCTAAAAATCTACAGATGAACAAACAATTTATCCATTAATATGTGAATTTTAAAAACTCTGAAGATTTATCAACTGAGAATTTACACTTCTCTGGTATCAGTGGTTCTATTTCCTGTCTAATCCTGTTACCAACTCTCCAGGTTATAGGCAAGTCTATAATGTGTTAATTGCATGATATAATTATGTTTGTTTCATTAATTAAAACAAACTCAGAGCACCTTAACACATCATGATATTAATACATGTATTTCATCCAGTACCAACAGATCTAAAGGTTTTCATCATTTCCTGTCTAATCCTGTTACCAACACTCCAGGTTTTAGGCATGTATATCATTTGTTAATTACATGGTATTTCATTAATTAAAACAAACTCGGAACATCTTAGCACATTATGATATAAACATTTCTTTTCATAATTATAAACATCCAGTGTTGTTTTTCCCCATCAAATTCATGAAAGGAATAGCAGTAATTCCAAAATTACGAGAACACATGTACCGTAAGAAACAAAATTTTGTTAAGATTCACAAATATGTGCATAATTTTGCTTAATGACCCATTAGTTCCATGAAAGCATTCACAAATATGCACATTATTTTCCTACATTACACGTTAAAATTACACACATTATTATCATGAATTTTTTGTTATGAGATCAGAATCCCAGTTCAAACAAAATATCTTCAAAAGACTAAAGTTGTCATAAATAGTGTAATAAAAACTTAAATATCTCTTTATCCTAGGATGATCCTGTCATTAATACTAAAATCCAAGCTTTGTATAAAAGGTAAAATGTCATATTAACTTTTTTACAGTTTACTAATCCAAAAAGCAGTTCCCAAGTCACGGCTACAGCTAAAGTGATCAAACAGGAAAAATCCAAAATAGGAAACACACAGGTTTGGTATTGTAGTGGTGAAATGAAAAACTAAAACTCTACAGAAATCAATTCAGTGTCAAATAACAACACCATACCCAGGCACTGAAGTTGAAAATACAACAGAAATTCAAGATAATTGTCTTCAATTAATTAACATTATAATCACTTGGATTTCAATTAAATTAAATCAATTTCCATTTGAACTGTAAGACTACAAAAATTAACTCGCTGATGAAAAACATATTTCCTGGCACTTAGGTTAAAAATGCACTGAATTCAAAATATTGTCTTCAATTATTTAATAAACATTATTATCACTTGGGTATCAATTCATTGAAATTAATTTCCATTTATGGAAGTTTTGATTTCAGATGCCCAACAAACAAAAGTTTTATATCCATCAGACATGAAAATGATTGCATGGATGTTAATTCACTTAAATCAATTTCTATAAGACTAGTAAGTTTTGATTTCAGATTCCTAGCAAACAAAAGTTTTATATCGCAATCTCCAATGTTTAGATAATCCCTATCTATCTAGTATATACATCCATTGATTAGCCATAAATGAATCCGGATTGAAAATAAACAATATGGTCCTAACCTTCCAGAACCAATTCAACAGCTGTGTAGAGGCCAATGAAATTGATGAAATCGACAATCCAATGTAAATTCCAAACATGAAACTGATATGAAATTGACGACTTTCTTGAATGGACCTGAAGTCTCAAGGTTACCGCAGAAGGTTTAGCACTGCTAGTTTATAGAACCTGTTTTTTTCTTCATAATAAAAATAAATTCTCTGCAAAAAAACCATGCCAAGTTTCTTAATAATGTGTTTACCAGATCACAAAAAAATCCCAGGAAATGATAAACAGCAGCACATGTAATTTATGATGTAAACAATGAAGGAGGGAAAAGTGCAACCACTCAGGAGAATTCAACACTTATCATCGCCCAATCTTTACATCAAACGAAAACAACATACTGAGATGTGATTGAAACAATCTCAATCTGCCTCAAAATAATGTGAAATGCTAAATGTAACACGCCCAATCATTAATATCCTTTTCCCTCCAATTTTAATTCAATGATTAAGTTATGTGTAAATTGAGTTTCAGTTTGTGATGCATTTAATAGTTGGGGTTTTCCTCATCAAGTATTTCTATATTAAGATCATGTGAATTACAGATTTTTGTGCCTCCCAATCTTAATTTGGACCCCACCTCATTTTCACTTTTAATGCATTCAATTTTTTCACCTCACTTAAAAGATATATTTTAGCCAATTTTATTGTGCTAGCTCCATGCAAGCATCTAACCACAAATCACTAGTTTTACAGAGCGCTAGTTGTTTTCATTGTGCAATGCCCATTAGCATTATATTTAAATGCCAGAATTATATCCTTTTTTGTGGAATGAAGTGACTGCCGAAAAAGCCACCCCCCTTGAAAGTGAGAGCATTCTTGACGTTTCTTGCATGTTTGACAGAACAAAAGAAATTAAACATCTTGCCCAACTGCACAAGGACACATTATGTCGCTCTCCTGGGAGTTAAACCCACAACCCTTAAATCACAAGTCCTGTGACCTTGATTGCTTAGCCATGTCTCTATATATCAAACCTCTTGGAGTTGAACCACAACCCTTTTCGCCACACATCAACCCACAAGGCTAGCAGTGACCTTGATCGTTTGGCCACATGTCACTCACTACATTAAGCTAGTTTAAAATACTTTACGAGACATCTAACTGACTGCATTAATATGATTTTAACCCTCAGTACATTCTACAACTAATTTTTATTTAAAACAGCTTTCATCCTACTGGGTAATGATACCTCATCTATCCTTGTCCAGGATAAAAAGCAAAAAAAGTACAAAATACAGAGGGAAGACATTTTAATGTTATTATATCACCATGACAACACTTTTACTTCAATAAATTTCTCACTAGGAGTCGCACATGAAAGAAAACACAGCAACATCATGATTTTCTGAAGAAAGCTGCTCACATGGAAAACATCGTAGGTAATAAATTAATTTCTGGTTGATAGTACAGGTGTAGGTAGGTATGTATGTTAAGATGTGTGTATTCCATCATTTTAGCACCTTTAATGACAGCCCAGACAAATGGTCATCACTTAAAGGTGACCAACTTGTCAAAATTAATTATACTGCATATCAATTAGGAGTTTTTTCTCTCTTTCTGGTACATTTTAATGCATGCTTAATGTTGTTTTTTAATTAATATCATTTAGGAATTTTTTCTCTCTATCCAGTACATGATGATAAAGCCCCACAACTATGTAATTTATGAGAAACAATTAAAATTAAGTTTCAGGAAATATCAAATGAAAGAAGATCTAATCAAGATTGTAGATACACAATATCAAGATTAGTATTGTGAAATACTGTGTACATGT
Organism: Anadara kagoshimensis; assembly: GCA_021292105.1. Taxonomy (NCBI): domain Eukaryota; kingdom Metazoa; phylum Mollusca; class Bivalvia; order Arcoida; family Arcidae; genus Anadara; species Anadara kagoshimensis. The sequence goes on along the minus strand of CM037858.1, from coordinate 19,284,253 downwards.
ATATATCCTCGATATCTGTAAAATCATGATACAACCCATCTGGTGGGTGGGTGTGGTCACCTAGAGTACCATCAATATCTTGTATAAATATTATATCTGTGTAAATTATAAATCCATAAATATTATAAATATCAATAATAGATGTTTATTTTATATAAATGTAAACAAAACTTATTTTACAAACCATAAAGATATAAAATTATATAGCTATGTGAAATCATGATCTAATAAATAAACATCAATATATTAAATGGGTTTGTGGATAGGTGAAGTTTTGTAGTGTAATGGAAGTACAGTAGAACCTGTTTTAAAGGTCACCTCTATATAAGAGACACCTGCTTTCACAGGCAAGCAAAATTATATCCCAACTGCTCTTTATTCATGTTATTTGGACCTGTATATAAGGGTCAACTGCCAATAAAGGCCACTTATAAGGTTCCCTTAAATGGCTTTCATTGACAGGTTCCACTGTATTACGTCCCAGTCAAGATTCTTTCACTTACATTGAGGCCACCAGTTCTTGGACATTGGAGGAAACCAGAGAGCCCAAAGAAAAACACTGGCCTTCAGCAAGCAAACTGAGAAACTTTTAGCACAGAGATCTGCCTGAGTGGGATTGAAACCTAGGTAGTGAGGGCTGTGATCTGTACGCAGACTTTAGACCACTCAGCACCAGAGACTTTTAGAGAATAGGTGGACTGCTTGGTATTGCTAGACAAGTTCACTTGGGTAGAATTTGATGGATTTACTAACTTAACAAGGTTATACACCCAAATCAAAATTTTATTCAGACCCAACTTATTGATCATAGTACCCTCTAAGACAGGTCCTACCGTGAGAAAATTGGCTAGTTCACTGGTTACCATTATGCCATTCCACTTTTCTTCATTTACCAGAGTATTTTTTCAATATGTTTGCACAACTAAGTTTTATGTAATAATTGCAATCTAGACCAAAGTACTGAGGTAAAAATGCATTTACAAATTTTCAATATTTTATAAAGGATTGAAAAACCAAATTATAATTTACATGGTAAACGATACTAAAGTCATATTGAGAAATTCCAATTATATTACCCTCCTTTGGTAGTGATGTTTAAAATTGTTAAAAGTGTTACACAAACATAATTATTTTAAAAATTTGTTCTTGTAAAATAAAGAATTTTAAACTTAAAAAACTTTCAATATTCAAAATTAAATAAACATTACACAAATCAAGAAAGAATTCTTGACTTTAAAGCTTTAAAGGGGGGGGGGAATTAGTCAAACTCCAGTTTCAAGTTGGACTGATTTTAAATGGTCTGTAATAAGATATGTTAGCAACAACTGTACAATTTTTGTAAAATCTATACATTTTGGGAGTAAAATTAGCAAATTATCAAAACAATTTTTTTTCAATGTAACAATATCATATTTTTACACCAAAGATTCCCTAAAACCAATTACAACAGTCATTACCAAATGTCAATAAATATGTTTATCAAAGACATGCACAATACATCATATTGATTAATATTTCTGGAAAATCGCAATAAATAACATTATAAATGAATATTCTCTAAACTCCTGCTGTTTTATTTCCATTGTTCCAATCATTGTTAATTATATTTAATACAATTTGATCTGAAGAAGGTTCTTTACAAATGGGAAAATATGGACAACTCCATCTGTCCAATCATGAAGGTCTTATAAATGAGAAACTATAGATAACTCAATCTACCGTATCTAATGAAGAGGGTCTTATAAACACTGGCTGGGTATAACAAGGGAGATAATCTAGCAAAATATCATCAAGTATGACTAAGCAAGGGTCTTATAAATGGGATAATACAGACAACTCAAATTGTCCAATAGGTGGACATAACAAGGGAGATAATCTAACATCATTAGCTCTTGACAAAGTTTGAAGGCTTGTCTTGACAGGCTTGTATCCTGATTGAAGTCAAATATAAACAAAGTATGTGGTTAAGACTGATGAGTACCATTATTAAATCCATAAAATTCCCGAAAGAGTGAGAAAATTTATCCCCTTCATAGGTCTTTATCAACAATTTTATGGCTGCCTTTAATGAATGTTCCAGGCATTAATTCAGCTTACATTATCCTTTTTTACTTCCTAAAACACAATTTTTCTGCTTCTTCTTCTGATGAAAACATATACATGCATGTCACTAAAAGCAATGTGTCTAACCAATCTTAATCCTAGTCAGAGTTTTTAAAAAAAAACAAAAAAAAAAACTATTTATTTGGACCTTTTCTGGTTCATTCAGTACAGGTTTTATATTGGCTCACTTGGAGTGGAGTAGAGTTTTACGCCCCAGTCAAGAATCATTCAATTATATTGAGATGGTTAGTTCAGGAAAGGTGTAGAAAACTGGAGTGCCCTGAGAAAACTACCACCCTTCAGCAAGAGGACTAATAAACTTTCTCACACTATGATCTGCCCAGAGTGGGGTTCAAACCGAGGTGGAGAGGCACTGTGATCTCTAAGTTCCCTCTTTAGACCAGTTGGCCACCTAAGCTCCAAGGCTCATTTGGGTGATGTTGGTCTTGGTTTAAAAGATGCAAAGCAAACTCAAAGTACATGATCAAAACTCCCCTTGAATATGATATCAGGTAATCACAATGTTCATCAATAATAAATCCTCAGCTTGTCAAAGGTCAATGGTTTTCTCTGGGCACTCTGGTTTCCTCCACCATTCATGATCTGACTACCTAGATATAAGTAACAACATCTTGACAAGGATGTTGACTGAAAATTCTGGTCGTCTTATATGCGTGGGATAGCCTGAAGTCTCCAAAATGACAGGAAAATCCCATTCCCGTCTTACAGGTGGAGTAGCCTTATAGTCAGGATTTACGGTAAATACTATTACTCCTCTCCTGGACTGATACAATGTGAAATGTGAAATGACTTTGCTCTTGGTTAAACCAAGCAGCCCGACTTAAACACCCAAAAACTAACAAATGCTACAAAAATGTGCAACTAAATTGGGTGGTTACACAACACTTTTATTCCTGACTGATTAACAGCTACTAAATACTATATGAGTAAGTTTCTCCCTCCCAGGGTCGCTTAAATCTTCTACTTATATAAGAATGCAGTATTTATTATATCATTTTACTTTTTTTCAATCTCAGATGACATCACCAAGGAGACTTACTGTATAAGCATGAGTGTGCATATTCAACTCAAGGTGCATTCATTTACATACATAGTTACTGTATTTATTTTATAAAATTAAATATATAATTTAGCTAAATTGTTGATCATTTACAGTAAAACCTGTCTTTACTGAACTCAATCAAGCAGATCCTAGTGAGAAAGTTTGTTAGTTTCCTTGACAAAGTCCTACAGGCAATCCTGTTTGTTCCATCATCTCAGAAATGGCCTCTTCGGTGTAAGTTAAAACTCCACTAGGTGTAAAATGTCATTTCTCAATCTGTAGTTTGGTATCAGTGTAACACTCTGTATAGAATCATGTCTTTCAACATGACCAAACAAATGTAATCTTTGGTCAAAATTTTGCATTCATAACACCTTATAAAAGAATAAGTCAATAAGTTATCTATTTTAGAAGAAACAGTTTATCAAAACACAAATTAATGGAAATAATTCTGCATATTTTCAGAAAAAGTAAACAAACTCCAAACTCCATTCTGATCACACATTAAAATTGTTAAAGAAAAAAATATTGTCAATAAGTTATTTATTTCAATCAAAATATAAATCAAAAGAGATTATTATGTATTTTCAGAAAAAGTAAACAAACTCCATTCTGTTTATATTTTATGAATTTATTTATTGCCAGAAATACATTATCAAATTAAAATTCAAGGGAGATAATTCTGTAATTTCAGAAAATGTAAACAAACCCATTCTGTTTCAATAAAACGTTATTGAACAAGTACAAAATATCATGCATTTACAATGAAAATCAAGTTGATAACTTAATAAAGCTTTATCGATTTTATTTCTCGTAATTTTTAACGACAACAAAGAACCTCGCCGTTATAACTTACATGCTAATGTTTTATTTCTGAGCGTTCATTCGCAAAAATCAATCAAGGTGTATTATATACCTGTGGCATTTCCCATTTACATGTAATCAATGACATGAAAATTCAATACACATCTAACTTAAATTATGAGCTCGAGATCGGGTCCAATTCACATCGCAGATGAATACTATAAAATCAGGTCCCATTCATACATGTATCATAAGATCAATCTAGATTGTCATATTTCATACATATATATAGCATCATCAAATTATCAAGCTAAATTGTCATATTTCATATATATAGCAACTTACCTTCGTAATTCTCGATTTCATAGATATCAGAAGCCAAGAAGTAATGTCCATGGCGACAAACTATTTCCACCATTTCACCCAAAAATCAAGTTTTTATCATCCCATGTTTTTTTTTATATTCTAATAAACTGTGGTACATCATTTTTACAAATTTGTTTCTTTTCAAACAAGTTTTTTTTTCGAACAAAATGTGTCATCATTTACATTTACATCTTCAAAACATTTTTGCTATGGGGCCACTGAATAAATTTATACAAATCTATACCATCTTAATGTAAAACAAAGTCCAGCTCAAATCATAGGTTAAATGGTCATTATTTGTCCAGATAAAATTATGCATGCAGGACATGAATACAGGGTATCTCTCCTGTCCAGCTATGTTGACCAGCGGATGTCTTAAGAGTCCCATAACCATGAATAATTAATCAAACTTTAATGAATCCAATTGTGCTAATAATGGAATCTTGCAGAATCAAATTGATGTCCAGCCAGATATAAAGGCCATTGTTTAATTCCAGGGTCCAAGCACATGGTTTCGGAGATTATCATATTTCTTCTTCATGGATCTCGGGAGGGCAAAAATCCAATACTTCCAGTTTAATTATCACAATGAAATCTCTATCTAAATGGAATGTTTACATGCCCAAGTTGTGTATAAAAATTTTTCTACATGGAGTGTTGACAACAAATATAGGAATATATAGGCACAAATTACTTGTCCGATTTTGATTTAATCTTGACCTATAGATATCGGTTCTTACCTTTTCACAATATATATTACATATAGGTAAAACATTATTGACTTGCCACGACAGGATATTAAGATGTGACCGACCATATACTTATGTTATATATATATCTATATTAGCCATTTCCTTTCTCTCCGAAATTTTACAGTTTTTATATTATTCTGACGACGGCATCGACAATAACAAAATAAACTTAACGTGTAATAAACATTCATTTTACTTATATAGACATCGCTAGGTAAACTAGAAGTGCAAATTATTCATACTTATATTTATTCAGCATGAAATAAATGAAAAGTACCTAGAGATCATTTTTACTAAAAGGTACAGGAACTATTTGATTGTAACGTGCATGAAATGAATGCATTCTATTAATCCCGGTTATAGGAAATGAATACTATTTCACTGTTGGTTTCTAAAAGAATTTTAATCTTTTAATTGAATGTGTTTGGTAAGCTTGTCCAAATTTAAGAATGCATGTTACTTCGGACTGATTTATGTGAAATTAAAATGAGTTTTTGTACGACATCTGAACATGGAAAGTAAATGTTTAAACACGGATCTCGCTCTCTAGAATCAGTAGTAGTCAAATATTAACTAAATCAATAGAAACTATGAATCTATTAATAATGAAAACTGTGAGAGTCTTCAAGGTTCTTTAGGAATAAATTAGAGTGCTGCAAAATAGAAGAGATAGAAATGAAAGCGAGAGAATAAAAAAAGAATTTTTGTAGAAGGCATTGGTTTACATATGAGAGAAGAGAGAGAGAGAGAGAGAGAGAGAGAGAGAGAGAGAGAGAGAGCATGATAAATAGTATTTTCATTGATTTTGGAGAGAGATTGAAAATGAAAAATAGTATTTTTGTAGAGTTCATTGAAGAGAGATTTTCTTTCGTTTTAATGCATTTCCTACATTTTCAAATGCATAGTGAATACAACAAAATAAATAGAAAAAATTCTATTTGTAATAAAGAGGAATTTGAAATCCATTTCCTGGTTGAAATCAAGCCAACTCTATGCACTTGAGTCAACCTTATTCAAGGTATTTTTCTGCCAAATATAATCTACTTTACTAATAACCAGATAATTTTCTGGTAAGTAAAATATTGTCTCTATCAATTAATCATGTACAGACAGATAAGTATTTTATGATATATGGCACTCATTTTTAGACTGTTAAAATGGCACCAATAGAATTTTTTAATTTCTGTTGATTTCCAGTCTTAACAACTTAATTACTCTCTGATACCAATTCACATGAAATTCAATAAACATGAATAAAGTTTAATATGGTCCTAGTTTTGTATCTAGGTTCTTTTGGAATGGTGGAGGAAACATGAGTGACTGGAGGACACCACCATTCCTTGGTAAGTGAACTGACATACTTTCTCATACTAGGATCTTCACAGAGTGGGATTTAAACATAGGGTTACAAGGGCACCGTGATCTGCAATCATGCACTTAAGACCACTTAGCACCTATGCCCATAAGATTGTAAAAAGTTGCAAAGATTATTTTACTCATATGGAGAAAAAAGCAAAAATTTAGCAATGAAGTTAAGTAATGGAGTTTCAAGCTCCAATCAGCATTTTTATTTATATCAAGTCAGTCTGTTTAAGAATGGTTGAGAAAACTGGAGAACCACCACAAAACTAGACTTTTAGTGTTTGGTTTTTCTCTGGGTACTCCCGTTTCCTCTACCATACCTGAACTGACCACCTTGATATAAATGAACAAATCTTGACCAGTGCATAAAACACAATCACTCCACTCCATTCCAATAAAGTTTGCCCCTCCTACTCCTGCATAGGACTCTGACCTGAGATTTTCCTAGTTAAATTGTTTTAAATACTTGACCTTAGCATTTGTATTTATAATAATCTACTGGTATTTAGTATTTTTAGCCACAGTGGGCAATATATTAATTTAGTTCACTCCTATAAAAGTCTTTCCAGTGCATTGCTCTCCGACCTTCGATCAATAAATTACAAGACTTGATTATAATATTTTATAATACAGCCAATATCCAATACACTTGAATTGACCAACATGAATAAGCCAATTATAACCTTCCCCCCCCCCTTTTTTTTCCCCCTAAAACTTAAAACAAGTGAAAACTTGAACATGGTGGTTTGACTGATTTTAGGGACACATATTCTTTCATCGTTTAATAAATGTCAATTTCATCAAAAATCAATTTCGTTTACAAACAAAAATTCAGACATTACTGTCACTAATTAATGTTTGTTTTCCTGTTCAAAAAAGTAATATATTAATCTTGGTGGGCGTGTCTTTATTTTCATTTATATCCAACCCATATCTCCAACAATATTTTCTTTAAATTCCCCACCTAAAGTAATTAATATACTCCTTAACTTAATTTCTCTTTGTAGGTGCAACACAAAAATACAGTGCAGTGGTATGCACCAATTAAGTTTTTTTTTCACTTAGATCGATAGTGGGTAAAAAAACAGTTTTCACACTTCAAGTTGAGTGAGTTGAGTAATGGTGTTTAACGTCCCAGTCAAGAATATTTCACTTATATTGAGACATCGCCAGCTATAGGCGAAGATGCAGAAATTTTGCCTGTGTGTTGCGCTGATGGCAATATACAGCAGGGTTCTTTAACTTGCCAAGCCCACAATGACACGGGACCTCTTTTATTTTAAGTTCCCATTCAAAAGAACCGTGACTTTCATTTCGTAATGCCTAGTGCTTGGCGAAAGGACAGTCACTACCCACTTTCAAGTCTTGGGTCAGACCTGGCCGGGGTTCAAACCCACAACCTCCCACTTACGGAGCGAGCACTCTACCGACTGAGCTACAGTTTTCACACTACGATCTGTCCCGAGTGAGATTCAGACCTAGGTGGCGGAGGCACTTTAATTCCTAAGCACACATCTTATACTACTTAGCCATCACAAAAATGGAAAACGCATGAAACCGAGGATTTTTTATATGAGCCAAATTAGCATTAATTATGAATTCTGATTAATTTCATATTTTCGCAAAATAAACTCAAAAGTCAATGATTTTTTTTTTTAAATCAGTTTCATTTTTTTTTTCACAAAATTATCATGAAATATATGTATATCTGAGTCAAAATCTCACAAAATGATTAGATGAGATAAGATACCACAATACCAATTTACTAAAAAAAAATATTTTAAATATTTTTGCATGTTGTGTAAACATTAAAAAAAAATAATTGTACTTTTTTCATCAATGTAACTGTAATTATAATCCTAATAAAAATTTTAACAATTTTTTTTTTACAGATGACCTATTTTGACCAATATTTGTTCTTTATTTGAAGTATGGTGACTTTATTTCAATCCCCTAGTTAACTGGTAAATAACAACAATTTTATCTTGTTTGTAGTCTTACGTTTTAATATTCAGTTTTTAAATATATTCAACATGTAATCGGGACTTTTATCAATACATTTTACAAAATAAATACAACTTGAAATGAACCTTAACAACTCAATTCAGGAATGTCCAATTTTGGCACTGTTCCCCAACATAAATCATGCTCTGTCAATACCCAGAATTCCACAGAGAGGGCAATATTTATCAAGGTATTAAAATTATGTGGTCAAGCATCTAACAAAATGATAACATGCTATATACATGATTTTGCACGATAAAATGCTATATATAATACTAAATATAAATGTTATAATTTTCATAAGCATTTGGCTATAGACATCACTAAGACCAAAAGAGTTATCTCCCTTTATATTTTCTATTTTACACAGCATATCTGAGTAAAAGACACTAATTTTTCAGTTTTGTTTGTTTTATTATAGTTATAGACAAGAAAATTGTTCTTTTTAATGTCAATTTGATGTGTTACATAAATTTTGCAAAGCCAATAGTGATAATAATTTGTACTTAAACAGAACGAGCAGAGCGAAATGACAATCAACAATGTTATACTCAAAACACAAAAACATGCTTATAACAAACAAGTTTATTTTTAAAGGAAAAACATCAAATTGAGCAGTTCATGCAGCATGATTATTAATAGATAAAACCGAACTTGATGCACTCCATTGATGACAGGAGTTCAACTGCAATCCATTGATGAAAGTTTGTCGTACCTAAGTCTTACCGTACACGAGTCATCCATCACGGAAAAACATAATCAGACATTAAAGACCATAATTGTACTTAATACATATACATGTTTAAAAATAAATAAATCAGAATTAACGGGAAATCTGATGTGATATTTTGTTCATAACAACAAAATTATTTATCTAACATTTCCATCCCCTGGAAAGTTTGGGGACTACTTTCTTTAATTCCTTGATGGATTTACGGCCCACAGATTTGACAGTTCCAGTGATAAACTTTTACAATGTTCTGCAATGTCTTGATTATTCTAAACAGATAAAAGATTGTTTTTATATACTTTTATCTATAGCCCATAAATTACAGGTGCAACAAAAAAAATTACAAAATATTGTCAATCTTTTTTAACATACAGCAAAAACTCACTGTAATGCCCTTCAATAACCTTTGCCACCCCATTTATTATCACACTATCTTGGAAGTCCCAAAATATTTTTCTCCCATTGGTACCATATCCCAGAACCATGTCCATTGGAGAAAGTGTTGATCTCCAGGAAATTCAGACACATTAGTCAAAGTAAGTTATTTTGGAATTCTTTACTTTAGCTGAATGCAAACAGTAATAGGCATGAAAATTTCAGACTTCAATAGTGGACCCCAAATGCATGTTGTAAAATGCACTTTGGACTAGCTACAGGGGAAGTGGGTCCTATAATCAAACAAGATGTGTATAAAACTTGGCACCTTGACATGTGAGAAAAAATTAAGTTAAAGAGCTTTATGGTAACTTTGGGGATTCGGATTTGACTGTATTCCCTCTCTGCAACAGGGGCCAACGAAAAGAACTTTTGGTACTCATGCTACCAAGGTTCCCCCAGCAACTACGCAGACCCAATATCTGAACTAGTTTTATGTGATAGCTTTTGGGGACAAAAACATACATCATATACCAAGTAATGAATACATATACATATATTAGAATTCATTTACAAATAAAGAAAATAAAATTTACTGAGACATAAATTTGTCGATATTTATTTATTTAGGTTAAATAAAATGCTAAATGTATTAAAATTTTCTTTTCACTGCGTGTGTGTTTTAAACCCATATCAATGCAGTTTCTATCAAACACAAAACTATTCATATAGAAGTGAGAGTTTTAAAAACCATTCAAATTTTCTAAAGATAAAAAATTTTAACTGACGTTTTCAAAAAAAAAAATTAAACTTAAATACAAAAATTTTCCCTCAAAAATGACACAAGCAGGGACATGCAAAGTTGGCCGACATATTTTTGAATACAACCAGCGACTAGTTAAGATAGATCCATACATATTTAATCAAAGATTAATCGAAGGCTGGTATATATGTATAATATATATATACAATTTAAAACTATTTTGTGATATACCAGTACTGGGTTATGCCAGCTCAGCTATCTCTCTTCGGGTTAGGGGGTCTTTTCACTGAAAATCGACTTATATATTTTAGACCTATATAACATCTATATAACCTGAATAGAAATTTTTAAACCCTTTAAATTTTAAACTGATACAAGTGTCAAAAATCTTTACAATGTTTATACTTATAATTAAGGACAGCTAGGTAATATCCTTAATACTTAACCTTAGTATAAACAGGTTATCAACAGACTTATTTTTTTTATGATATCAAACCATATTGCCCCATTTTTTATTTAGCATTATAAAACATTTACCGGTACTCTAGATTTTTTAAGATTTTTTTGTCTGCAAATTCCTTTTTTTTTTTTTTTGCCAAGGTTGTTTTTTTTTTCAAGAAATCAAAATCAACTTATATATAAAGTGGTTTTCTCTAGGCACTCCAGTTTCCTCCATTATTCCTGAACTGATCGCTTTATATAAGTAAAAGAATCTTGACTGGGACATAAAACTATTATGCACTACCCCTAGATAAATTCCAGTTTCTGTCATTAGCATTACATAAGCTTCATTACTTATATCTTAAACAATTTTGTGATTTATTGCGAAAAAATACATTTTTTAGAAATAAAAATGGCTTTACAGTATATATTTAGTTTTCTTTAAAACTGACAACGAATGCACTTCATTGGGGCAACACAGACCATAAAATTCATTTTCAAGTCCAGAAGAGTCACATCTACATCAAAATCAGATCAAACCAATGACCTCTCTAGCCCTCTAGCATCTGAGCTACCATATTGGTAGGAACTTTAACTGAATATTCCCCCTTTCTTCAAAAGGCGGGGAATAAAAGCAACTGCAGAGAAAGGTTATTAAACATACGGTACATGTATCTGTATATGGCAAAACCACCTACCCACCCACCAAACACCTACGGGGTCAGATATAGGGCAGTGTTTGAAATGAGACAAAATTTTCAACCAGTTCTGGCATTGACAATTTCAACATTTTCTACTGTGATAAATAGGAAACTAATGAACAAAGTAACCAGTCCTTCCCAAAGAGACAGCAGTCGCAGATTGTGGGACTGACAGTTATTGCAAAAACTGGTACCTGGATGCAACAATAAAATATTACACCACTTCTTTAATCATAAAATATATTTCATATCAACAAACACATCCTTATAAAAGCCCTTGTATTTTATTTTTATTTTTTAAAAATTCATGCCAATAAATAAAATATAATTTTATTTTAATTTTTTTAAAACTCATACCAATTACCAATAAATAAAATATTGTGAAGTGGTAGCAGGTAAACTAAATGTCAAAATATGTACGTTAATGTTTAAAATTCCGATTTCAATAAGTCCTCAAAAACTGGCGGCTTTCCAAAATCGACAAAAGCACACAGAGGGTTATGTTCTTGACCATTATATTAAGGTATTTTTATATAATAAAGTACATTTTGAAGACTATCACTTAGTTATTGAGGGATATTATCCACACAGTACTTTGTATACAATTTTTTAAATGCTTACTAAGCTCAAAGTCCTTTTAACTTGTAACACCTAAAAACAATAATGTCCATTGAATAATGTAAAATGAAATAACCATTTACAGAAATAATTTTTTAAATTGTGCACCTGCAGTGGATGGATTGATGGATTTATCATGTAAATGGTGTTTTACACCCAGTCAAGATTCTGACCGAGTCAGATTAGATCCAGGTGGTTTGAGGCACTTTGATCAGAGCATACACAGGGAGACCTACATGTATCTGCAGTAAAACATGGACACATTTTGATGTTTTTTACAGAAATGGAGCGTGTTTCATCAATTATTGACCTTTTCGGACATATTTTACCTAATTCTGTCCCTTCAGATTTAATGATTAATTTTGACACAAAAATTGTAAAAGTAAAAAGTTTGTTCCATTTTGCTTTTTATTTGCAGAGTAAACATGCAGGAATGTTCAAAATAGCTTATCCTGTCATTTTAAGGCTTAAAATTTAAGTGTATGGTAAAAAAAATTAAAAATTCTAAAATTTAAAAAAAAATGAAAATAATAAGGACAAGAATTAATGCACTGGAAACTATAAACAAAATGTTCTTTGCTAAAACAAAGTGATTATTAGCTCTAATTACATTCTCAGGAAATATATCCTTACTAATATCTAAATTTTACTTTGTACTCGCATGATAAAAGGAACCACTCAGTTATTTGTACACAGACATGTTACTTTGATGATATAAGACACACTTCACACCACTTTAAATTTCTGACGTTTAATATTATATAACACAATATGTGACAGACACTGACAGCGGACTTAGACTTGTAACGGATACCATGCATTTTTAACAATCAATCATGCTGTATAAGATGTCCCTTGAGGGTTTTATTTAAAATGCACTTTTTTCATGTTTAATTTTCTCCAACATGCCCTGCCCATGTCCTTAAAATATCTAGCATTTGTTTGTCATTTATGAACGAATATCATACATGATAAATAAAGATTGATTACAGTTCCGCAAATTCAGAATTTTTCCTGACTCAGCAAATAATTTTAATGCTTAAATGCTTATAAAGCTTATTTCAGTAAACGATATTGACTAGTGCATTTTCTGTACCACAGATTGCCTACTCTTTTAGAGTGGAGTGCAGTGGAGTAATGGTGTTTAATGCCCAAGTCACTTATATGAAGGCAGTCAGTTGTGGTATGGTGGAGAAAATCAGAGGGTCCAGAGCAAACCACTGTATGGCAAGTGTTAGAATGGCAAACTTTCTAACACCAGGATCTGCCCAAGTAGGGTTCTAACTTTGGTTGTAAAAGGCACTGTATTACAAAAGCTCAGTCTTCAGTCCACTCAAACAATGAGACAGTCCACAAGGGATGAAGATAAAGCCCCCCCCTAAACATGGAAAACCTCTGGACTATGTCCATAAACCTCCTAGAAAAAAGAAGCTGAAAGAGTTTTTAAGAATTAGATTGGAATATAGAGTAATAGTTATATGCCAGCCAAGATCACTTATATCTAGACTGTCAGTTTTGAGATGGTGGAGGAAACCAGAGTGCCTTACAAAAAAAAACATCCAACTTCAGCAAGCAAACACACTTGGGATCACCCTGATTTGGATTTGAACCTACATAATGACCTAAAGTCATGGAGAATGACAGCATGAATAGCAGGGGATAAATGTCTGCCATAAGGAAGGTTAAAATCGGTACAATTCACTGACAAATAAAATGAATAAGCACTACTCATACTTAATGCTGAAAGTTCACAGAGTTCATTTGCAGTGACTTTCTTGAAATTTAAGATTCATAAAATAAAGTGAAATTTATATGGTCACAATATATCATTAACAGAAATCTGCAGACTCCTGTTGTCTGGAAGTCTAGAATGAATAAGTTTACCAAAGTTAGTGGTCTGAGTTGTTGATCTCTAAATCGACAATGCTGGCTAAGACAAGGGAGATAACCCAACACATGATGATTAAAATACTTAAAACAGACAGAGATATCTGGCTAATTTGTAACCATCAACTCCTGATATAAATATGTACACCACTCACTTTAAAACTCTTGTTTGTAAACATTATACCATAACAGATCTCTGATGCTAAGTAAATAAACTCTGAGGCAGATATGATCCTTTGTTAACTATAGGTCAGCCGAATGAAACACTCAACACATAAGTTACCAGTTAAAATTTTAACAATAACTGTTTTAAATTTTGGGGGCCTCAGTGGTCTTAAGAGCCAGCATCTCTTCTCAATCCAAATTTATTGCTTAATTTTTACTTAATGATACACTAAGTTCAACCAAACCAAGAGCTGGTGTAAGGTTTGAAGCCAAATGCCTACACCACTTGGCCACCATTGCCTCCCTATTAAAAGGAAGTCAGGGATGGTGGAGGAAACTAACATTTGGCAAGCAAACTGACAAAATTTCTCACACTAAGATCTGCCTAAGTTGGATTGAAACTTTCACAGTATGCGACAATGTGATACATAAGTTCAAACTTTAGACCACTTCAGGCCACCGAGGCCCTCACAATGTACAGGCTATATCAGCCTATCACGATACCCCATAGCATCTGCAGCAGCAGACCACCATGGACTTTACTAAGACAAGGCATTGTTCCAGGTGAGCTAGACACCAATACAACATACCACACCATGTAAAATGAACAGTGGACATTTTGATCAGTTTATAAATGACAAACAATAATGATTTTATTGATTTTTTACAATCCCTGCCTATAGGAACTGAAAATTACTTAGTTGTATACCTATATAAATTGCAATTATCTTACCTGTCAGGGACTTAAATACAGGTAGATATTTAAATAAATAAGTATATCAGCCTTTGGAAGAAGAATTCCGAAGAACAGTATGATACCAGATAGGCAATACAGAATTACATATAACATGACCCAACAATTAGCTCTTGTGACAAAGTAACCAACAATTATCATTCATAATTCAAACTACAGTACAGGCCAGTCCAAAGTTTAACACTAAGCCAACAACTTAATTAAAGCCAAATCTGCAGGCCATCTCAGTCCCTTTTTAGCTACATCTTAGCACCTGCTATACATCTCTCGGCAGCTATTTAGCCACTAGCTATCCATATATTGGCCAGTCAACATTCTAACTTGACTCTTCCTCGTTAGGTCAGTGTTAAACTTTTGACAGGTCAGTACCTTAGGATTTTGTTTGTAACTGTGTTGTTATTCAATGAAGGACACCCTTAATTTTCTTATTTTAGCTTAACCAATTTCAGTTCATAATTCCAACAGGATATTTTGTACTCCATATACTTCAACAAGGACCCCCGGTAGTCATATTTAAGTTGTTTAAAATACAATCATATATTAGGCCACACCAAATTCATTTTTAGTTATAAATTAGAGGCGAGCAAGCCATCAACATCGTCATTCAACAAATATTACACAGGTACTATTGATGTTGAACAAATCCTAATTACAGCAACATAAAACAGACAGATTTGGCATGCAGAAATATTAGACGGACAGAAAACTTGAATTAAATTCTTGTTCTTAATTCTAAATTTTAGAGGCAGGTGGATTTAACAAACTATTGGACTAAAAATTAATTTGACATGGCCTTGTGTATTTATAAACTGAAATGCCTGCTGTGTGATCTACTTAACTTTTTATAAATTTTGTAAAAAAAAAATATTGTGTTTTTATACTTTATTTTCACATAATTCCTCATTAGTAGATTGAAATCAGTATTTTAATTTCCATCATAATAAACCATTTTGATTTCACTTATAATGATAATTTGACAATAATTATAAGCATATGGTCAATTTCATACATTTAAACATTAATTTTATTCACTTTATTAAACATATGGTAATTATATCGTAACCAAAATAACTCACACATCCAATTAACTGTCAAGATATGAAGCATATAATTTTTTTTTTACAAACTTGAATAGTATAACCATATTTAAGTCTGTTTGGGTAACAATGTTAAAGACCTCTAAGCCTATAGGCTCATCATTCAGACCCTTTTTATCCCGGTTGCTGATTGATTGGGATTACACTACCCAGTCAAGAATATTTCACTTATATCGAGATGTCACCAGCTATAGGTGAAGAGCTACAAATTTTTAACTATGCACTAAGGAAAATGTTCAGGGAGAGTCCTTATTGAGCCAAACATAAAGTGACATGAGACATCAGTTTTCAAGGTCTCTTCTAAATGACCATGTGACTTTCATTTCTAAGTGCATAGTGCTTGGCAAAAAGAACAGTCACTGCCTTTCTTAAAATCTTGGTCAGGCTAAGTCAGAGTTCAAATCCTGACCTTCTACATACAGAATGAGCTATAGTTTACTATACATAGTGGCATTTATCCAGATCAGATCAAAAGTTTTGCTTACACTGGATGCAAGGACCCCAGCACTTCTTCCAGTATTAGTCGGTTGACTGAAGCAATGTGAAATAAAATGCCTTGCCCAAGGACTTGAACCACTTGTCATCCTCAGAGGCTCCAAGCTACAACCCACAACCCCTGGAGTTCTGCTTAGAATGATCCATTGTATGTTAATGTTAGGTAAATATATATTTGTGGCAGAATGAATTTGTATGCTTTTTGCAATAAAAATATATGGTGTGATTCACAAACGCTTTACTGATCTTAAGTTTAATACTGTTATTTTATAAATGCTAAATTGAAATACAAACTTATGTTGTCTTAAAAACCAAATATCTCCTGTCCAGATATTTCATGTAAAAATATTTTAATAAGTTTTTATGAGCTATCCTCTTAAACAAATGACATCAATTTTATTAACAGATATATCAATTTTACTTATTTCAAGTCTCGGACTCGTCCATAAAAAGGGGACATAACATCGCATAAGTGGGTGTTTACCGAAAATAATCATTCGGTACAAATTTACTATCCGGTGTTTATCCAGTTTATACAAACAGTTCGATCTTCCCAATATGAATTCCACGACTAATATTTTAATCTCCCGTAAATTTATGACTATGTATTATAAGTTTTAAGAACTTGATAGGAAAGTTTTATAACCCACATCGATGTTAAAATGACGACAAGACCAGCGTATTAAGTGTAGGTAAAAACACCACTTGACATGGGTATATCAGGATCGTTCATTTCATCTACAGGCAATAAATGCACTACTTGAAATGCATTTAACTTCTGTATTTATGTTTATAGGTGTACCTGTGATAACCAAGCACCTGCGTAAGTAACAAGGACTAGCTACGTATGTTTCATGCAGGATGATGTCAATTTCTGTGAAATTATCAAAGCTACGTTTATTTCAACACAGGATGATGTCAATTTCTGTCAATTTATCTAAGCTACTTATATTTTATATTTCGTGCATGATGTTGCCAACTATGAATTTATCCACACACAAATATACATTTAGATTCCAAATTTTACACTGAACAACAGTTGTCAGATGATATGCATAGCATAGCTAAACTGTCAATATTGTCCATCAATAAACTTCGAATATCAACACTCATACATAAGCTCATTGAGTATTACAATTTATATAAGCCCAATAAGAGTGGAGAATATGGAATAATGAAGGTGTTTGTCCAAATCAAGACTCTTCACCAAAATCAAGGTGGTCAGTTCATTGATGGTGGAGGAAACCCAAGTGCCCAAAGAAAACCATCAACCTTGAGCAGGTGAACTGACAATTTTTCACATTAGGATATGTTCCAACTCTAGGCATTTAGAGGCACTATGATCCATAAGCCCCCCAAAAATTTGGATTAATCCACATAAGATATAATAATGGATGACTATTTAATTCAGATTTTTTAAAATTTATTTTCATCCTTGTCTTTCTTTTTTGCCCCTTCAACAACTAAAGATTACCATATAAAATTAAAAAAAAACCATTAGCATATTTAAAGTACAACCTTTTGATTGACAGTCATAACTATAGGAAATCAACATCTGAAACCCCAATAAAAAACATTTGACGAGTGTATCAATCAAGAATCGATAACATAATCTTACAAATGATGGCGTAAACTCAATTAAATGTTTTAACTGAACTGTATTTAGTAAGGATTTAACAGCACAAACAGCGTCATCAACTCGGATTAATTCCCATCAACCCAGCGTTCTTAACTAGTACACCTGAATGACAAGCTTTCATCGACTCTGTTATACAATAAAATTCTTGTTGATTAACATTAATGCCGGCGCTCACGTGAAATGTTCCATTTTCTATTATGAAAGGCATCAAAAATTAATGATTTGATCTTATTCTACTTCATGAGAACTCTTACCGGGCTTGATCTGCCCGTAAAAAAGCAATATCAGGTAAAAATTCAATATGTTTCAATATTGGGAACATCTCAAAATCTACGGCATAACTTATGATATAGTCCCTTAATCAATGCAAATAAAAAGGAAGATCTTTTACCTTTGAACAAACATGTTGTGTGAAATTCAAAATCAAAAGTTCAATGACTGTCAACAGCAAAAACAAGTATGTTTATTATAATTAGTATCTTGAACTGAACCCATTGAACTGGTATTTAGAAGGTCCTAAATTTATTGCCCCAGGGGGCAGTGGCCGAGTGGTCTAAAATGTTGGCTTACATCACAGAACCTCTCATTGCCAAAGTTCAAATCTAATTTCAGCACATCCTTATGTTCACTTGAAAGAGGTTGTGTTTTTCTCCATTTCTGTCTAATATCCCCGAAATAATCGTTTTTCTGTTCACTTGCCAAAACTTGAAAGAATTTTGACTTGGGTGTCAAACACAAATACTCTGCTCCACTCTGCACCACTCTCCACTCAAATCAAATCCAATCCACTCCACAACACTACATTCCACTCATTATACAAGGCTTCAGCATAGTTTCTTTAATTTTCATAGATGATGTGTTTTGATTCAAGACAAACCCCAGGGGAATTTGGAATCAATGCAACAGATATAGTATTCTGAATGAATACCAGTGTAGCATTTTGATCAATCAAATAACTTGACTAAGCAGGAAAATATAAGATATCACAAACATTTTCTGTCACTTTTTATATTTTTTTTAAAAAAACATTTTTTACAAAAATTGGTTTAACGTGAATGAAAGGGAAACAGGGCTTAGTAACTTGCAAGCTATCTTAGCAATAAGGAAAACTTATTTGAAGATCTAGATATGATGCACAGGCTTTAAGTATTTATACCTTTGAGGTATTCAGTCCTGAGAATTTGCAAAAGCTTTGCAATTTTGGTGCAGATGAAATAAAATATGACTTCGAAGCTGGCTTATTATAAAGACCTAAATTTTCTTAAGGGTGCAGGGCATTGGTGACCAAGTATTATTCTAAAGCATGTGATTATGGACCACAACTCTTTCACCATCTAGGTTTGAACACACTTGGGCCAGACTCTAGTGTGAGAAAGTTAGTTTGCCAACTTGCCAGAGGTAGGTGGTTGTCCCCAGGCATCCCAGTGCCTTCCAGAATACCAGAACATACCATTTTGATATAACGGACAAAATCTTGACCAGGGCATAAAAACTTCTTTACTTTAATCCACTCCAACAGGTGCCACAATTTCATGAGTACATAATTGCCTCTTACAGGTGCCACAATTTTATGAGTTGCCATACTTGCAATTAAAAACTCAACAAGTTTTAAACCTTTTTACTTATGGTAACCCACAAATTTTACAACATTACGCAACACAGAGCTTTATTTATTACATGTTCAAGTACTCCAAACTTTTTTTATAAATAAGCTGTATAAAAAAACAATCTAAAATTTGCTATGTTTGCTGGTTTTTTACGGCCGATCAAGCGGAACCTAATTGATCAATATGGCTACTGAATTCTTTGTCGTCTGCCTGTAAACTCAGAGACCATAAACAATCTCCAGTTGATAAGAATCAACTGTCTTCAATCGTAGATCAAAAAATCAGATTTATGTGTGGGCAAAAAAATCTAGTCCTTAATACTCAAGTATACAGTTCGAAGTTAGAACTCAAACTGAAATTTGTCTACCATTATATGGTTAACTGTTTGAACATTGATTGAACAGCTTTTAAAAATACCAATAAAATTTTTATTACAAAATTTTAAATCAAATTTGCGTATTTAATGTATTCATTTAGTATAAGAAAGAGAGAGAAATTACAGGCAGAAATGTGTGTGTGGGGGGGTGTCAAGAGAGATTTTGCCATCTAACTGTACTTTTTGATGGACACTCCTGTAAGTTTAATGACCAGGCCCCGGTTTCACAATCATTCCTTAGCTAAGATTTTCCTTAACTTAAATTTAGCAAATTTTTGTAATCTCTTTTTTAAACTGCTGATGAAGATTTTTGTCAAAACTAAATGCAAATATTTTAAGCTAGAAGTGACCTTCAAAATGTCACCTTAATTTCCTGAATATCTTGAAAACTAACAAAATTATAAAGATTTGAAATTTTGCAAGATTTAAGTTAAGGAAAATCTTAACTAAGGAATGATTGTGAAACCGGGGCCAGGGGTTTTTAAGAAGCAGGTATTTTTTGCAAGCATTTTTCAATTGTCGAGAATCAGGATATTTTATTTTTGCAGAATATAAGTAAGAGACATGCATCTGTTATGCAATGACCGGCACTCCTAAAAATCCAAAAACATGTGTACATGTGCACCTTTTGCCACCTTGAGTCCATCCAAGTGTGAGAAAGTGTTGACCGTTCATCCATTCCATAAAAATATACAGATACCAAGTATTCATAAGTGAAAGACTAGTAGGACTATATAATTCAGAGAATGGGTCTAAACATGAATTTTAATAGGAATAAAATAAAATTAATTTTGCGTAATATTTAATTGGTCTCTTAGCTTAATGTGTTCAAGTCACATACAGGTGTATTATACCATTGTCAAACTAAGTCTATGTCAAACTAAATCTATTTCAAATTTATAGCAATTAAATTAATCACAAACTTATTGCCTAAAGGAATTAATAGAAATTCTCCAATTTAATTTAAATTTGAAAGAAAGTTTATCTCACAAGTAAACAATGCAACCTGTCTAAACTGATTAAAATGGAGTAAACAGCATTTTACTTTCCACAGGCCAGTTATTTTCTTGGGATACTCTGGGTTTCCTCCACCATCCTAGAACTGACTGCCTTGACAAAAGTAAAAGAATAGTTACTAGGGTATTGAGTTCTATTACTCTGCTCAACTCTCAAGTAAACCAACAAACCCCAATCAATTTTTCCATCCAGATTTTGGAGTAAAACATACAAAAGGAAACAGACTTTCTAGGATTTCAAATAAGTGTTGCAATAAGTGAGGTGGCAAAGTTATTAACAGGCATTATAACAAGGTCTTGCTGTAACTATCAACAAAATACAGTCAAGCCTGTCTATAAAGGCCACCCAATGAAAACAGTAAAAGTGAACATCATGGGTAGATGGCTCTTTATATGCAGATGCATATAATATGAATAAAGAGCAACTGAGATAACATTTTACTGGGATTTAAAAGCAGGTGGTCCTTATATAGAGGTGGTCCTTAAGGCAGGTTTGATTGTAAACACCCAGCCACAAAGGTGATAATTATCTTGTTCTATTCTATTTCATTTTTTCTAAATTTTAATTTTTATCCTTGATGTAATAATCATCTCTTACTTCACTTATGTAATTATAAGGTTTATTTGAAATTAATGACAGTAACAACTACTATATGTGTTGTAAGCATTGTAAAGTAGGTCATCTACCTGTGAATTATTAATTCATTAAATATTAAAATGCGTATTGTGCCTGTGGCCAATTATTACATAATGCAGGTAATGTGATTTGTAATTGGATCCGTGTGTGATAAAAATTTTCTTTCTTTTTTTAATGGTTTTAAATAAAAGTCAAGGATTTTTCACTTATATCAAGAAATGGTGGATGAAACTGGAGTGCCCAAAAAAACACCGACCTTTGGCAAGCGAGCTGACAAATTTTCTCACACTAGGATCTGTCCCAAGTGAGATTCGAACATAGGCAGTAAAAGGCACTGTGAAAATACACCCTTTAGACCACTGGGCCACAAAGACCATGTATGCAACAAAAAGGCCTACAACAAAAAGCTACAGACCAAATGCATTCTGCAAAACCAAGTACCATGTGTATAATGCTATAACCCTTAGAACAACGGCATATGGTACTATGACATTCTGCTGTCAGATTTCTAAGAGGTTTTTTTTTTTAGTTTTTTTTTTTTAAGAACTGGGTGCAAAACATATATTAATCTAAATGTGTAGCAAACTGGGTGCGAAACATATATTAATCTAAATGTGTAGCCGAAAGTCGTTAACAATTTCAAACATTTTTTTTTCAATCTGAAATAAAGGTAATGGTATGAAGTTGCAATGTTGAGGCTTGTTGATTCCAACCTCACTCAGAACTTGGAAATTTTGTAATATATGTTTTTCTGCTCTTTTCCATTATGGAGCTGTTAAAACTCTTTTTACCATTAAGTTTGAAAAATGTTATCTTCGTAGTCTATGTACTATATCCAACCCCTTTTTCAATTTATGTAATATTACAGTATTGTTTATCTATTGTACTCATTGTACTTTCACTTTCATTTAAACTCTAAATAATCATCAAGGTCATAAGGGATTCTGACATGGTCATTTTCATGATTCCAAGGAAGGAAAAACTAGCTCAAATCTCGAGGAAAGAATCAGACTGTCACATCTGATGAGGTGTTATAACTGATATGGTTTCATAATCCGCCCTTATAATTAGATATATCTAAATATAATCTACCACATATAGCCACTTAATAAATTCATCACAGCTAAGGATAAAAATAATTGCTGGATTATTTCCTGTTATTAAAATCAAATACATAAATATACAAATGTAAACACTACATATACTACATTATCCTTCTTTCTCTCACTCACATACATGTATACACAGCCTAATATAAAGTACATAGGAGTATAGTTATGTCATTCTTCAGTCTCTCTCTCTCTCTCTCTCTCTCTTATATATATACACATATGTACACATGTGACACAAAATGATGCACTTTTGTTGTGCTCTCTCTCTCTCTCTCTCTTATGTAACACTGTTCAAACATTTTAACATACTAATTAGTTTAATCTCTCTCTCAAAATTATATGTACTCTTAACACACACACACACACACACACACACACACACACACACAAAGATGTTAAAAAAACACATACCTGCAAGTTGCTGTATCTGCATCTGTATCCCTCCACCTTTTCCTGTCCCCCGGGGAGTTCCTAATGAGCCTGTAGCACCTTCTGTCCTGGGTGACATGGGAGGGGTAAAAGTTCCTGACCCCGACAGGGACGACATCGACCCTGATGATTTTCTATCCATTCGACTCATCTTGAATGATAACTCCTTCGTCCACTGTTATCTATATCTATTTTAACTCAACATATTGGATTTTTTGAAAAATAATATTCTCTTGTTTCATTTACATTGTGGCGGTGTTCCCATTCTTCTGAAAATAGACACAGACAAACATAAATTGGACCTGTTAAAATCATTAGGCTGATGTAGCCGACTTCAACACTTTTTAATGTCAAATATCCAAGAGCTGATACATAGATGTAGTATATATACCGGTACACACAATATATGCAAGTTATAGGGGACACTTGTTGTTGTGTGTGTGTTATGTATTATAAACAAACATTTCTAATACCCAGACTGCATGTGGAGCTGGTTATTGTGATTGTGCACGATACTTGACATATTAAATAAATTGACTTCTTATACAGAAGGGGATCTGCCCTTGGTAGCCAGCCCATTCATAACCCATAACATGTGAAGTAATCTGTTTTAATTACATACTAATGTTAAGGTTAATATCCATGTTTTAAATCGATCAATCAAATGAATACATAGCTAATATGTAAAATTACACACCTGTTTATTATGTTAATTAGAAACAATATACAGGTAAAGTTTAGTTCTATTTGTAACACACACATGCACACATACACAAACAAACACACACACTGAATGAAATTTCAATTCTATGAAAAATTACTTTTCACATAAAATTCAAAGTGGCTATATTCTGCTGTTTTAGGCTTTTTCACTCGAATATTAAAATTTTAGTATATGGTATATATACAAATGAAAGTCTTTCCTAAAAATTGATGAAGAAGCAGCTAAATTGAAACGTAAATTTGGTCATGTATTCAACTTTGTGACATATTTTAACATAGATGTTATAGGGCAGTGCAGAGAGCAACTTAGTGTTTTCCATAAGAGGCGGCAACAGGCAGATTTCACTGCCTACAACTCCAAACTGGCCGGTTAGAATTTATAAAATTGTCTTAAGAAGACCTGAAACATTTTCAGCCTAGGAGCCCCCTCTTGACCCCTGGCCACTGTTGGATTAGTCAATCTACCGCCTGCTACAAATTTTAGGAAAATCACTGGAAACTAAAGCAAAAGTTACCTTATCAGTCAAAACGAGTTCATTTTATACTTGAATAAAAATATTTTTATAATTTTGTTTTTAGATAACAATATTGATACAGAGAGTACCGGTATAATGAAAAATTTGCATTTTTCATTTTTTTTTTTAGGATTCTTGTCTCAAACAAATTGTTCTGAGACTTTTTACTTTTGAGACATTTATATAACGCAAGTGGCCTGTGAATCAAGTAAGAGATATCCACCTTAGCAATAAACATGAAATTTACACCATGAAAATTCATTTCATGCATGTAAGGCAATATAAAAACCTGATATAAAAGTTACTTACATGGGTGATAACAAAATTTTTTTTTGAAACATGAACACAAAATACTGTACTGACCTTTAGCTAAACAGAAGCAGAACACAGTCATGTAATATAAAATTCCTTTTGAAGTTCTTACACAGATAGATCGTAAATTTTACATCGAAATCCCAAATCCAATAAGTATTAATTCCTTCTGTGTACAGTACTTAGTTAAGACATACTTGACGGCAAGGTGAAGACATTCATATATATGTTATATACCGGTACATATACAATTCTTTAACTGTATAGGTGTGTATTTATATTGAACAAGTCGCTGCACGCTCATCAAACGGTAGATCGGGTCGGGTATAGCTATACGACTTCACCTTAGAAAGGAAAATACCTATAGTTGGTTAATCAAATGAGGGCAGGTAAAAAGGTCTATTTAAGAAAATAAGCAAAACAATGGTCAAATAAGGTATAAGGATATTTTAATCACAACGGCATTGTGGATAATTCTTTACCCCCTCCCTATTTTAATACTGATTGACTTTATTTACCCTTACTTATAAAACACACACTATAGTAAACAGCTAGAACAGGATTGGTGTCAAAGTATTACTGATATCCCCAATTATTTATTTATTTATTTTTAATATTTATTTATTTATTTATTTATTTATTATTTATTCATTATTACCATTTTTGAAATTTTACAACAATGTATTTATTTTATCATTTATTACTACCATTATTTATTTATTTATTTATTTATTTATTTATTTATAAATATCATCTATTATTTACCTATTACCTTTTCTATTGACTTTATTTCATTATTTTATTATTATGTTTATTATTATTTATTGCAACTCTCTTTCTCTCTCTCTCTCTTTCTCTCTCTCTCTCTCTGTCTCTATTCGGTCAGGTAGCACTGTATGGGCAAGCTTCCTTGGTGACATGGGTGTTTAAAAACTTACTTAAAAGATGCACATAATTTTTAAAGTACAGGTATACACATTTAATTAACTCTTTTTATACATTCATTCCACCATTCATGCATTTATTGATCAATTCATTCATTAACTTTACTTATATTCTTATCTCTTTAAAATTATTTTCATTCATTTTACAGATAAACAAGCAAGTCTGGTATTAATTAAGCCCTGGCTTCCTTGTAAACATGAACATTTTTATTAAATACTGTTCAAATATTTTGGCTTCCATCCATTTTCGATCCACACTCCCCTAAAATTCGCTCAGGTGAATTTAATTTTTAGTAAGTCAGGTGAATGCAATTTTTAGTAAGGCATTCATTCCTGGTATCTGCACCTGATATAACGAGATTTTACACAGGTAGAAAACCTGACATTGAGTACATGCCAATACTTGAATACACATCACCCAGATGACTGGTTTGATAGCCGATACACATCCTGCGGTCGTCATCGAGTTTGCTCTACTGAAACCAACGCAGACAATTAACAATACGTTATGATGATGTTGAGTTTTAAATACATTTATCACAAGGAATCAATTGTTTTGAAATGATTACCTGTATGTGCATGAAATGTAAACATACAATGATTATTTACAGGTATTTTATCCACATTATAGGTGTAACAGGAAAAAAATGTCATCATGACCACATTTGTCATAGACAATAACAAGTACCTTATTATCACAAATAATGTGTGAATAGGGTTTCACATAACGGTCAATTATACTGATGGATGGATTAATGGTGTTTTACATCACAGTCAGGATTCTTTGATTTATATCAAGGCAGTCACTTTTGGATTGGTGGAGAAAACTGGAGTGCCTGGAGAAAACAACCTACGTTCAGAAAGTAAACTGATAAACTTTCTCACACAAGGATCTGCCAAGGTGGGATTCGAACTGAGGTGGTGCCAGGCATGATCCTTAAGTTTACTCTTCAGACCATTTGGTCATCAATTATATTGAGACATCACCAGTTATATATGGTGGATTCTGCATCCCAAAGATCTTAATGATTTTCAATAGTGTTTAAATCTGCTAAAGAACATTCACTATCAATTTAAGTCTTTGGTCTAATCCTGCTGAAATGAACCTTTTAGTACCAAATAAGTTACGCCTGGTCTGATCGGTAAGATTGAACCCTACATAATGAGTTCTGTAGTTACAACCATCAAGAACATCTATACCTGTCTATACTGACCAGGCGTGTATCACATCTTTACATCAACCACTACATTTGCTCAGTTGGTAGAGTGCTCACTTCGTAAGTGGGAAGTCGTGGATTCGAACCCAGACTGGGTCTGACCCAAGACTTAAAAGTGAGAAGTGACTGTTCTTTCACCAAGCACTCAGCATTATGAAATGAAAGTTACGGTTCTTTCAGATGGGAATGTAAGCTTGGCATAATTAAGAACTCTGCTGTATAATGCCATCAGCGCAACACACAGGCAAAATTTCTGCACCTTCGCCTATAGCTGGTGACGTCTCACACCATTACTCAGCTCAAATCATTTCATTTATGTGCAGACAAGGTCAAATTTCAGACAATGAATGACAAGAACTTCAAGTATATGTATTATAATTAATTTTTTTTTTTTTTTTTTTTTTTGTACCATACATGTATACAAATTTTACGATCTACACTTGAATATATAAAATTCTTGTATGGCCATTTTTTATATGCCCACTAAAACCCTGCAGTGGTAGTTTGTAAATTTTCTAGCTATTAAAATAACTACAAATAACAAATAACCTATACGTTGATATAAAATTCAGATTTGAGCGAGTTTTATTTTCAGAAATAATCCAAACATGTTGATTTTCCAGACATAATAAAAAAATATTAAAATCTCCAAATTATTCCAACATGGTAAATTTTCTAGCCATAAAAATGTTAGAATTTCAAACTTGGTAGTGTTAATCTCGTCAAAATAAATGCTTACATCTATAATCTCTTCAAGATCAGGGGATATAAAACTGGTCATAATCCTATTCAATTAGGGTAAAATAATCCTGGTTTTATCTATAAAACAAACTGACCACTCGGTGTGATGGTCAGTAACTGACAAGTGACCAGTAGTACTGACACCTTAGTACAAGTCATTAATGATGTTATGTTGTTAAGTTTACCCTGCATTAGTACATATTATGTCTGGCATCTCGGTACTCATGGGATTAACACATATTAAAGTCAGATGTGCTCTACCAGATCAAACACAGTACAATATAGTAGCTCATTAGTTTATGATGCAGGTACTAATACATGTATTAACGACAAGTGCTTTATATTTATCACAAGGTGTACTTACATATGACAAAAGATATTTATTAATTATATATCGGTATATACAATCCAGGAATATAAATTCCCTGACAAAGACCTTGAAAAAAATGGGAGCCATGCTTTTGACTGAATGTGTTTAGCAGATGACAAGTTTGTGTCTTTTGATGATAAGTATTACCGGTAGTGTTAAGTGACACATTTGTGTTATATTAATTTTAAATAATTTTATGACATGTGTTTAGGAAGTGACAAGTTAATGTCATGTGATGTGTTGTTTTTACTACTTTAGACTGTCATCTAAAGTGTTTAGGTGACAAGTTAAGTGTCATGTGATGATGTGTTGTTTTTGCTACTTTAGACTGTCATCTAAAGTGTTTAGGTGACAAGTTAAGTGTCATGTGATGATGTGTTATGTTTACTACTTTAGACTGTCATCTAAAGTGTTTAGGTGACAAGTTAAGTGTCATGTGATGATGTGTTTGTTTTAACTACTTTAGACTGTCATCTAAAGTGTTTAGGTGACAAGTTAATGTCATGTGATGATGTATAGTGTATAGATTGTCAACTTAATGTGTTTAGGTGAAAAGTTGGTGTCATGTGATGATGTGAAGTGTTTAGACTGTCAACTAAATGTGTTTAGGGAAGGACTAATGGTCCAACCCAGTAAAGATTCTTTTAATAAGGTCAAGGCTATCAGTTCATGATTTGTGGAGGAAATGGTAGTGTCCAAAGAAAACCACCAACCTTCAGCAAGCTAAATGACAAACTTTCTCAAACTATGATTTGTCCTGAGTGGGACTCAAACCTAGGCAGTGAGAGGAAATATAATCCATAGGCATGCACTTTAGATTACTGGACCATTGAGGTACCAAATAGGATTAGGAGAGACAAGTTAGTGCCAAGGGATGATGTGAATAAGACTGCCAACTAAAAGTGTAAAGAACATGCTATCAAGGTTTAATGCCCTGTGCAATGTTCAGACATCAGACAGTCTTAAATGCTGCCCTAAGTGCGAGTGCAGTAATAGTTTAACACCCCAGTCAAGATTCTCTCGCTTATATCGGAGCTGTCAGTTCCTAGCTGATGGCCTATGAGTAGGAGGAAACACACTTCACCTTAACCTCTGTAAAATATCAACATTGCTTTTTATTAAGGGTGCCATGGGTTAGTTTCTATCTTGATAAGATTTTGTAAAATACATGTCTGTGGTGAATACATTTACACACGGCAGCTAGATAAAACACGCGTCTACATGCAAGTACAAACTCACTGGTTGCTATGTGCAGTTCCGCAATGTGTGAAAACTTCCCACAAAGCAACATTTTCAATTAAAGACAAGGTGTAACTTTAAACCATTTTACAGGATGATAAAGTACATAAATTTGAGTACAGGTGTCTGGGGATATATCGGGTTTTTCCGGTATTGATACATAATTGATAAGGCATTACCTGGACAATCAGGATTAGTTATTTATAAATAATTACATACAAAAATTTAATCAATATCACAGCTATACAAAGATAGGCCCTGGGAAAAGATACAATTAGGTATGTTGCAAAAATCATGTAGTACACCCATTAAACAATCAACATAAGTTTTACATTGGATGCTGACAATCGCATCAAAAGTACATGATGGCTATTGTCAAGTACCCGTACATGGTGGCTATTGTCAAGTAAATAACGACTGTCAAGTTCATAATGACTATTGCCAAGTACATGATGACAACTGTCAAGTTCATGATGACTATTGTCAAGCACATGTTGACTATTGTCAAGCATGTGGATATCTTATTAGTTCATATTACAGAGTTCACTTTAAAGGCTTACTTCAAAACATAATCATTACCATAATATATTAAACACTGCAGACAAGAAAAGAATTAGAACAATATAAGTTTTTAACTAATTTTTGGTGTTTGGACAGTTTTTACTATATATATGGACAAGATTCATAGGTGACCTGTGTTAAAAATAGGCACACAATTTTAAAGTGGTCCTGTTGAAAATCAGGCCTTGTCATGTTTTACTGTAAAATTCATTAAACCAATTTCACTACATGCAAATTAAGTATACATGCATTCATTAAACATGGGCATAATTTTAAGGAACACCTGTTGAAGAAAAAATAAGCCTGATCAATTTCCCTGAGTCTCCCGTTTTCCCAAATGTACTTTTCATTGTAATCAATTTCACATCCACATGTAAATTACAAAATCCATATCACAATACCTTGCCTATCTACGTATTGTCTTAACATATTGATTTTAATAAGAATTAAAAATGTTATAACCTTATCTGGCATGTACTGACTTGCATACGAAACTTGTAATTTAAAAAAAATCCAGAAATGACAATTTATACGGAATATTGACACCATTGCTAATCAAAAAGTCAAGCTGATGAAGTAACTTTGATGAAATCACTCGATTTCCTAACATAGATACCGCCAAGTAACATCTTTGTTTCATTTTACGCATGAACTGTCATCGCGATTCGTAAAGCGAAACTACAATCCCCGCTCATGTCTTTGGTCACAAAATTTCAGAATAAACGGTATATAAAATTATATGTATATAATATATAAATTTGTAAATATTGCCTACCTATTTCTGTAGCGTTTGATTTTTTTTCTATTTACATGTAATGTAAGCTTCCGCCTCTGAAGGCTCTTCGCGTGTTTACTATACACAACTAAACCCGCCGCCAATCTAGGTTATATGATAGTCACCTGCAGCGAATATTAGATCAAGGGGAAGTAATCTCCCGCGATTTTTTGGAAACGGCAAAAGTCAAGCGTGATTGCCATGTGCATGATACATAGAGGATCTTACATTCGTGTTCATTTAATTAATATTTATTAAACGAGTTGACTAATTTTTATGCAACTAACGCTCGTTTCATAAAAAAATATTCAACTATTTTAATAAATTCAATGTTACAGTAACATAATCACGGCGATGTTTTATTCATTATCAGAAAAGTGGGTTTTTTTCGTAAAAATAGATATGTCCTGTTTTCTCTGTAGAAGTCTGTCTGATTGATCGAAATGTACGTGTCACGTAAAGGTGTTGATGCATCCAAAAAGATAAAACACATTTTCATGTGTATTATTATTATGTCGAAAATTGCCGTATTTTTTCAAGTTACTTTTCAATACTGACAACAATTGTTTTTCCTACCTCATTTCACATCAATGTTAAAAATGTGTCGTTGAAGCAAACAACAGTTGATGCCATGCAGCATGCGCAGATTGGAATGTCACGCGCTGGTTACAAAGTTCGCGAAAACGATATTTCACGTGTTTTTCATTAAATGGCGGCTTTATTGTATGGAATACCAAGAAGATTAGATCCCATACTAAATTTTAAGGAACATAACTTTTTTAATTATTTACATGTAATTTTTTTTATACCTGGCTTTATTTCAAATAAGATAGGGGAAATGTAATTTGTAACCGCAAAACGTGTTATTTGAAATAGTCAATGCAAATAAAACTCCGTATAAAACATAAAAAGAAGGACCCGACCATGAAGACAAGACCAGATCGACGACAAGACTGCTGATTATAAAACTCCCGACTTTGGATAGACACTGGATCTAAAGACAAAATAATATCCAGTAATGTGGTTAAGTATGTTTAGTTGACCCATCCACAACCAATGGTCGCCAAAACATAACATTTCATCCCTCAAACATCAAACAATGGTACCCAGTGTTGTAGTTTAGTATGTACGTTTGGAGGAACTTAAACCACCACGCTTATTTTTCAACCAATGGTCACCAAACTCTTAAACGTACAAGCCTTATTTTACCAAAAAACAACGTGTACATATATTTCCTTTATGAAAACATAATGCATTGCAATTGTATCCATCATTGTTAGTTCATGTACTTCTCTTGAAAGAAAACTTGAATGTTGCAGTAAAATTGTACCATTTTTGTTTCACTAACCCCACACTGTACACGGAGTAATCATGACCGCTTTAGGCCGGGTAGGGTCAGGTACCGACTTCCCTCTCATATCACAGTGAAGTGTAAAGGAAAAAGTTGGTGGTGTGATGGTTATTTACACCCAGTCAAGATCCTTTCACTCATATCAAGATGGTCAGTTCTTGACTGATTGAAGAAAGCAGAGAGAAAACTAAAGACCAAAGAACTGCGGATTAACTGTATAAATGATTTTCGCCGATGGAGATTCGAACACAACAGACATTTTGACCTGTAATCGCACGTCATTGACTCTAATAATAGTCGCTATAATCAAAAACAAACATACTAATCCATGTTCGAATCACAATCTAGATTTGGAACTGACAAGTTAGGTTAGACACGTGAACTTCCACCAGGGAAGTGAGGCCGGGTGCTCCGGAAGGGTAAGCACCTCCTGTTTAGAAAAAGATGTTTATAAAAGATGCTAATTTTGTAAGACTAAAACAATTGTCACCCGGTATTGTTTTTCATATTTTAGAATTATTTCTAATAAAGGGAAATCAAAAACAATTTGTTTTTATATTTTGTCAGAGTTTTTAAACTTAATTGAAAAAGCAAATTATATCAATATGTCCCATTTCCTCATTTACACAATGAAATCGCCATTCTGTTCCTGGTACACACGGATTTCAAAAATATGAACTTAACATTTCTCAAATTAAAATAAAATTGAAAACACACTTTATTAAGAAACACTTTCCTTCTTTTAGCTTATTACCTGTCAAATTACGTATAAAATATAGGGGTAATCAATCAATTTCTATTTTTATTTTATTTTTCATTTTACTGTATAGAAAGGCCACCTGCCCATAAAGGTCACTTTTACTGGTTCACTTGGTGGTTGGCCTTTAAAGACGGGTTTGACTGTAAATTTTTCTTTCATCTATTACAATTTGTTGTTCTTTGTGATGGTATTTATAGATAAATAAGAATAAAGTATTTGACAATAGTACAAAATAACAAACAAACTAACTAAATAAACAAACAATAAATAAAATTAAATTAAAAGTGGATTTTACGCAATATTTCTTTTTTGTACAATTTTAAGTCTTAATTTTTTAATTTAATTAAGTAAGCAGTTTATGTACCTAAGTTTTACAGAAGATGTAATATAGTGTAAGTGTCAAATCTGTTTTTCCTGGATCCTGGTGTTGCTCTCATATATTATTATGTTAACAATTGCATGAGTTTGACCAATGAAAATTCCGGGAAACATAAAGACATTTATTTTTTCAAATTTTAATCTTCCGGTTGACACATATGCAAAGATATATCGCCAATGAAAATTCCGCGAAACATAGACACATTTATTTTTTTCAAATTTTAATCTTCCGGTTGACACATATGCAAAGATAAATCGCGGCTTCCTCGAGTGAAATATTGTTTTAGCTCGAGATTGACTAGTTGGTTGGTGGATGTTTTTATGGGTCAACGATGGCTGGTTTATATATATATTGTGAAAAATTCTTAAAACTTATGCAGTTTGAGAAAAGCATCATGTAAGTAAATAAGTAAAATATTATATATTTTTAAAACAAAACATTTACATTAAGGTAACTCGTTTGTACATTTCTTCAGTAAAGAAAGTTTTTACAGAATATATTAGTACTTTTAGAGTGATCAACCACTGCAGTAGCGCAGTTGGTAGAGTGCTCGCTCCGTAAGTGGGAGGTCGTGGGTTCGATCCCCGGCTGGGTCTGACCCAAGACTTGAAAGTGGGTAGTGACTGTTCTGTCGCCAAGCACTCGGCCTTACGAAATGAAAGTCTCGATTCTTTCGGATGGGAACTTAAAACAAACGAGGTCTCGTGTCACGGTGGGCTTGGCATGCTAAAGAACCCTGCTTTATAATGCAACACGCGAAATGCACAGGCAAAATTTCTGCACTTTCGCCTATAGCTGGTGACGTCTCGATATAAGTGAAATATTCTTGACTGGGACGTTAAACACCATTGCTCAACTATTTCCGTTTTTGTTAGATCATTGTATTATAATTGAAGGTGTTTAGCCAATGGGTATAAAAATGATGGGCATGGCAGAGCCCCCGAAATTGTTTAAATAGCGATAATAGATAATATTTCATTCGATCCAGTAAGCTTCAAAAGTCTGGAAAGTTGAGTGGAGTAGTCAAGACAAGATTGAAGACGACCAGTTCAGGGATAGTGGAGGAAACCGGGGAGAAAATTACCGACTTCCGGTAAGCGAAATGATAAGCTTTATCACTAGGACCTGTCCCTGCGTGATTCGAACCTTTGACAACATGAGACTCCATGATCTGTTAGGTCAGCGCTTTAGACTATTCTGTCACCTATAGCTAGGTCCATTCGAAATTCTTTAGTTTCATAATCAATAGTGTCGTGTTTTTTTCCCTTTTTTATTTTATTTATTTATTTATTAATTATATATATATATATATAATATATATATTATTTGATGTTTTATTTCGTTAGTTTGGAACCTTATGTGCTTGACTGCACTCTCTGTATTGTCTATTGTCATTACAGTACATACATCGAATAATACTTGACTAGAATAAGTATCGAGTCTGCCACTCATTTCAGTCCAGTGTTAATAGCATGTCATATTATAAATTTTCTGAATGACATATCCAAAAGTTTATAATTGTAAATTTTTGTATTTTTCATTCAGAACATTTATAATATGACATTATCTCGATAGCTTTTCGACAACTGATATATAAATATATATATATAGTCCAACCTGTCTTAAAGGCCACCTCTATATAAGGGTCACCTGCTTATAAAGGCCAGTAGAATTTTATCCTGATTGTTCTTTATTCATATATTTTGAACCTGTATATAAAGACCACCTGTCCATAAAGTCTCTCTCTCTCTCTCTCTCTCTCTCTCTCTCTCTCTCTCTCTCTATATATATATATATATATATATATATACTCTCTCTCTCTCTCTCTATATATATATATATATATATATATATATATATATATATATAGAGAGAGAGAGAGAGAGAGA
Source organism: Anadara kagoshimensis (assembly GCA_021292105.1). NCBI lineage: Eukaryota > Metazoa > Mollusca > Bivalvia > Arcoida > Arcidae > Anadara > Anadara kagoshimensis. The sequence continues at coordinate 19,249,181 of CM037858.1, read as the reverse complement.
GAGAGAGAGAGAGAGAGAGAGACTTTATGGACAGATATCTATATATTAGTATTTAGGCAGTTTTTTGGGTCACTAACTATCAACACCTCAGCAGATGAGCTTCGACTCCATTTCTTTAGCTCAGTGTTGGCCATGTTTTCAGTTATTTTGTATACCTAAATGATTTACATACGATATTTCAGTCGGCAGAATGAGGTTTACAACATTATTAACAAGCTTTGTTTTTCTGGGAATTTTGATCGTCATCGACAGTAGACTATATGAAGATCGACATGGACAACCTACAGGTAATTCAATTTCATTTATAGCTTTAGTTACAACTTAATTTCATTCTTAGATTCGAAAAAAAACTTGGAAAATGTAAGAGAGCATGAATATCGTCAAATTTCCAAGATATGTTAAATATTTGCCTCCCAAGTGTAGCTATAAACAAAATCAAAAACAAACATACTAATCAATGTCCGAATCACAATCCAGAAGCTAAGTAAAAACTTTGGAACTGACAAGTTAGGTTAGACACGTGAACTTCCACCAGGGAAGTGAGGCCGGGTGCTCCGGAAGGGTAAGCACCTCCTGTTTAGCTAGCTACACCAGCCACGTGTGTAATCAAAATTGTGCGAAAGGAACATGGATCTATGAGACGTCAAATATATCCAGGGCAATCCTGGACACAGAGACATCAAACTTATTAACTATACTGTGATGACGGCCATAAAACTTTTTGAGGGCCTTGATAAGCCTAGGCTTGCAATATCCCTGAGTCAACAATTTATTTGCAAGCAGACTATAAAAACAAGCATACTAACATGTCCGAATCACAATCCAGAAGCAAAGTAAAAACTTTGAATCGGACAGGTTAGGTTAAACACGTGAACTTCCACTAGGGAAGTGAAATCGGGTTCTCCGGTAGGGTAGTTACACCCGCCACGTGTGTAATCAAAATTGAGTGAAAGGAACATGGAATTGTTAAAAAACAACTCATACCGTCAAACCGAGGACTGGACAACAGTATCTGCTGAGAGACCAAAGGTACATGTTTATATTTTGTTGACAAATGTGAAAACTCGAAATTACTACTAAAACAAAACTGATTACTACGTAACTTTTTATGATTATAGAAAATGAAAATGGTCTTGTGGTTCATGGTGATAAGTCCTTGCACAGACAGAAAAGAGGAATATTTCGATTTTTTGGTAAGTAATACCGCTTTACATACTTCCATCAAATGTATTAAACACCTGCTCATGCACTTTTTATTGTTTATGTATATTGTTTAACGAATTAATGGAGTTTAAAAACTGACAAACACTTAGGAAAATAAGAACTTTCGCCAAGCACTAGGGATTTGGAAATGAAAGTCTCCTTCGGAAGAGTCCTTAAAATGCTATCCCCATTTTGGCAAGTGTGCCACATGAAAGAAACCTCCCTGCAAATTGTCCAGTGCATTGCAAATGTAAAAATTTCTGTCACTTCACCACCTGTAGCCGGGGACGTTTGGATAAAAATGAAATATTCTTGACTTTGGCGTAAAACTTTATTCAATCGATTAATCAATCATTCAATCAGTCAGTCAATCAATCAATCAATCAATCAATCAAAATAACTTAAATATTTGAAGTGTCAAGTGCTACTCTTGAATTTTTATGAAATAATACATTCAAAAGTATCGCATGACAGAAGCAAAAAACAAATCAATAAAACAGTAGCTTTTCTATATATTTTATTACAGTTATGGCAACACTAACAACGATGACGATAGGGACAACTGGCTTTATACTTGCACAAGCTCTATCAGGTAATGTACAGACCCTAGTTTCGCATGCACTTGCTTTTTCAGGAGCACCCGGCCTCACTTCCCTGGTGGAAAATAACGTGTTCAACTGAATTTGTCAGTTTCAAAATCCAAAATTGCCATGGATATATTTGATGTCCCATAGTTTCATGTTTCTTTCTTTTCACAATTTAGATTACACACGTGACTAATGAAACTGATTCACAGAAGGTGCTTACCATTGCCGAGCACCGGTCTCACTTCCCGGGTGGAAATTCGCATGTTTTAACTTGAATGGTCAGTTTTCAATCTTGAGAACGTGGTTTGAATATTGACCAGTTTTGCACGCATCAGTGGTTTAGACTAAAATGAGTCGATTTAATTTTTTTTCATACTAAATATCACTTTTTACGCCTCAGTATTCATAATTATATTAAAAATTCATCACCTAGGCTCGAATCACATTTGTGACTAGCTGGTGACGCGAATTGTCAATCGTAGGCAGGTTCTTTTTATTTCATACAAATTCAAAACTGGTTGCGGCGATATTAATCAACAGTTTTTTATCCGGGCGTAAAACACCAAACAAGCTGGTGAAGTTAAGAAGATAAGTCAACAGGAGGTACTTACCCTTCCGAAGCTTCGAGCTTTACTTCCCTGATGGAAGTTCTAATTCAAGACTTGAAAGTGGATAGTCTCTGTTCTTTCGCCAAGCATTCGGCATTACAAAATGAAAGTCAAATTCTTTGGATGATAACTTGAAATAAATTTCACCTATAGTCGGCGACGTCTCGATTTAAAGAAATATTCTTGACTGGGACGTTAAACACCAATTACTCAACTAATTACTTTTACTTAATCTGCCGGTTACTTTGGTTTGATATTGTGATTTAGTCAAGGATTTGTATGTTTTTTATTCACTATCAATAACTATGATGTAAAATACCAATCATCTAAAGATAATTTTGCTCGATTTAACACAAAATGATACACGCATTTCTTTCTTATTTATTATCCAAAATTATCTTGGATATATTTGACGTCCCATAGTTTTTTGTTTATTGCATTCTCATTTTGTATGTTGGTTGTAGCTAGCTAACCGGGCCCTTCCGTAGCACACGACCTCACCTACCTGGTGGAAATCAAACTTAATTCGCTAGTTTTCTTTTTTGTTTTTACTTTTCTTTTGAGATTTTGTGAATTCGACATAGACCGGTGTTTGATTCTTTTATTCTATCTCTTTTTCAGAGGGTTGTCTCACTCGCAGAAATATATGTAAACATCGGGATGCAATAGAGAAAATTGAAAAGGAACTTCAGAAATTAGGAATACAATATGACGAAATGTTTGATAAAAACCAATGGAAATATTTGAACTTAAAGACATCCATGATTGACAACGAACGTATATTAATAATAATTGATGACGAGCTAAAACTGATAGACGATATAGGTACCCGGATTGAGATTATTACCGCAACGATAGAGAAAGATCTTGAAACTATGACAGAGATGTACGCAGAATTCAATACCTCAGAACATGCGGCAGATGTGTTTCAAAAATTAGTTGAACCCTTCGAGTTCCAGTTGGAACAGATAGAGGAACTTATACAGACCTTGAAACATGCCCAGATTATTGGCCTCGTTATTCAAAGAAGTTCTGAAGTGTTCCTAAGATCATTGGTGAACTATGTAGATAGAGTTGTGAAAGAAGCCAAAATGACCCTTAATGCAGAAGACAACATATTTAACAGGGTCCTTAGTTCCAACAATGATTTACCAGACGACAAAAAATCATTTTGGAGCAAGGCAAAAAACTATTTAAAAACTCAAGGACAAAAATTGGGCTTTACACTTTCGGCTGTTGGTAAAGATATCAAGAAAAAATTCACGTCAATTAAACCGAGCAATGTTAAAAAATGGATTAAAAGCACTAATAAATGGTCAACGTTCAAATCACAATTTCAAAGGTCTTTACTGGGTGAACGATCCCGAATTGGAAAGATTAAAAACTTTTTGAAATCACCGTAATAAATACTAAAATCGCTATCAAGAATTACAAGTTTAGACCAGGTCAAGCATTTGTGTCTGCATTGAGTCTAGTGATGGACGGTATCGCCATTTTTATACTTGAAAAACAATGGGCAAAGGTGGAAGAGGAACTTTTAAAAGCCAGAACTGAGTACGAAAAATTCAAAAATGATGTTCAGAATGCTCTGAAAGAATTAAAAAACGAAACAAATCTACTAAATAACCATTGGTCAGACACAATCTCCTCGTTTCAAGACTTGGTTAAAAATTTCACGAGCATCACAGACACAGCAAGAGAGAATAAAGTGTTCTCAGACATTTATGGCTTAACAGGAATACCGGTTAATACAAGTGATCCGTTTTTTCAAACAGATTTGAAGCAAGTGTCTCAGAACAACATCAAACCTAAACAAAAGATTGTAATAGATTTTTTCAAAGCCAATGGTAACAGTTTATCAGTTTTACGAGATAAATTTAAGTTCCAACAAGTTCTGGTAAGTGAAACAAAAAACCTTGTAATTCGACAAGAACCAGTTAGTTCCATCTTTGACAACTTGGTGCGAATTTTTAATAATTTTGACTCACCAGTTCTTGTTAACCATTCTTCACAGTTAGTTCCAAGAGATGTCGTCTGCTCAACATCAATGATATTTCCTAATAAACCAGAGTATGACTGTTATCCTCTAGACATCTTCAGAACCACAAAATGCAATATATCAGATGAATTATTCGCCATTATAGAGCAACAAGCAGCAGACGATTGTGACGCAGTTATACTTCATCAAATAATTGGAGAAAATGTTCCTAAAAAGTCAAAACCCTCTTTGACTCTCGATTTAGCTAAGAGCGTTTATGCTGCTTCGAAAGAGCAGCGTTTAAAGGATTACGGTAATGTACTTAAGGAAAAGGATGTCGTCTGCGAAATTTCAATTCTCTATCCCGCCCTGAATACCTACAGGTTATATGATTTAACACGATTTCGTCCAAACTGTGCACAAGTCAGTGATGTCCAATTCCAACAAATGAAGGCTGATATTGTGAAAATGGAAAATGCCAAATCTATGCTGGAATTCCTAATGAAATTTTGTTTGGATACGGAACAACCTTGTGCTTGTCCTTCCGCCATGGCGTCGTCAATGCAGATAACAGTTGATCAAGTACTGATACTTATTGATGAGTACAAACAAGAACATAAACCAAATTGTGAGTTTATTGTTGGCAACACTTCTTGTAACTGGAGTTGTCCATTGACACCTTTCGTTTAATGTTAATTGATTTGTAACATCATTCTTGGTAAATGAAGAAGAAGAAAAATAATTGACAATTTTTCAGTCCCATCTTGTTGAAGAGATGTCAAACAATTGCTAGCTTCAGACAGCCATAGATTTTATAATTTTATGGATTTCTAACTGAAAGTCTTACGCCCATCGCAAATATTGCAAAAAAAATATTTCAAAATGAAAATGCAATAACAATGCTACTACATGTATGTACTTTTTTGTCCTTATATGCATTTATCCTTTTGTAAAATTCTTATACAATCAGGGCGTCATTTAAAGAACTGTCTCTTACATAAAATTGGATATATTTAAAAATTGTGAATGCAATTATGTAAAGAATCATCATCATCATCATCATCATCAAATTAACTCTCCAAAAGGGGAAATAAAATATGTTAACAACAAATGTTTTATAAATTCTGATATTTTATTAAAGCCGTTATAATAAAAACAAACATACTAATCTATGTCCGAATCACAATCCAGAAGCAAAGTAAAACTTTGGAACTGACACGTCAGGTTAGACACGTGAATTTCCACCAAGGAAGTGAGGCCGGGTGCTTTGGAAGGGCAAGTAACTTCTGTTTAGCTAGCTACACCCGCCATGTTTGCAATCAAAATTGTGTGAAAGGAACATGGAACTATGGGGCGTCAACTATATCCAGGGCAATCCTGGACACAAAGACATCAAACTTATCAGCAATACTGTGATGACGGCCATAACACGTTTTGAGGTCCTTGATAAGCCTAGGCTTGCAATATCCCTGAGTCAACAATTTATTTTCAAGCAGCATGTAGCGCACGACTTTATATAAGATGTTCTCTGCAATAAAGCCTCGGTGACCAGTTCACAGACCACAGCACCTCTTACCTTCTAGGTTCGAATCTCACTCGGCACATACTGTAGATCACTTTTATTTCGCGAGAGATTTATTTTCGAGATAATTTGCAACTTATCCCATTTACGAATTAAACTATCACGCGAATATTTTCAGCACACAGATATTTCTATGTTGATATACATAATTTGCATTCAATAAGATTCCAAACACGAATTCAAATATTCGCGAATAAGGCCAAGATGATCTTGACGCGAAATTTTCTACTCGCGAAAAGTAAGTGATCTACAGTATCCTATTGTGAGAAAGTTTATCCGTTCGATTGCCCTAGGTCAGTGGTTATCTCCGGCCCTTTCGGTTTCCTCCACTATCACAGAACAGACCGCTTCGATATTAATAAAATAATCTTGACAGAGGCGTAAAACACCATTACCACATTCCCTTCTATTTATTAGATTTTGATTTTCTTTTAATGTTTTATATGAATGCAAAAGGGTATTCAAAATGGTTTGAAATGTAACAAACTTTTTTCTTTTTATTATCTAAAACAAAGTTGGATGATATATCGCAAAGATGTACAGTGTTTCAAGAAAACTGCTTGTATTACTTACTATATCAAATTGATTTGATAAGAGTTGCCTAAGAGACATAGAAGTTTTTACAAGCAAGATCTCCATAAATATAGTTGATGAAATTCCCTTTTCTATAAACAAAAACAAACATACTCGAATCACAACCCAGAAGCAAAGTAAAAACTTTGGAACTGACAAGTCAGGTTAAACACGTGAACTTCCATGAGGAAAATGAGGCCGGGTGCTCCGGAAGGGTATATAAGATAAAACAGTACTGAATGTCGAATACCGAAACAATGTTCTTAGTTTCTGTTAGCGGTACCCTGGGATAACAATTGAGAAGTTCACCATCAATAAACTTCTGGAATCGAAATCGTCAATATTTGACGAAGAAGAACGTGCAAACCAGAAACTTGGGATGACTTGATACCACAGGAATATAGCTACAGAAACTCTTCAATGGCGACAAAGGTAATTCACAATAGGAAATCCGATTATCATCAATTTTACTTTTAATGATGTAACTGTAATTATGTCTCTTTCATTCCCAATGGGGTTCGCCGCTGTACCATGTGGTCAATACCTCTTAACGTTTGTGCGGAACATTTTGGAAAACGTTAACGTCACAAATTCCTGGAATAGCGTCGTTTTTACGGGAAAACGTCATATTGTGCGAGGGTATCACGTGGTACAGCGGCGAACCCCATTTTGATTACGCACGTAAAAGTTGTAGCTAGCAAAAGAAGAGGTGCTTAAAGTCGAGTTGACACTCCCATATACTCAATACTTGAACCTAGAAATGTTTTTTCCTATGAAGTTTTTTTGCTGTTTTGTATTCTATAGGGTCCCTAGAGTAAAATTAGGTAAGTTGCCCAGCGGGCAACATTGGGCAAATTGCATAATTTGCATTTATCCAAGATGGCTGCTGACGCTATATTGAAAATCTATCTTTTGTAAGAATTGTTCTTCAATAGCTTGTAATATACCGTTTTATATGTTTTCAGGGATGAGAAACTCATTTCCGTTGTTGTTTTTAACATTTGGGGCAATTTAAAAGTATATTTAACAATTTTGACCAGCCAACGGTAGGAGTAACAAGTTTTTTTTTATTACAAGATGAAACTCAGCATATCACATTTAATGCTGTGTAACTTAACCATACATCTTGATACATTTTGATTTAAAGGTCATAAATGAGGCTCGAACAATTAACTTTAATAAGAAATTAAAGACATGATCTTAGTGATTTCAGCTTTATTAAGTCTAACGTAAAGGTTAGTTCACTTTGCTAAGGTTTCTTTTAAAGCGTGTATCCAACGAAGAAGTTTTTAAAGCCACATTATTGCTATCATAGTTAACCCAGTCACATACATATTACCACGAATGAAAACCAAATTACATTATACTCGGACATCTTATCAAACTAAATAATAAGTTTGTCAACAGTGAATTGATTCAATTTTTACATGAACACTGATACATTACATCATATAATGAAGTATTATGGTTTCGGGAATCTACAGTAAAATCTGTCACTGATAATGCAACAACCTTTCACAAATTGATTGGTTGGAGTTGAACAGTAGAACTCATTTTTTTGGTTTTATGATACTTTTGATATTCTGATCTACTATTTCCACTCCAAATGACTGCTATGATACACACGACATGACTATAAACTTCCATGTTCATCCATGTGGTATAAGTGAAAAGGTAGTGCACAGTCTAATTTTGGTTTACTTTTAAGTCACCGTTAAGCACCATCTCAACATCTAGATCTGACAATGCTGTTTCACTTACAAATTATACTGGAACACAGAAAAATAATACCCCTGCATTGTCTACCACCAAAACTGTTTGTATCCTGATTAACACACCCAACAAATAATTTTATTGGATGTTGGACATGTACAATATTCTGGAAAACTTTCTCAGTGTCTGCTATAAACACATGTGTGTCTTGTCGAAGATCTTGCATGTTGGCACCATGGTGATTATTAGGATGCTGTCTTGGCTAACCAGTTTAGAGAACAAACGGCTATCAAATTTAAAAAAAAATGAGCCTTTAAAGGCACGACTTTTTAGCCTGATCATTTTAGTGCCTAAATACCCCTGCAAAGATATATTACAGAATTATAATTTTGGTTTTGTATAAAATCAATATTTCAAGATGTCGTTCGCCGGTCATCTTGGATTTATAGCTTATTGTGCAAGTTAAGAGTTCCGTATGTAAAAATTAACACCAGAAATGGGTTTCTCATACCTGAAAACTTCTAAAAGGAAATATTACAAGCTATTGGAAGATATTTTATATCGCAGTATGTACTTTAATTTGTCGTTTGGCGGTCATTTTGGATTTAAATTGTGCAAGTTGCCCAAATTTGCCCGAAGGGCAACTAAGTTAGTTTTGTTCAAGGACTCATGAGGAAAACAAAACAGCAAAAAACTTCATAGGAATGAACATTTCTAGGTTCGTAAAATGCCTACTCGACTATTACGCTTACCCTCCAGGAGCACCTGGTCTCACTTCCTTGGTGAAAGTTCACGTGTTTAACTCAATTTGCCAGTTTTCAAACTATTTATATTGCCCCTTGGATTGTGGTTTTTACATAGATTGGTATGTGTTTTTTGATTACCCGAATCGAAAAAAGTAAACCACCTTTTTCCTTTGGGTAATGTTGGTTTTTAGGATGGATTTCAGGGACCTAATTTTCAAAGTTTTAACATATTATAAAGAAATCAACAAGTTCTGAAAAAAAACATAATAAAACTTTCAAGTTGTTTTTCTTTTACTTCTTTCTTTGTAATAACCATATCAAAAACAAACATAAAAGTCCATGCCCAAATCAAATTACTAAAAACGAATACTAACAAATGAATTACTAGTATAAAGATACAAAGACTTTCGATAAGTAAAGAGAGGCGACTCTTATTTTATTAACAAAAGTCATTTAAATTCCTCAAAAGCTAAGATACACCCCCTCATGCACAGAATTTCTTTAGCTAAATTTGGTAAAATATATTTTGATCCTTTGGGTATCTTTTCAACATTTTGAAAAAATGGGTTTCATAATTTATAGTCCAACCACTTCTGATGAAGAATTGTATTCTCATCCAATTGTCTAGTGTTGCAAAAACAAAACCGGTATAGTATGTAATAATTAATTACATGCTATATATGCCTATGAAAAAATACATGAATAGATGTTACTTAAAACATTTGATGTTTGTTACATGTATCTACCTAAAGATTTTCTAAAGCAAATTATTCACTTGGCATTCTTTTACAAACGACAAACTAAGATACAAATACCTAGTGCTGATAGGCGTTTTTTTTCAAAACACCAAAAGTATAGTAATGATACCATCAACAAAATGTTGATTGCTACTACTTATTTGATAGGCAATATATTTATTGTGTATGATAACTTTCCCATAAACACTCAGTATACCGATAGGCACAAACATTACTTTATTGCTTGGTGGCCGTATAATCAAAATTTATTCATAGACTTGTTAAATCTGAAAAAAATATTCATCAAATCATTTAACTCTGTATACATATCTTTTAATGATGTTATATCTCTCAATAATCCGAAATTTGAAGATTCTCTCATTGTCATTTAGCCTAGTGAGCTTAAAATAAATGATAATGCAAGATCTACTTCATATAAGTATTTGGACTTACATCTGAATCGTGACTTATGGTTGTTTCACAGTTGATGCGTTATGGTAGAGCTTACAAGTTCCAAGTATGAGAACAAAGACAGATGCGTTCAAATAAATTGTTGACGCATAAATATTGTCAGCCACTTTTTATAATAAATGGAATGGTTAGTCGGCACATGAGTATTAAACTGACAATTCTTAACAAAGATTTCTAATTAAATTCAATGCCAGTAGAAGACAAGAAGTTTCATAATCGGTTGTAATAAAATATTTTAATTCAAGTTATGTTTGCTTGTAGATAAGTATGCCGTTTCTGTATGCAAAAAAATTATTCTAAATTTTTTATGTTTCATAGTTCAATGCCCTTTCACATTGATTTTGATTTCACAAGTGATAGGTACCGCTAGCTAGTCAGGAGTTTCAAATTAATATTTTTTAATTTTTAGATTGTGATGGAATGGGATGTGTATGTTTTTGGTCGATAGTAGTGCCATCAAAGACAAAAGGCATTACTTTAACCAAGTATAAAGGTCTTTTCAACAAAATGTCGAAACTGACACCTCATAGCCTAAAAACAACATTGTATAAAGCTATTTTACGAAAGTTTTAACACAAAATCGTGTATCTCATTTTTCAATATCGAGACCTCACCAGCTACATTTGAAGAAGTAAAAGTTTTGATCTTTGCAAGGAGCTCAATGCAATGTCCAAAGAGGTTCGTTAACGTGCCACGCCTACCATGATACAGGTCATTGGGGTTTTAGGGTTCTTCCCAATGACCCCGGGACTTTCATTTCTAAACCCCTATGCCTGGCAAAATACTTGGAATATAAAAAACGACAAATTAAAAATTAATAATAATAATAAGCAACAAATCAACAAATTTTAATAAACTTTACTTTATTGGTCAATGTACATTTTTTATATAATTTGACAAGGTTTCTGAGAACATCGATATATTTCACAAACACCACATTTATGGTTTTTTTACTTTTTATTATTCATTTCTTAAATCATCATTTATTGACTTTATTATTGTTTTTTATTTGCCTCGTTCTGCTTTATTCGAATCGCGAAAATAAATGCTAGTTGACTGCAAAAATTATTAAATTACTTTTCATTAAGTACATTATGCCCATAAAGGCGACAATTGACACCTCCATATCAAGGTTGAACCAACAATAAGTCATTAATTGATTGGAGTCGTTAATGGACAACTCCAGTTACAAGAAGTGTTGCCAACAATAAACTCACAATTTGGTTTATGTTCTTGTTTGTATTCATCAATAAGTATCAGTACTTGATCAACTGTTATCTGCATTGACAACGTCATGGCGGAAGGACATGCACAAGGTTGCGCTGTATCCAAACAAAATTTCATCAGGACACTCAGAATAGATTTGGCATTTTCCATTTTCACAATATTAGCCTTCATTTGTTGGAATTGGACATCACTGACTTGTGCACAGTCTGGACGTAATCGTGTTAAATCATATAATCTGTAGGTATTTAGGTCGGGATAGAGAACTGAAATTTCGCAGACGACATCCTTTTCCTTAAGTCCATTACCGTAATCTTTTAAACGCTGCTCTTTTGAAGCTGCATAAACACCCTTAGCTAAATCGAGAATCAAAGAGGGTTTTGCCTTTTTGGGAACATGTTCCTTAATTGTTTGTTGTAATATTACGGCGTCACGTTTGTCCGCTGCTTGTTGTTCTATATTGGCAAATGTTGCGTTAGAAATGTTGCATTTTGTGTTTCTAAAGATGTCTAGAGCATAACAATCATACTCTGTTTTATTAGGAAATATCATTGATGTTGAACAGACTACATCTCTTGGAACTAATCTGGACGAATATTCCACCAGGACCTGTGTGTCATAATTTTTATAAATACGGACCAAGTTGTCGAAAATGGAACTAATTGGTTCTTGCAGTTGAACAAGTTCTTTTGTTTCACTAATCAAAACTTGTTGAATTTTGAATTTATCCCGCAAAACTGATAAACTGTTGTCATTGGCTTTGAAAAAATCAATCACAATTTTCTGCTTGGGCTTGATATTCTTCTGTGTAACTTGCGTGAAATTTGTGTGGAAAAACGGATCACTTGTATCTACTGGTATCCCTGTCAAGCCGTAAATGTCTGAAAACAATTTATTCTCTCTTGCGGTGTTAGTGATATTCGTAAAATTTCTAACCAAGTCCTGAAATGAGGAAATTGTACTTGACCAATATAGATCCAGTGTTAATGTTTCATTGTCTAATTGTTTAAGAGCATCTTTAGACGCATTTCGGAATTTTTCGTACTCAGTTCTGGCTTTTAAAAGTTCCGATTCCACATTTGCCCATTGTTTTTCATTTATAATAATGGTGATTGTGTCTATTACTAGACTCATTGCAGACGCAAATGCTTGACCTTTTTGAAACTTGTAATTCTTAACAGCCGTTTTAGTTTTTGATATTGGTGATTCAAAAAAATTCTTTATTTTTACAATTTTAGATTTTGAAGACTTTTCAATTTCATCCACGAGAACTGGCATTGTTACAGACGCCTTAAACCACTTCAGCACATTTTCTTTTATATTTTTGAATTTCTCAAAAACATCGTTTGCAATAGATGTAATTGAAAATCCCAGTTTTTTAGCCTTTGTATTAAAATATTTTTTTGTCTTTGTCCAAAACAATTTTTTATCGTCTGGTAAATCATTGTTGGAACTAGAGACCCTATTAAATATGTTGTCATCAGGATCAAGGTTCATCTTGGCTTTTTCCACAACTTTATTTGTATAACTCCAAAATCCTCTGAAAAACACTTCAGTAATTTTTTGACTTACCAATACACGTATTTGAGAATCTTTCACCGATTAAATTAGTCCTTCTATCTGTTCCAATTGATATTCAAAGGGCTCAATCAGTTTTTCAAACACGTTTGCTGTTTCTTGTGTATCGTTAGATTCTGCGAACATCTTTGTCATTGTTTCGAGATTTAATTCTAATGTTGTTGTTATGATTTCGATCCGAGTACCTATATCATCTATAAGATTTAACTGATCATCAATTATTCTTAATATATGTTCATTATTAATCATTGATGTCTTTAAGTTCAAATATTTCCACTGGTTTTTTCGAAATTTTGTGTCATACTCTGCTCCTAATATCTCCAATTCTTTTTCAATTTTTTCTATAGCATCTCTGTGTTTACATATATTTTTACGTGTGACACAACCCTCTGAAAAAGAATGAAATAAATAAATAAATGCTTGAGGAGAAGAATGTTTATATCAATTTTAAAAAAAACATACAAAGCTTGCAAATTTATGTGGACTACCACCAGAATTGAGTTGTGTCAAAAAGGCACTTAAGATGATTAAGTAGATACAATCCTCTGATTTATATAAAAAAACACATAATTTAGTTACATGTCTACTTTGTAATTTCAATCTATGATGTGTTATTTTGTGTCTTGTTGATTGTAATCAATCAAAAAAACTATCCATGTCTGAAGCACAATCCAGAAGCATAGTTAAAATTTTGAAACTGACAAGTTAGGTTAAAGACGTGAACTTCCACAAGGAAAGCGAGACCGGGTGCTCCAGAAGGGTAAGCACCGCCTGATTAGCTAGCTACACCCGCAACGTGTGTAACCAAAATACTTTTTCAAAGTTCTCAATATGTTAGCGATGAAATTGTGTGTTTAAAAGGATATCAGGAAGATAGACTTGGCATTTCAAAAAAGTAAGAAAAACTAAATTGAAATAATTATAAGAGGAGTTAGGCAGACACACCATTAGATCTGTAGGAAAACATAAAGATTTAATTTTTCAGAAAAAAATGTTTCGAAATTAAAATCTAATTATATCAACAATAATTACATTAAAAAATTGAAGGTTGATAAGATTGTTAACAAATTATATTCAAAACTAGTCATTTTAATAAATAAATGCTTATCACATACTGTCAGAATAGGTATGTTACAAAGCTAATAGTTAGACGAAGGGAAGTATTGACAGACAGAAAGGCTGTCAGGCGGTAGATAATGATAAAACTATATACCGAATTTTTCTCAGAATAAAACATCAAACCTGTTTGACAACGAAAGAGAATGTAACGATCCTTACAATTGAGGTATAAATATCGAGCACAATTAATACCATCTTTAAGTTTGAATGGCGGTGGCATCATCTACTCAATCATGATATTGACAAAATATCTTCACCACAAATAACCCCAGCCCCAACATTGCAGCTTTAACAATAATATGGAGGATAATATGAAATAAATTTAAATTTGTTTGAACGATTTGATTGTAGCTAGCTAAATAAAAGGCGCGTACTCTTTCGGTCTCACATTCCCATTCGAAGCTTACACGATTAACAGAATATGCCCGTTTTTGCTTTTTGGATTGTGATTTGAGCATTAACTAACATTTTTGTTTTTGATTTGAAATAAGTAGCTTAGTAGTTAAAATTATGTTATAATTGGATCAAAAACACTTTTCACTTTTAAAGAAAATTAAAAACGAAAACAATGGAACTCCATCCTTTCAAACTATTGTTAATGTCATTTCGGCTTTTAAAGTGAATGGTGTCCAGTAAATGCATTTAAATACCCACTGTAGATTTCATAGTGACCAAAAAAAAATAATCCTTTATATATTGTTTCGGTAAATTAAACATTTAAGGTAGCGACGGACAGCGGTCACGTGATTTTTAAACAATATGTTGATTAAAAGATTAAAGTCTGGAAACGGAGAGCACTTGATTCGGATAACGATCACGCGACTTAAAATCCTACTGAAACTTATGAATATTTGTAGTTCACTGACTTAAAAAGAACAAAAACCAAGGGATGGGAATACTACTCACGTGAGATTTTTTCGATTGGAGCGTACATTATCATCAGGCCTATTTCTAGCATCGTCCGAGAGAAAAGAACCTTCATTCTGTCTCCGATATTGCAGTCTTAATTAATATGGTAGCCTTATGCAATTGAAGAAAAATAAATTTTCATGTGAAAACATTATCATCATCTACTGCTGTTTTAAGACAGGTTTTCCTGCTTGCCATGAGTGAATGAGATTCAATTGTTGATGTCAATCTGCAAGATTGTTCAGAAGGATCTTGCAACTGCAATGTTTTGGAGCAAATATACAGGGTATAACAAGAAACTTTTCTTACAAAATATCTTTTCTGACATCACGTAAATCCAAAAGAAACTCTCAAACATGACTGCAGAGCGATCATTGTTTTGGATAAAGCCATGTTGACAACTTCAGAGTGGCGTAACGAAATGTATACATTTGTGAAGTACTTGGCGGAGGCGCATTTGGGGAGCTTCACTGATTCAATAATATTTATAATACTTTAGGTGATGTTTTAAAGTTAAATTTGGTACTGCTATTATTGAACTGAATAAATACATTATGTTATGTTATTTTTATCTTTTTGTGTTATATTTACATAGATATTTATTTGTGATATTATTGATACTACATCAGGCCTCCTTGCAGTGTTTATTGATTAAAATTCCGACAATGTTAAAACAAGTGATCGTGTATTTATTTATTTATGCAATCTAATAAATGCGTCAGGTCTGAGTTGTCTGATGTCTGATAAAGATGTGCAAGAACTGATAATAAATGCGGTAACTTTGAGAAACAAAAACATAAGGAGTATTTCACATCAATGTAGGCAAGCTCACGTTGCCTCAGTAGAAAAACCAATATTACGTTCCAAATCGGAAAACGGTTCAAATACTATCCATCCCGGATTTCCCGATTTTTGCACGTTTTCCGTCACAAAAACGACATTTACTCAAAAGTTAATCCACAAAAGTATCTTCATTTTCAGATATGATATACACCTCTATGTGTTTTTTAAATACATCTTTTTGAAAAAAATATAGTCAAAAAAAATTTAATGCACATTTTAGAGGGTATAATTGTATTAAAAATTAGCATTTTTTGTGAAACTTTTTTATTCAATTGCCATTTAATTCTATGACAGGCATCAAATCATTATAATTGATGAGTTTATTTTAAACTTCCTTTATCAGACTTAATTTAAGCAAAACTTACATATTTTATCAACTTTTTCCACGGAGTAATAAGTGTTTATATCAAATGGCTGCACAGCCGTTAGAACAAGACAGGGGAGACAACTTTCAAGTAGCATAACTCTTTTTTTAACTCACAAAGTAGACTTGAGTTTTTGATATATGATACAGGATATTATTATCTAAATGTATGCAAAAAATATAAAAATCTATAGTTGAATTATATTCTATGGCTCTCTCTGTATCCTCCTTAAAAACAATCTGATGATACAAATCAAACAAAAGTTATTTCTCGTATTCTGTATATTGATGTCATCGACTCGTTTAAGAAAGTTAAATAGCAAAATAACTTCAATTGTCCCTCGTTTATTCGTGTGAGTACACTTGTTTTAATTATCAGACTTTATTACGTAGTTTAAATTTTTATTAAAATTTCATACCGATTTTGTTCTAAATTAATATTTCGATTTAAGGTTAGAAGACAAAAAAAATCATGAAACTGATAAATGTTTTAAACTATAAATGTTTTACATGTACATATACAATCTCAATTGAGGTGGGTTAATAATGATGTATGTATACTTTACCTGCTAATGCCTGTGCTAGTGTGAAACCTGTAGACGCTACTTGCATAGCTGTAAGTCTTGCCATAACTAAAATATAGAAATAAAATTACAAAAATGTTATGAAGTTAAATCGCCTTAAAAGCCACCAAAATATAAATTAATTACCTTAATTTAAAAATCTTATCTCAATTATTAATTACACCATGTAATTTGAGCCTGTTTTAAAGAGTCGCCTACCCATGTAAGCCACTTATAAAGTTTTTTGGGGTGGTCTTTATATACTATACACGTATAAAAAAGTGCATTTAAATAAAATATACTTAACGAAGTATACTATGGAGATGGCTCCACACAAACAAAACAAAAAGAAAATACAAGAAACAAAAAAGAACAAAAACAAATCAAATGAAAAATTAATAAATAACACAAGTAAATTATCAAAATATAGTTCACTTCCTTGCTACGATGTCTGCTTATGGGTGTTATCAAGTAACGAAGTTGTAGTTGAAATTTTGGTTTTTATTTAATTTTTTTTATTCGACAAATTAAAAAAATTAAAAAAAAACTTACCAACCAAAATCCAAACCATCATCCCAAAGCAAAGTTAAAACTAGATAATTAGATTAAACACGTGAAATTCCACAAGTTGATTGAGGCCAGATGCTTCGGAAGGGTAATCACCTTCTGTTTACCTAGCTACGCCAGCGACATGTGTAAAAACATATTAATCAAAGTCAAAACCAAAACCCCAAAGCTAAAGCTGGCAACTTAGCTTAAACACGTGAAAACGGTATGATCCACAGAAATCAAAATTGATACATTGTTTAACAAAATGTATTAGAGTTTCAATGATAAAATTCATATGATCATCGATACATAATTCTTAGGTAAATAAATATTTGTTTTACAAACATAACTTACCAAAAAATCCAACTGCTCCTCTTTTTTCTCTGTCTAAAGACCAAGAATCACGGATGACAAGGCCGTTTTTTTCTTCGTATTCTGTAATAACATAATTTAAAAATTTGACAATTGTCAGACCTAATGTTTTCATCATTCTGTGAAAGATTCAGTGGTTTATGGTCAACAATACTTGAAAAGTTTTGAAACAAAAACGCTGAAATATTACGTAAATGAAGAAATAAAAATTATTTCAAATATTCAAAGAAAACACAAAAGATCTTCAATATTTAAAATATTGATTGAATTAACTTCATGAAATCAAACACAAACAAACTGAAATATGTCCAAATAATATTATTAAACGAAAGGAAAAACTTTGAAAACTTGCAAATAAAGTTGGTAACTTTCAACCAGGGCAATAGGGCCGAGTGCTCCGGAATTCAACTTGATACAACCAAATCACAATCTCAAAATAAAATTAAATAGTAAACTGGCAAAATAAGTAAAACACATTCACTACAACCACGGTAGTGGTGCTAATCTCCTGTTAAGGGTCATTTAAGAAGGAAAATTCAAGTAAAATCATTTGTTGAAAAGCGTGAAAGAGGGGTATAATTATGAAATTACCTCACAAGTTTAAAGATTTATAAATAAAAATAAAGTAGGAATTGATAACTATAAGAGTTTTTAAAATATTTGTTGCATTTTTAAAGGAAATTGTGCAAAAATACACGTGATGGGGAAAATAGTTTACACCTTGTATAACGAATTAATTAAAAAAATGAAAAGATATTAATATAATCAACGTCATAGAGCAGACAAAGGGGCAGATTTGTTAAAAAATACGAGGTTTTCTATGATTATGCAAATTTAATGATTAAATAGAGGTTATTTCAGTCATAATTATATGTCACAAAAAGAAATATAATTATTCATTTCACTAGTTTTGTTTAAGTATTAAATCGCCTTCATTTATTTTTCGACGCTAATAGCTAAAATGATGATGATATCTACCTTAATCATGTGACAATTTATTTACCTCCATTTTTTCGATATCGTTCTCCAGTACACTACTGTCGATGACGATGAAAATTCCCAGGAAAACAAAACTCAGTAAAAGTTTCGAAAACCTCATTTTGAAAGCTAAAACAAAATAAAATAAAAATATTAGCGACGATAATAATTATCTTATTATATATAGAAACAAAAATGTAATAAAACCAACAAATATATAAAGATCAATTAAAAACACTTATATCATCCAAAAGAAACACACAAATCCATGGCCAAACCAAAGTCCCAAAGCAAAGTCAAAACGTCTAATCTAGCAAAACCACGGAAATGATTCCTAGTGTTCCGGTAGTGTAAGCACCTCCTCTTTCTTTAGCTACACCCGGTACGTGTGTGACAACAAATGGTGATGAAAGGTAAAATAGTACAATTACGTTTTACTATTCGGAACAAATTTGTAAGTGTGATACTGTAAACGTATTTATTTTCGCGGTGTATTATTTTTCGCTTATTTCGCGATCTTTTGCGCGAAAAAATACCGCGTGAAAATAATAAATAATTCTTATTGTGTTATAATGCATTTTTTAGAACGAGAAAAATAAACTACCGCGAAAATAAATATATGCAAAATCGTTCAAAGTAGGATTAATTCCTTAAAAATAAGACAACCTTATTTACTGGAGCAAATTGCGCCCACAGATGACCTTTTTAACGATCAAAGCCATTTTGAATTTTAACTCATGCATGATTTGAGTACAATCTATTTTTAACCTTTGTTGCATTCTCGTCATATCTTTTTTTTCAATTTAAGAACGAAGTGGTTATTGCCCTGTACGTGCCAATAAGAAATGTGTTATTATCACGTATTTTTTATACCTGTATTTTATAGTATACATATACATGGACTTTATAACTTTATGATTGGCGATTAATACATAATTTAGTGATAATTAAAGTATATTTGATAGAATCTTGTCATATTTGGGTCAAATAATAGATTATTTTGATAAAAACTGTAAATACGGTTTTAAATCCATTTTGTTTTCGTCATACGATCGGATCATTTTTGCAGTTCATCACGATCAAAGATCGATCATCTATCATTTAGACAACAACTTTTTGGAAAAATATCAATAAAATTTTGTTTTAATTCAAAATTGACTATTTAATTCTATTCAATCGAAGTTACATGCGTACGGTTGTACGGGTATATAAAATACGTGGTAATAACATCCGCCTTTTTATAATTGTCCAATCAAACGAGAGATGTATTTTTTCCAAATTTTGTGGTAGCTCATTTTTTATAACTTGTTATGTCTCCTTCTACTATTGAAAATAGGACAGCTGGTTTCTTTCACGAATAATTTGATAAAAAGTAATCGAAATTCAAGGTCCATGTTTCTTTCATTTTCCTAATTTTTATTTTACACGTGACGGGTTCAGGTAAATAAACAAGAGGTGGTTACCCTAACGAGACACCCGGTCTTAAGTGTGGAAGCTCACGTTTTAACTAAAGTTGCCAGTTTTCAAAGATTTTACTTTGCACTTTAGATAAACAAGTGACGATATGTTCGTTTTCAAAATATAAATCTCTGGTGTTGTGTGTGTGTGTGTGTGTGTGTGTGTGTGTGTGTGTGTGTGTGTGCTCTGTCATTATTTATTCGATTGTGATTACTATTAATATCTCGAACAGAAATAAAACATAAAACTGCAGAAAACTTTACATTTTAAACTCAACTCTTTAATCACTTTATATATTACATTAATGAAACAAAAACTGGTGTATCATGCAATTTACTTTGCTTACATATTGCAAATTTGCTCTCACTTTTCAAAATAATAAAAAACTGATTAAAGAATATGTTTTAAAATAGATATTGCAATGACTAGAATTAAATTCAATAATATAAAAATAAAATAATAACAAATAAAAAATAAAATAAATAAGATATATATAAACAAATAAAATAAATAAATAAATAAGTAAACAAAGCATGTTTACTTACATAATGTTTTCTTCAAACTGTTTGGATGCAGAATTTTACACCATATATACCGTATATATACAGTGCAAACACAAAATCACTAACCTATTGAATAATTAATTAACCGAAAAATCCGGTTCAGGTACATTTATTCTAAAGCAGCCCAACATTCCTTGCCGCTGACTCTTACAGGAAGTCATAGGTGTTATACATTAGGTGTCGTCTGGAAGTAATTTAATGTAAATATCATGGACCTTGGTAATACTAGTAGTGTTTCGGGGAATTTTTTATTTGTAAAAAACGCTGAGTTGTTTACCTAAATTACAATTTGGTAGAAAAGTGTATATAAAAATAGGTCATGCATATCTATGTTTTTCCTAGTAAAGACAAAAATAATTAATGACTTTTTATTTAATTAGTGTTAGGAATAAATAACAGATTTAAAGTTCCCCCGAGACGGGAAAGAACAAACACTGGGTAAGCTGGACGATGCTTGTATAGTCTGCAAAATAGCAAAAATGTTGATTAGTGTTATTTTTAAACCTCGATGAAACTTAAAATATTTCATTTTCAACTTCGTAATTAATTAAGAGTCCTTTTATAATCAGTTATGCAAAATAGCAAATATTCAGTTCATATCCTTTAATAAAACCTCAAATTTCATTTTCACTCCAAAATTAATTACACTCTCTTTTTAATATTGCTTAAAACGCTGAAACATTAATTAGTCGGCAAAATATTCTAAAATCTTCCGCTTTTGACCTGATTTGTTGCATTTATTTTTCTTTTCATGGAAACTAGTACTGTAAATTTGCGTTACGTTTTACTGTGAAAAATAGAAAATTATTAAAGAACTATTAAACAATTATGTTAAATAATATTGTATGAAGAATATGTAATAGTAGTCTTGTATTCTATTTATTTATTTATTTTATTTATTTATTTATTTTTATTTATTTATTTTATTTATCCTGCTGACTCTTACAGGAAGTCAAAGGTGTTGTACATTGGGTGTCGTCTGAAAGTAATTTAATGTAAATATCCTGGACCATGGTGTGTTTTGGGGAATGTTTTTTGTCCAAACTCTAAATTGTTTACTTAACACAACACATTTTGGTAGAAGAGTGTATATGAAATTAGGTCATGCATATCTATGTTATTTTCTATTTTTCCTAGTAAAGAAAAAAATAATTAATGACTTATTTGTTTAATTCATGTAACAAATAAACAAGATATTTCAGGTTTATCGAAGCGGGAAAGAAGAACGCCGCGTACTTAAAGCCAGTTATGCGAAAAAATGTTAATGTCAATTTTTTTAACGGGATAAATTCAAGTTTAACATGTTCTGGTAAGTGAAACAAAAACCTTGTAATTCGACAAGAACCAGTTAGTTCCATCTTTGACAACTTAGTGCGAATTTTTAATAATTTTGACTCACCAGTTCTTGTTAACCATTCTTCACAGTTAGTCCCAAGAGATGTCTTCTGCTCAACATCAATGATATTTTCTAATAAAAGAGAGTATGACTATTATCCTTCAGACATCTTTAGAACCACAAAATGCAATATATCAGATATCTCTCCAAAGTGGAAATAAAATATGTTAACAGCAAATGTTTTATAAATTCTCATATTCTTATATTTTATCAAAGCCGTTTATAAATAAAAACAAACATACTTATCTATGTCCGAATCACAATCCAGAAGCAAAGTAAAAACTTTGATACTGACAAGCCAGGTTAGACACGTGAATTTCCACCAAGGAAGTGAGGTCGGATGCTTCGGAAGGGTAAGTACTTTGTGTTTAGCTAGATACACCCGTCATGTTTGCAATCAAAATTGTGTGAAAGGAACATGGAACTTTGGGGCATCAAATATATCCAGGGCAATCTTGGACACAGAGACATCAAGCATATCAGCAATACTGTGATGACGGTCATAACACGTTTTGAGGTCCTTGATAAGCCTAGGCTTGTAATATTCCCATGGTCAACAATTTATTTGAAGCAGCATGTAGCGCATGACTTAAATAAGATGTTCTCTGCAATACAGCCTCGGTGAGCTGTTTACAGATCACAGCACCTCTACCTCCTTGGTTCGAATCTCACTCGGCACATACTGTAGATCACTTTTATTTCGCGAGATATTTATTTTCGCGATAATTCGCGACGCATACCATTCACGATTCAACTACACGAATATTTTCAGCACACAGACTATGTTGACATACATAATTTGCATTCAATAAGATTCAAACGCGAATTCAAATATTCGCGAATAAGGCAAGATGATCTTGACGCGAAATTTTCTACTCGCGAAAATAAGTGATCTACATATCCTATTGTGAGAAAGTTTATCCGTTCGATTGCCCTAGGTCAGTGGTTATCTCCGGCCCTTGTGTTTCCTCCACTATCACAGAACAGATCGCTCATATAAATAAAAAGAATATTGACAGAGGCGTAAAACACCATTACCACATTCCCTTCTATTTATTAGATTGATTTTCTTTTAATGTTTTATATGAATGCAAAAGGGTATTCAAAAATGGTTTACCTAAAACAAAGTTGGATGATAGATCGCAAACATGTACAATGTTTCAAGAAAACTTCCTATATTACGTCCTATATCAAATTGATTTTAAAAAGTTGCCCAAGAAACATAGAAGTTGTAATTGTTCTTTACAGTGTTGACGAAATTCCCCTTTCAATAAACAAAAACAAACATACCAATCCATGTTCGAATCACAATCCAAAAGCAAAGTGAAAACTTTGAAACTGACAAGTCACATTAAACACGTGTATTTCAACTAGGAAAATGAGACCGGGTGCTCCGGAAGGGTAAGTAACTTATAAGATAAAACAGTACTGAATCTCGAATACCGAAACGATGTTCTTAGTTTCTGTTAACGGTACCCTGGGATAACAATTGAGAATTTCACTATCAATAAATTTCTGGAATGGAAATCGTCAATATTGGAAGAAGGAGAAGAACATGCAAATCAGATAGTTGGGATGATTTGATACCACAGGAATAGCACAACAGAAACTCTTCAATGGCGCCAAGGATAATTCACAATAGAAAATCCCATTATCATCAATTTTACTTTGAATGATGTAAC
Organism: Anadara kagoshimensis; assembly: GCA_021292105.1. NCBI lineage: Eukaryota > Metazoa > Mollusca > Bivalvia > Arcoida > Arcidae > Anadara > Anadara kagoshimensis. The sequence goes on along the minus strand of CM037858.1, from coordinate 19,225,385 downwards.
TGTAATTATGTCTCTTTCATTCCCAATGGGGTTCGCCGCTGTACCACGTGGTCAATACCTCTTAACGTTTGTGCTGAACATTTTGGAAAACGTTAACGTCACAAATTCCCGGAATAGCGTCTTTTTTACGGGAAAACGTCATATTGTGCGAGGGTATTACGTGGTACAGTGGCGAACCCCATTTTGATTACGCACGTAAAAAGTTGTAGCTAGCAAAAGAAGAGGTGCTTACGCTTTCCCTCCCGGAGCACCTTGTCTCACTTCCCTGGTGAAAGTTCACGTTTTTAACTCAATTTGCCAGTTTTCAAAGTATTTATTTTGCCCCTGGGATTGTGGTTTTTACATAGATTGGTATGTGTTTTTATATTACCCGAATCGAAAAAATTAATATGTGTAAACCACCTTTTTCCTTTGGGTAATGTTGGTTTTTTTAGGATGGATTTCAGGGACCTAATTTACAAAGTTTTACCATATTATAAAGAAATCAACAAGTTCTGAAAAAAATAAAACTTTAAAGTTGTTTTTCTTTTACTTCTTTCTTTGTAATAACCATATCAAAAACAAACATAAAAGTACATGCCCAAATCAAATTACTAAAAACAAATACATGTACTAACAAATGAATTACTAGTATAAAGATACAAAGACTTTCGATAAGTAAAGAGAGACGACTCTTATTTTATTAACAAAAGTCATTTAAATTCCTCAAAAGCTAAGATACACCCCCTCATGCACAGATTTCTTTAGCTAAATTTGATAAAATATATTTTGATCCTTTGGGTATCTTTTCAACATTTTGAAAAAATGGGTTTCATAATTTATAGTCCAACCACTTCTGATGAAGAATTGTATTCTCATCTAATTGTCTAGTGTTGTAAAAACAAAACTGGTATAGTATGTAATAATTAATTACATGCTATATATGCCTATGAAAAAATACATGAATAAATTTTGCTTAAAAAATTGATTTTTGTTACATTTATCTGCAAATTATTCTTTTACAAACGATAAGCCAAGATACAAATACCTAGTGCTGATAGGCGTTTTTTTCAAAACACCAAAAGTACAGTAATAATACCATCAACAAAATGTTGATCGATGTTACTTTTTTGATAGACAATATATTTATTGTGTTTGATAAGATAACTTTTCAACAAACACTCGGTATACCGATAGGCACAAACTATACTTCATTGCTTGGTGGTCATATAATCAGAATTTATTCATAGACTTGTTAAATCTGAAAAAAAATATTCATCAAATCATTTACCTCTGTATACATATCTATTAATGATGTTATATCTCTCAATAATCCTAAATTTGAAGATTCTCTCATTGTCATCTAGCCTAGTGAGCTTGAATACAAGATAATGCAAGATCTACTTCATATAAGTATTTGGACTAACATCTGAATCGTGACTTATGGTTGTTTCACAGTTGATGCGTTATGGTAGAGCTTACAAGTTCCAACTATGAGAACAAAGACAGATACGTTCAAATAAATTGTTGACGCATAAATATTGTCAGCCACTTTTTATACAATATATGGAATGGTTAGACGGCACATGAGTGTTATACTGTCAATTTTTCACAAAGATTTCTAATTAAATTCAATGCCGGTAGAAGACAAGAAGTTTTATAATCGGTGGTCATAATATATTTTAATTGAAGTCATGTTTGCTTGAAGATACGTATGCCGTTTCTGTATGCAAAAGTATCATTCGAGATTTTTTATGTTTCATAGTTCCATGTCCTTTCAAATGAATTTTGATTTCACAAGTGATAGGTAACGCTAGCTAGTAAGGAGTACTTCCCCGTTCCACATTGCATTTCTTTATTTCTCTGGATAAAATTTTCTAGGCTTCAAAATTTTTATTTTTATTTTGGATTGTGATGGAAAAGGGATCGGTATGTTTGTGGTTCGATAGAAGAACCATCCATCAAAGACAAAAATTAAGGCATTACCTTAACCAAGTTTAAAGGTCTGTTCAACAAAGTGTCAAAACTGACACCTCATGGCATAAAAACAACATTGTATATTAAAGCTACTTTACGATTTTTTAATACAAAAGCGTGTATCTCATTTTTCTATTGAATCTTACGAGTTGTATCAACTATTAACTAAAGATCTCAGGGAAGTCACATATCACACCATATTGTTTCTCTCACTATCGCTTACACTGGGAACGATTTCAGGATCAGATTGATCTAGGTTTGATAGCAATTCAATCTACCACAAACAAAACTGAGTCGGCACGTGTGCCTAAGTTCCTTTGAAATTGCTTATGGCGTTTTAAAGAAGTAGTTAATATATGTGAAGAACGCCTATACGCACACATGTTCTACACACACATGCTTGGATTTACCATATGATCAGGTGAGTTATATTCAAACACAAACATATCTATCCATAGGTCCATACGAGACTGGTGTAGCTAGCTCAAGAAGAACTATCTTATCAATTCTAAACACCCGACCTCGCTTTCCTAGTGGAAGTTCACTTAATTTGCTAGTTTGTACTTTGATCAATGGTTGTGCGTTAAACATGGATTGATCTGTTTGTTTTTGAATATATAACAGCAAAAATGTGTCTTAAGTAACAATTTGCGTCTGCCACAGAACATGTGACATTTGTTTAAAGTTGGAAAACTGTTCTATATCTGAGGGAGCCTCTAAACAATTGAAGTAGGGCGATGTTTGATTTGGAACTGTATTTTTGTTTTATTGTTACTTCCTTTTAACTTCAATTTCTATTTCAAATGTCATGTTTAACATTGCTTCAGTCAAAATTACTTCTTCCTTGGTAACCGTATACTCATGTTTATGCGTATCAGCACCTGAAGACCTGGTCTCACTTAGTTTGCCAGTTTGCAAAGTTTTCAATTTTGGGATAGTTATTTGGTCAGGGACGGGAATGTTTGTGTTTGGTATGTATCTTTTTGGTAAACTCTTTAATACCCACAATTTATAATCTGTGATCTCGGTATATCATGTTTATCAGCAATGTCATATTTTTGTCTTAATTCGTGTTCGTGTTCCGTGTTTTTATTTTGTAATATTTGCAATTATCAAGTAGATAGTATTTGCTACTTAAAACAATTTTACGTAAAATTGTCTTCGTACATGTCAGGTAATTTGATTTGTTTTTGTTTTGGTATATGAGATTACTTGATTGATTAAATAGGGTTTTATGCCCAGCAAAGAATATTTCATTATATCGAGAACTCACAAGCTATATGTGAAGAAGCAGAAGTTTTGACCTTTGCAAGGAGCTCAATGCAATGTCCAAAGAAGTTCGTTAACGTGCCACGCCTGCCATGATACAGGTCATTGGGTTTTTAGGGTTCTTCCCAATGGCCCCGTGACTTTCATTTCTAAATGCCCTATGCCTGGCAAAATACTCGGTATATAGAAAACGAAAAAATAAAAAATTAATAATAATAAGCATCTGAAATCAACAAATTTTAATAAACTTTACTTTATTGGTCAATGTACATTTTTTATATAATTTGACAAGGTTTCCGAGAACATCAATATATTTAACAAACACCACATTTATGTTTTTTACTTTTTATCATTCATCTCCTAAAACATCATTTATTGACTTTATTATTGTTTTTTTTTTATTTTTCTCGTTCTGCTTTATTCGAATCGCGAAAACAAATGCTAAAAGCATTAAATTAGTTTACATTATGCCAGTAAAAACGACAATTGACACATCCTTGTCAAGGTTGAACCAACAATAAGTCATTAATTGATTGGAGTCGTTAATGGACAACTCCAGTTACAAGAAGTGTTGCCAACAATAAACTCACAATTTGGTTTATGTTCTTGTTTGTAATCATCAATAAGTGTCAGTACTTGATCAACTGTTATCTGCATTACTAATACCATGTCGGAAGGACAATCACAAGGCTTTGTTGTAACTAAACAAACTTTCATCAGGATATTCAGTATAGATTTGGCAGTTTCCATTTTCACAATATCAGCCTTCATTTGTTGGAATTGAAAATCACTGACTTGTGCACAGTCTGAACGAAATCTTGTTAAATCATATAACATGTAGGTATTTAGGTCGGGATAGAGAACTGAAATTTCGCAGACGACATCCTTTTCCTTAAGTCCATTACCGTATTCTTTTAAACTCTGCTCTTTTGAAGCTGCATAAACACCTTTAGCTAAATCGAGAATTGAAGACGGCTTTGCGTTTTTGGGAACATGGTCCTTAATTGTTTGTTGTAATATTTTGGCGTCACGTTTGTTTGCTGCTTGTTGTTCTATATTGGCAAATTTTAAATCAGTAATATTGCATTTTGTACTTCTAAAGATATTGAGAGGATAGCAATCATATTCTGTTATATTGGGAAATATCATTGATGTTGAACAGACTACATCTCTTGGGACTAATCTGGACGAATACTCCACCAGGACCTGTGTGTCATAATTTTTATAAAAACGGACCAAGTTGTCGAAAATGGAACTAACTGGTTCCTGTTGAAGGACACGATTTTTTGTTTCACTGACCAGAACTTGTTGAACCCTGAATTTATCCCGCAAAACTGATAAATTTTTACCATTGGCATTGAAAAAATTGATCACAATTTTCTGCTTGGGCTTGATATTCTTCTGTGTAACTTGCGTGAAATCTGTGTGGAAAAACGGATCACTTGTATCTACTGGTATTCCTGTCAGGCCGACAATATCTGAAAACAAAGTATTCTCTCTTGCAGTTTCGGTGATGTTCGTAAAGTTTTTAACTAAATCCTGAAATGAAGAAATTGTATTTGACCAATATTGATCGAGTATTAATGCTTCATTGTCTAATTCTGTCAATTCAGTTTTGGCCTTTTCAATATAGTCTTCGTACTCCGTTTTTGCTTTTAAAAGATTCTCCTCCACCTCTTTCCACATCTTTTGACTAATCATCAGGTTTATTGTGTTGGCAGCTATATTCATTACTTTGATAAATGCACTACCTCGATTAAACTTGTAATTCTTAACAGCAATTTTCGTTTTAATGATTGGTGATTTAAAATAACTTTTTATTTTCCTATTTTAGAATTTTCATTCAGAAAAGAGGTAGCAAATTGCAATTTGAATGTTGACCATTTTCTTGAAGCTTCCATCCACTTCTTTACATTGTTTGGTAAAGTTGTCCTGAATTTCTTCTTAATGTCCTTACCAATAGCCTTAAGTGTATAACCAAATCTTTTAGCTTTTGTTTGAAAAAAGTATTTTGTCTTTCTCCAAAACGATTTTTTCTGCTCTGGTAAATCATTTTCGGAACTAGAGATCCTGTTAAAAATATTGTCATCAGCATCAACGGTCATTTTAGATTCTTTCACAATTCTTTTCGCATACTTAACTGCTACTTGGAGAAACACTTCAACACTCTTTTGAATAACAAGTCCCTTAATATAAGAATGTTTCATTGATTTGATGTTTTCCACTATATCTTCCAACTGATATTCTAAGGGCCCGATCAGTTTTTCAAACACGTTTGCTGTATTTTGCGTATCGTTAGATTCTGCGAACATCTTTGTCATTGTTTCGAGATCTAATTCTAATTTTCTTGTAATGATTTCGATCCTAGTACCTAGATCTTCTACAAGATTTATCTGGTCATCAGTTTTTCTTAAGATCCACGCATTGTCAATCATAGTTGTCCTTAAGTTCAAATATTTCCACTGGTTTTCCCGAAATATTGCGTCATATTTCCCTCCTAATTCATCTAATTGTTTTTCCATTTTTTCTATAGCATCCTTGTGTTTACATATATTGGGGAGTAAGGTACAACCCTCTGAAAAACAAAGATAAATATGAATATCTAGTAAATAAGGAAAACCTAGGTAATCCAAATGGTAGTGTTGATTCGAGATGATTAAAAATTGAGAGTAAGCCATTAAAGATTTAATTTTAGATTGCGCATGTTCGTATGTTATATGTTGTATTGCTTCAAGCTCTGAAACAGCGTTCACGTCCTAGTTCGTATGTCGCGATCTAAACTTCATAAATATTCCAAAGGTCTGTCTGCAGCGGTCATAAAAGAGAAACCAATGTTGGCCGCTGTTCAGAGCTTTAAACCGGAAGAGTCCTAGACATCTACTGAGATTTCACAAAAGATGTGGCGACTAAAAGAGTTCCAATCATTAGATATAAATATTCATTCTCATTCAGTCTCTGTGTCCTCATTGCCCTGGATTGCCCTGAATATATTTGACGTCCCATTGTTTCATGTTCCTTCCACTCAATTGTGATTAGCAGTCATTCTCGTTTAACATGTGCACTTGAATTTAAAAAAGCCAAAAAAACTGAAATTCGATTTTGACTAAAATAATTACTCTATGTTAAAGAAAATTTATTTTTAAGTCATTATCTGATTTCTTTTCTTAACATCAATCTTACATTTTTGAAATTACGGCAAGTTTAAAAAATCCCTCTTTCTTACAACATTACAAAATATGTCGAAAATGCGAAAACGAAAGAATAAAATTATAACGTTATAAAACGATTTACGGGTTTTAATTATTATTATCATCAAATATTATAAGCACTAGCTGATTTTAATTGCAGAATTTGTTTTTAATTCGAACTTTTACAGAATTTCTTGAAATAAAAATTCGTTATATTTCCCATCTCATTTTGAGCGTCAGCTCGATACCGTGATTATTATCAAATTTTGACGTCGTTTAGACGATTTAAGTCAATTGTGTTACGTAGGAAACTTTTTACAACATATTTGGCTCTGTCGGAAAAAAATTATTTTCTAACTTTTAAGCTCCTGTTTCTTTCTCTAGTCACCGATACCTATTGTGTGAAGCATTTTCGATTTTTCAAACAAATGTTTTAGGTACAAAATTTGCGTTAGGCATACATTTTATTTTGATACCTACACATACAATTTTCCTAAAAATAGCTTTACTTCCGAAAAACTTTTTCTGTGAGGCATACCAACTAATAAATTTGCCCAAACAAGCATTTAATTTGAATTGTAGAAATACAATTTAGAATTGAATGCAATGATTCGTAGGCCACAAAATGAAAAACCTCGTTGCTACACAACGTTTTTTTAGAAATTATTTACTTTTGGTTAGTTTGACAAACCTATGGTCCCGTTATAAGGTATATACAAAATTTTGTGAATATTAGTTATAAAATTCGAAAATTCGGAGCGAATCACCAAAGTATGTATTAGATTTAGACAGCGCTAATTTAGTATGTAGCTCGTGTTTGAGCATGCGAAATACAAATTGAAAGGATGCTTTCATGAAATTTTAGTGTGTACTTTTTATGAATATTGTTCTGTCCTTCGTAAGTCCATTTATCAAAGTTTTTTCACTAAGGAGTTAACTCATAAGTCTGTAATCATGATTCGTCTTCAAATAAGCTAGAATGACAGGAGGTACTTATCCTTCCAGAGCACGCAGTCTCACTTCCCTGGTGGAAGTTCAATTGTTTAACCTAATTTTTTCAGTTTCAACGTTTTTGATTTGCTTCTTGATTTTAGTTCGGACATGGGTTAGAATGCTTGTGTTTTATTATTCAAAAAGAACGATACGAAAAAAAGTGAACAAAATCGAAAAACAAAAACAATAGATGCCTTTATCATGCTGCTACAAAAACATGGTCACAGCACATTGTTAGTGAATATTGCTAATATCTAGTGTTTTTATATAATTCTGTTCAATAACAAATGAGATCATAATATAACCATCCAGCTCTTATTGAATACAAAAATCAATGTAGTTTAACTGTTAGTTATTCAAGTTGAATTTACGAGCCTAATATATATATACGGTGTTAAATTGCTTCCTAGTTCATTGTAGATTTCACAGTGACAAGAAAAGTAAGCTTTTATTAATTGTCCCTGAATGTGCTCATCAAATACATTAACAGAATTTTCTTGAATACAAGTAAAACTTTTTTAATATATCCAAGATACCTACTTGGTTTTTGAAAAAAAAGTTTAATAGCGATTAAATTCAAGTTCCCTTAATTACATATTGTTCTAATTCTAAAATATGGCGCTTTATCAAGTAGTTTATACTTCCATCAAGTTCCAAAAACAACATATCCATACATGTACACACCACAATTCAAAGGCAAAGTTTAAACTTTAAACTTGCAAGTTAAACATGTAAACTCCCACCAGGGAAGTGTGACCGGGTCCTCTAGTAGGGTAAACACCTTATGTTTAGCTAGCTGCACCCAAAAGGATAATTGACATTTAAATATTCGCGTATATCACAAAAATATTCGTGAAATAAATCCCTGAACCAAAAAAATCTTTATAATTACATAATTTAACAGCCGTTTCGGAATACAAAAAGTAACCATAGGACCAACTCGTGTGTGTGTGTGTGTGTGTGTGTGTGTGTCAGTGTGTGTGCTCAGAAAATACTTTGCATGGGGAAAACATCTTAGTTTTTGAGGATTTGAAAGTGATAACGAGCGTTTACTTTACCTGAAACAGCCTGTGCTAGGGATAATCCTGAACTTGCCAACGAGAATGCCGAAAGCGATGCCGTAACTAAAACAAAATAATAAAATGACTAGAATGTGTTTTTATAGAAAAAGTTGTATTTCAACTTTACAATGGCAATTGTTATGGAAACCACTCACAACAAAAACAAACAAAAATGATACAGAAATTCCTGCTTTATATTTAGATTTAAACCTGAATGTATGTATTATGCCTTGATGGTCATACTTTGATCGACAATTCTAAAAAATACATAAAACAAAAATGAAAGTAACAAAATGTACTTATTTAAATTTCGAGCCTGCAAAATCTATGAGAAATTAATATAGTTATCGGTACATGATTTTTATGTAAAATGCATTTATTTTACAAGTACGATATAATATAACTTACCAAAGAATGAAAATAATCCTCTTTTCTCTCTGTGTAAAGGCCCAGAATCACGGATAATAAGACCGTTTCCATCTCCAATTTCTGTAATGAATCAAATATAAAGTAGACAATGGTTCTATTCCGTATCCTTCTGGAGCAACGGACCTCAACTCAGTGGTGTAAGTTTTTGTGGGTTTTTTTTTACATAATTTGCCCACATTCAAAGCTTTTGTTTTGCTTTGGGATTGTAATTAAGACCAGTATGTTTTTGTTCCATGTATCAAGATAGAGAAATACTTCCAAATATGACAAAAAGAAGAAGAGATGGGGAAGACAAATTTACATTACACATCAATGATCACCAGAAATAATACATTATTATTACAGGTCGCTATCATGTTTACTATTGATTTCCCTATGTTTCTGACAGTGTTTTTTTATTTGTTTAATTGCAAACAACAAATCGGATTAAAATTTGGTTTTGTTCGCTTTCTTGGCCTTATTCCTAAACAGGAGAAGCTTACCCCTCCGGAGTACCCAGCATCACTTCCCTTGTGAAAGTTTAAGTTATTAACCTAAATTGTCTTTTTTTTCTTTGCTTCTGGATTGGGATTCGGACATAGATTAGTATGTTAGTTTTTTACCTTAGGAAGCAGAATGCTGAGTTTACGCTGAGTGGTGTAATGCGTCGTATGCGCAAAAGGAAGTGCTCTGCAGCAAGTGAACTTCCTATATGCCCTAATTATCCCTTTTAAGCTTAAATTAAAATGTTCACGATTTCCTTTTTTTCATACTGTAAACTTATTTAATTTCGCAGTGTACTAATTTTCGCATATTACACGGTTGTTTGTTTTACGCGAAAATTAGTAACCAGCAAAAACTTTATTATGATGGTTGTGTTATACTGCATATGTAAAAAAGCGAAAATTTACCTACGCCGATATGTACCTCAAAAATAAATACACATAAAATAAATACGTTTACAGTGTTTATCGATCAATATCTTTAAAATTACGAATGAAGTGGTAATTAAAAAATTATATGAAAATTTAATTACCTCGAATTTGTCGATCTTCGAATACCCGACACTCGATGACGATCAAAATTCCCAGAAAAACAAAGCTAATTAAAAGTTTTGAAAATTCCATCTTGTAAGCTGAAAGTGAAATTAAAGTGTCAGACATTATAACATTTTCTTTTAATAAATGAAGAATAACATATGTTAGTTAAAACGGAAATAAATTTTATAGAGTTAATCGCAAAAAAAACCACTGAAAACCTAAATAAATTTACTATTGACTCGCCCGCATACGAGAACATCAATTTGTTTTTAATTTGACCCATTTTCGAAATTCTCGTACTATCCATTAAAAACATAAAACAATTGTGCCGGTCGCTATCATGACTGTTTGTATTTAAATATCTCCGATCAAACAAGAGATATCAATTCGCCTAAGCAATTTTTTCTTTCTGTTCAAAGAATTTGAAGTAATAGAAGGAATTAACTGACTGACTGTTAACGAATTCTACACATCTATGTTATAATTATGTATTTCTGAAATATTTATTTTAAAACATTTATTGAATTATAACTTTTGAAAATTCGGTCAATATTTTGTCAAATTTCATTACTAGTTAATAAACAAAGAAAGATAACACTGTTTCATGATCAAATCATTAATCGATCCTTTCTACTAAGTATAATATCATGGACCATAGACAATTGTATCGCCATGAAATTTTGTTCTCATTTTTTGAAATTGGTTTAAATACATCAATAATTAATCAACAACACGATGTAAAATAAAATATTGCTGTAAATAAATAAATAAATAATTAATTATTAATTAATTAATAAATTAAAGCATGTTTTACTTACACGATGGCTATCTCAAACTGTTTGGATGCAGAATTCAGCACAATATATATACCAAGCAAGAAGTAATTGACGTATACAAACATTAGTCAACTTTTCCAAAAATTCTGGTAAAAGTACGCCCATATCTCAAAACACACACACATATATACACACATTGCTTAATCATTGACTCATTAAGGAAGTCAAAAGTGTTAAATCGTGTGTTAATTGGCGGTTTTAAGTTTATATTTAATATTTTAATGAAGATGCGGAGATAAATAAATGAAAGTACATTCTAGACAGAAAATTCGAATGGTTTTAAAGTTTGATGTCTCTGTGTCCAGGATTGCCCTGGACATAGTTCCATGTTCCTTTCACACAATTTTGATTACACACATGGCGGGTGTAGCTGGATTTAACATCACATGGTTCCATGTTCCTCTACTTTCAAAATTTTACTTAACTCGCGGCAGGTATAGCTAGCTAAACAGTAGGCGTTTACCTTTCTTGATCGCCCAGTCCTACCTCACTTTGGTGAAAATTTACGTGTTTAACTTACTATACCAGTTGTTTGTTCTTAGGATTGTGGTTCGAACACGGACATGTATGTTTGTGCTTGATTTTTAGTTTCATTCTGATATGAAAGAAAAATACGGTGTCAATAAAGCGATTTTGACAGGCCCTTATGCAAAATTCCAAAACATGTTCATATCGCCTTTCGTTTTCTACCTCGAAAATACTTTAAAGAATTATAGAATTTAATGCTTCTTCATCAATCATTCTCCTCTTTCATTTGTTCCGGAAAAAACAAATGCCATCATTAATAACAGTTTTTTTATTATTTTACAAAAAAAACACAATTAAGTGAATAGTGTAGATAGCTACATAGTCACTAGTTGCTATTTCAATCCATGAATAAAAATTCTGTTTAATATGTTTTCTTGTAATTTGTCATTAAAGAGGAGCTTATCCTTCGGAGCAACCGGCCTCACTTTCCTGGTGGAAGTTCACGTGTTTCACCTAACTTTTCAAAGCTTTTACTTTGCTTCTTGATTGTGATATGAACATGGACATTAATGTTTGTTTTTATTTGAACATGGCTATTAGACAGTTCTACAGTAGTGATGCGTTTTCACCCTTGCTGCAGTTAATAACATGTGTGTTTAAAAACTCAAATTACACCCCTAAAAACAAAGTAAACACTCCAAACCCGGTAAATTGAGTCACCCTAGAAATAAGGTTGGGTTTTCTGTTAAGGTAAGCTGCTGTTTCATACGAAAGTGTAAAAGACCCGGGACAGGGTTTGATATCTGTAATTCGAATGTTAATGTTATGTGGCATATGTAAAACCATATAAAAGTGCATCTAAACTTTAACAAAGAAAGTGAGTAGATGTCAATTTTACCATCATTAACCTCTAAAACGTGGTTAATATAGGAAAAAAGTTGATATTTCCGGCAATAAATATTGTTTACTTTTTACTCAAAATGTATTTGTACATACGCCTACAAGATCTCTTGTTGCACTTTTGCATTTCCCATCCATTACGTGTGTATATTCTTTTTAAAAGTTCACGCACGTATTGCGCTTAATTTGTCAGTTTACAAAATTTTACTTTGTTGTTGAGATTGTGATTTGGATATGGAGCGGTATATCTATGTTTCACAGAAATGATTCTAGAAAACAGTTTGGTCTCGTCATTGTTAGACTTTTTCCATAAAAATTAATTTATAATTTAACTAAGCGTGTAAATAAAGATTCTTTCAGGTTTTTTTTTTTTTTTTTTTTTTTTTTTTTTTTTTTTTTTTAGTCATGTGCTACTTTTAATATAATTATGTTTTTGTTGATCAGTATTAAATCTATTAAAACTTTGTCTCAAAGGTTTATACGTATTCACTTGATCATACTTTACCTTAATTTTGATCGGTACTAGTGTACTTTTCTTTATTGTGTTAAACATTTAATTGGTCCGTTATCAAGGTACTTTGTCCCATTGGTTTGTACATTTGTTATTTTTGTAAAAAAAAAAAAAAAAAAACATGTAGTACTTACCTTGTACTTCACTCAGGTGCTTACCTTCCGGAGCACCCGGCCTCACTTCCTTGGTGGAAGATAACGTGTCTAACTTAACTTGTCAGTTCTAAAGTAATTTCTTTGCTTCTAGATTGTTATTCGGACATGGATCAGTATGTTTGTTTTTAATTATCAATTGTATGTATACGTCGTGCCATCCGGTTGTACATTTCACTTGGATTGTTACACATATTGCTATTGAACTTTGTCCGATCGGGTTGTACATTACACTTTGTCTATATAGGTGTCTGCCCTTCCAGAGCACCCGGCCTTTTGCTTGGTTAACGTGTTTAACCTTATTTGCCAGCGTCAAAATAATTTTTACTTTGCTATAGGAATTCGGTTTGGACATAGATTGTTTTTTTTTTTTTTTTTTTTATTTTATGAAAACTTATTGTGGATGTATTTCGACGCAATCGGCTTTACATTTGACTTCTTCTACAGCAAAGCGTCAGATCGGTCTAAAATACACTATGCTTCATCGGTTTGTTAGTATCAGATTGTACATTTCATTTGGTCTTGGTAACGGTGATAGCATTCTAAACCACATTTGAAAGGTCTAAAGAATAATTCAATCCACTCGGATTGTTTCATAAAATTATTGTAACCATCGGTTTCGGAATTTACAAATAACATGATCTTGTACAAACCATGTTATTGTATTTCATAGCTAGTACCTGGTCGTACAAACAATGTATAAGTGTGTTTTACCAAATCTGGCTGTTACTGGGTCTTGTGGGTGATAATAAAAACAGTGTAAGCGTACTTCCTCCCATTTCATCTGTTGTATCGTAGATATACTAGTATTTGAAGTATCGAAATTTTGAGCATACACTTACCTTTCCAGAGCACCCGACCTCAATTCACTGGTGAAGGGCCACGTGGTTTTTTCAAATTTGCAGGGTTTTTTTATTAATTAATATTTATTTATTTATTTATTTTATGTAAGTTGAATATGAACCGGTATGATATAAAGGAGAAAGAAATGTTCTGACCATTGGCTATAAAAGAACATGTCACCAAATTATTAATAAAAGTCTTTACCGTTTCTGTTCTTTAGAGAAGTTTATCAAGTCAGTCATGACGGCAACTTTGATATGGCAAACAAGTGACTAACCACACCCTAGCACTACAGTTTGTTAATGCCTTATAAGTGAAAGATCGGTTAAAAAAGACTATAAACGTTAGGATTGGACCTTTATTTTTGCTTAATTTTTATTCCCTTTAATGTCTTTTTTAATACACATATATATATATATATTATATATATTATATATATATATATATATATATATTATATATAAAGCATTAGATGCTTCGCATAGAAACAAAAAGATCAATCCCGAGGTGTAAGTGTGCAATAGATAGCGGGATTTGCACGTTAACTTTGTTCCAGTCCGAGGTTTCCCAAATCAATTTTTCATACTGCAGGCTTTGTCACATGGTACTGTCGATTATGAAGTCATACGATTGTTGTAGACGTCATCGCTGTGTTGTTGTCATATTTCACTAGTTCTTGTATCCATTTACAAGAACTAGTGTAATATTTATGTATAATACAACAAAATTGTATATTCGATGCAATACTTGACGGAATTAAACGAAATTTACTTTGCTATATAATAAAAGGGTTACTGAACTGATGTTGTGAAATATTGTCCCTCGTTGACTCGATATTTGAACTCCAAAGCTGGTGCAAATGTCAAGCCAACTCGGTACAATATTTCACAATATCAGTTCAATAACCCTATATATATGTATATTTTGAAACATTGCTTTAGTCAAAGCTACTTGATATCGCAATATTTATGCGTATTAGTACGCAACATTCGCGAATAATACGTGGAATTTATAATCAGTGAATTCAAGTATATGACGATTATAGTTAATCTCATATTTCTTCTTTCATTTTCTTCTAACGTTTCCTATAAAAAAGTTTTCAATATGATAATAGAGTTTATTTCACTTAAATGTGCAATGTTCCTGGTAGGTGTCAGGAAATTGTTTTGTGTTCATAATACAAATATGGAAAAGCAAAACAGTTATTAGAAACATAAGTAAATATCAATAAAAAACAAACATACTAATCCATGTCTGAATCACAATACAGAAGCAAAGTAAACACTTTCCAAATAACATGTTAGGTTAGACACGTAAACTTTCACCAGAGAAGTGAGGCCGGGTGCTCGTAAGACTGATACATTTCTGGACATACATGCATTATGGTCGAGGTGTCTTAATATGGAAGAGAAAGGAAGGTTTCTTAAAATTAAAATGGTCACCAATATAAATAAAATTCATTAGCATCTCAAATCCATAAATAAAATAAGGGAAAGCGAAACAGTAATAATAAACATAAGTAAATATCAATGCGTTTAATTTAGTACATCATTGATTCAATATAAATTTCTGGACATATTTTGGTCTTTTAGGTTTTTTAGAACATCAACATGTCATACAAACACCACTATTATTTTATATTTTATGTTAATTATTTGTCATTTTACCAGTTCATTCATTTCTTGAAACATTATTTATCACTTTTTGTCACAAAAATATTTATTCACGATGTACATATGCATCTCATACAAATAAATGTCAGTTCACGGTTGAAATCATAACAAATTAGATTACTGGTAAGTTGAATGACTTACATCACAAAAATAAAGACAGTCAGCACCAGCTACAAGTTGTACCAATATTAAACTCACAATTTGGTTTATGTTCTTGTCTGTACTCTTCGATAAGTATCAGTACTTGATCAACTGTTATCTGCATTGACGACGCCATGGCGGAAGGACAAGGACATGGCTGGTTCATATCTATACAAAATTTCATTAGAAATTCCAGCATAGATTTGGCAGTTTCCATTTTCATAATATCAGCCTTCATTTGTTGGAATTGGACATTACTGACTTGTGCACAGTCTGGACGAAATCGTGTTAAATCATATAACATGTAGGTATTCAGGGCGGGATAAAGAATTGAAATTTCGCAGACGACATCCTTTTCCTTAAGTGCATTACCGTAATCCTTTAAACGCTGCTCTTTCGAAGAAGCATAAGCGCTCTTGGCTAAATCGAGAATCAAAGAGGTTTTTGCCTTTTTGGGAACATGTTCCTGAATTGTTTGTTGTAATATTTTGGCGTCACATTTGTCTGCTGCTTGTTGTTCTATATTGGCAAATGTTGCGTTAGAAATGTTGCATTTTGTGTTTCTAAAGATGTCTAGAGCATAACAATCATACTCTGTTTTATTAGGAAATATCATTGATGTTGAACAGACTACATCTCTTGGAACTAATCTGGACGAATATTCCACCAGGACCTGTGTGTCATAATTTTTATAAATACGGACCAAGTTGTCGAAAATGGAACTAATTGGTTCTTGCAGTTGAACAAGTTCTTTTGTTTCACTAATCAAAACTTGTTGAATTTTGAATTTATCCCGCAAAACTGATAAACTGTTGTCATTGGCTTTGAAAAATCAATCACAATTTTCTGCTTGGGCTTGATATTCTTCTGTGTAACTTGCGTGAAATTTGTGTGGAAAAACGGATCACTTGTATCTACTGGTATCCCTGTCAAGCCGTAAATGTCTGAAAACAATTTATTCTCTCTTGCGGTGTTAGTGATATTCGTAAAATTTCTAACCAAGTCCTGAAATGAGGAAATTGTACTTGACCAATATTGATCGAGTGTTAATGTTTCGTTTTCTAATTGTTTGAGAGCATCTTTAACCGCATTTCGGAATTTTTCGTACTCAGTTCTGGCTTTTAAAAGTTCCGCTTCCACATTTGCCCATTGCTTTTCATTTATAATTATGTTGATTGTGTCCATCAATAGACTCATCACAGACACAAATGCTTGACCTTTTTGAAACTTGTAATTCTTAACAGCCGTTTTAGTTTTTATTATTGGTGATTTAAAAAAATTCTTTATTTTTACGAGTTTAGATTTTTCACCTAGAAAGGACTTTTGAAATTGATTTTTGAATGTTGACCATCGTTTAGACGCTTTAAACCACTTCTTTACATTTTTTGGTACATTTTTGAATTTCTTCTTAATATCCGTTCCAATAGCCGTTAGTGAAAATCCCAATTTTTTAGCCTTTGTATTAAAATAATTTTTTGTCTTTGTCCAAAACGATTTCTTTTCTGCTGGTAAATCATTGTTGGAACTAGTAACCCTGTTAAATATGTTGTCATCAGGACCAAGGTTCATCTTGGCTTTTTCCACAACTCTATCTGTATAACTCCAAAGTCCTCGGAAAAACACTTCAGTACTTCTTAGAATGACCAATCCAAGTATTTGATTATCTTTTACCGATTTAATTAGTCCCTCTATATTTTCTAATTGGTATTCAAAGGGTCCGATCAATTTTTCAAACACGTTTGCTGTATCTTGTGTATCGTTAGATTCTGCAAACATCTTTGTCATTGTTTCGAGATTTAATTCTAATGTTGTTGTTATGATTTCAATCCGAGTACCTATATCATCTATAAGATTTAACTGATCATCAATTATTCTTAATATATGTTCATTATTAATCATTGATGTCTTTAAGTTCAAATATTTCCACTGGTTTTTTTCGAAATTTTGCGTCATACTCTGCTCCTAATATCTCCAATTCTTTTTCAATTTTTTCTATAGCATCTCTGTGTTTACATATATTTTTACGTGTGACACAACCCTCTGAAAAAAGAACGAAATAAATAAATAAATGCTTGAGGAGATGAATGTTTATATCATATTAAAAAACCATACAAATCCACGTCCAAATCAAAATCCCTTTAAGAACTTCCAAAACTTGCAAATTTATGTGGACTACCGCCACAATTGAGTTGTGTCATAAAGGCACTTAAGATGATTAAGTAGATACAATCCACTGATTTATATAAGAAAACAAATAGTTTAGTTATATGTCTACTTCGTAATTTCACTCTATGATGTGATAGTATGTTTCTTATTGATTGTAATCAATCAAAAACAAACATCTGAATCACAATCCAGAAGCAAATTAAAAACTTTGGAACTGACAAGTTAGGTTAGACACGTGAACTTCCACCAGGAAAGTGAGACCGGGTGCTCCAGAAGGATAAGCACCGCCTGTTTAGCTAGCTACATCCCTCGCGTGTGTAATCAAAATTATAAAAATAAGAAAACGATGAAATTGCGTGTTTAAAAGGATATCAGAAAGATAGACTTTGCATTTAAAAAAAGTAAGAAAAACTAAATTCAAATAATAAGAGGAGCTAGGCAGACACACCATTGGATCTGTAGGAAAACATAAGGATTTATTTTTTCAAAAAAAATGTTTCGAAATTAAAATCCCGTTTATATCAACAATATTTCATGAAATAATAAATTTAAGATGGATAAGATGTTTAACAAATTGTATTCAAATCAAGTTATTTTAATCAATCACATACAAAGGATAAAAACTGTCAGAGTAGGTATGTTACAAAGCCATTAGTTACACGAAGGGAATTATTGACGAACAGAAAGGCGGTCAAGCGGCAGATAATGATAACACTATATGCCGAATTTTTCTCAGAACAAAACATAAAAACTAATTAACAACGGAAGAAAATGTAACGATCCTGACAAATGAGTTTAGAAGTATATACCACAATAAATATCGAGCACAATCTATACCATCTTAAGTTTGAATAGTGGTGGCACCATCTACTCAATCATGATATTGACAAAATATCTTCACCACAAATAACCACAACCCCCACACTGCAGCTTTAAGGATTATATGGAGGGTAATATTAAATAAATTTAAATTGGTTTGAACGATTTGATTGTAGCCAACTAAAAGGAAGGCGCATACCCTTTCAGCCTCACATTCCCATAAGAAGAAGTTCACATGTTTAACTGAATATGCCCGTTTTTTGCTTTTTGGATTGTGGTTCGAACATTAACTATCATTTTTTATTTTTTATTTCAAATTAGTAGATTAGTAGTTAAAACATTATGTAATAATTGGATCAAAAACACTTTTCACTTTTAAAGAAAATTAAAAACGAAAACAATGAAAATCCATCCTTTCAAAATATTATCATTATCATTTCGGTTTTAAAAGTGAATGGTGTTCAATAAATGCATTTAAGTCCATTGTAGATTTCACAGTGACCAAAAAAAATAATCCTGTATATTGTTTCGATACATTAAACACAAAAAACAATCTGCTGATACAAATCAAACAAAAGTTATTTCTCGTATTCTGTATTTTGATGTCACAGGCTCGTTTGAGAAAGTTAAACTGCAAAATAACTTGAATTTTCCGTCGTTTATTCGTGTGCGTACACTTGTTTTAATTATCAGACTTTATCACGTAGTTTAATTTTTTATCAAAATTTCATACCGATTTTGTTTTAAATTAAAATTTTGATTTCTGTTTAGAAGACAAAAATGATCATGATACTGATCCCAAAAACAAGCAAATATTTTACATATACATATATAGTCTTATTTTAGGTTGGTTAATGATGATGTATCTTTACCTGCCAAAGCCTGTGCTAGCGTGAAGCCTGTAGATGCTACTTGCATAGCTGTAAGTGATGCCATAACTACAATACAGAAATAAAATTACAAATATGTTATAAAGTCAAACCTGCCTTAAAAGCCACCAAAAATGTAGACTACCTGAATTTAAAAGCCAGTAAAATCCTCTCTCAATTACTCATTACATCATGTTATTTGAGCCTGTATGAAAGGGTCGCCTACCCATTCAGGTCACTTATAAAGGTTTTTTGGGGTGGTATTTATATTATACAGACATGACTATACACGTATAAAAAAAAGTTGCATT
Source organism: Anadara kagoshimensis (assembly GCA_021292105.1). NCBI lineage: Eukaryota > Metazoa > Mollusca > Bivalvia > Arcoida > Arcidae > Anadara > Anadara kagoshimensis. The sequence continues at coordinate 19,205,781 of CM037858.1, read as the reverse complement.
TAAATAAAATATACTTAACGATAGTAATTACTATGGAGACGGCTCAACACAAACAAACACAAAAAGAAAGAAAAGACAAGAAACAAACAAGAACAAAACAAATGAAAAAATTAATTTAAAAAATCCACAAGTATAGTACCACTTTCTTGACGCGATGTCTGCTTGCGGATGTTATCAAGTAACGATATATATATCTTTATATTTATATTTCTTTTTTTTATTTAACAAATTCAAAAACTTAAAAACAACATACATACCAACCAAAATCCAAACTATAATCCGAAAGCAAAGTAAAAACTTGAAAATTAGGTTAAACACGTGAAATTCCACAAGTTAAGTAAGACAAGGCCCCGGTTTCACAATCATTCCTTAGCTAAGATTTTCCTTAACTTAAATTTAGCAAATTTTGGTAATCTCTTTTTGAAACTGCTGATGAATATTTTTGTCAAAACTAATACAAATATTTAATTCTAGTAATTATCTTAAAATTGACACCTTAAGTTCCTGAATATCTTCAAAATTAAAAAATTACATGTATAAAGATTTGAAATTTTGTAAGATTTAAGTTAAGGAAAATCTTAGCTAAGGAATGACTGTGAAACCAGGGCCAGATGCTCAGGAAGGGTAATCACCTCCTGTTTACCTAGCTACACCAGCAACTTGTGTAAGAACATATTAATCAATGTCCAAACCAAAATTCCAAAGCTTAAATACGTGAAAACGGTATAAACTAGTCATTAAACAAAATTGAATACAAAATGTATTAGAGTTTCAATGATAAAATTAATATGGTCATCGATACATAATTCTTAGGTAAATAAATATTTGTTTTAGAAACATAACTTACCAAAAAATCCAAATACTCCTCTTTTTTCTCTGTCTAAAGACTTAGAATCACGGATGACAAGGCCGTTTTCTTCTTCGTATTCTGTTATAACATAAATTAAAAATTAGACAATGGTCAGAATTAATCTCTTTATCATTGTGTTAAAGATTCTGTGGTTTATGGTCAATAAGACTTAGAACGTTTTCGAATAAAAAAAAACGCTGAAATATTATGTAAATGAAGATATAAAGATTACATGTATTTCAAATATTCAAAGAAAACACAAAAGATCTTCAACATTTAAAATATTGATTAAATTAACTTGATGAAATCAAACACAAACAAACTGAAACATGTCAAAGTAACAATCTAAAACAAAAGGAAAAACTTTGAAAACTTGAAAATGTTGGTAACCTTAAACCAGGGCAGTAGGGCTGGGTGCTCCGGAATTCATCTTGATACAACCAAATCACAATCCCAAAACAAAATAAAAATTGCAAACTGGCAAAATAAGTTAAATACATTCACTACAACCACGGCAGTGGTGCTAATCTCCTGTTTAGCTAGCTACGCCAGCCACGTGTGAAACTTATAATTGTAGATTATACCAGTGTTAATTGACAGCACTAGACGGCCATTTCGGAATATTATTTCTCATCAGTAAAGCTTGGATCAAAATTGTGAAACCAAATTTTTTTTCAATGAAAACTACCTAAAGGGTCAAACTATGTTTGACCAAATTTAGCTAAAAATACTTTGCATGAGGGGGTATACATAGTTTTTGGGAGATATTTAGATTTGAACTAGCAACAAATTTAAACAGTGGTATATTTCTGAAAATACTAATAATTGCTTCTAGTAATTTTGGTAATATGAGACATCATACTGGCGATTTAATTTATCAAAGCTCCGAAACGGTTACCAGTTGGTAAGGGAAAATTTGCATTTTGTGTATTTGGCAATTTTCTTTAAATTTATTGCAAAAATTTAATTCATGCAACTTTAATTATTAAATTAAGGTTATTTCAGTCATAATTATATGTCACAAAAAGAAAAAGTTATTTATTTCACTAGTTTTGTTTAAGTATTAAAGTCCTTTTTATTTAATTTTCGACGCGAATAGCTAAAAATGATGATGATATCCACAGTATTTTACTCACTGAATATTTTATTAATTCTAAAACAAGGTTCATAAGACATCTGATGAAAAAGTTTCTCTTGCTTACCAATTATCGTACTTTAAATTACGAATGAAGTGATTTCAACCTTAATCATGTGAACATTTATTTACCTCCATTTTTTCGATATCGTTCCTCCAGTACTCTACTTTCGATGACGATGAAAATTCCCAGGAAAACAAGACTTAGCAAAAGTTTTGAAAACCTCATCTTGTAAGCTATAAATAAAAAATCAAAATATTAGCGACGATAATAATTATCTTATTAATATATCAAAAACAAAAATGTAATAAAACCAACAGATATTTTTTATAAAGATTATTTAAAAAAACACCAGTATAATCCAAATGAAACATACCAATCCATAGCCAAACCACAATCCCAAATCAAAGTCAAAACGTTGAATCTAGCAAAACCACGGAAGTGATCCCGGGTGTTCCGGTAGTGTGAGCACCTTCTCTTTATTAGACTACACCCGCCACGTGTGTAATAACAAATGGTAATGAAAGGTAAAATAGTACATTGACGTTCTATTATTCGGGACAAATTTGTAAATGTGATACTGTAAACGTATTTATTTTCGCGGTGTATTATTTTTCGCTTATTTCGCGGTCGATCGTTTTGCGCGTAAATATACCGAGTGCAAATGATATATAATGCTTATTGTGTTATCATGCATTTTTCAGAAATGAGAAAAATAAACTACACAGAAATGTTTAAATTTCCTATGCCGCGAAAATAAATATATGCGAAATTTAATACGTTCACAATAGGGTGAATCCCTTAATAATCTGGCCACCTTATTAACTGGATCAAATTGCGCCCATAGATGACCTTTTTAACGATCAAAGCCATTTTGAATTTTAACTCATTCATGATTTGAGCACAATCTATTTTTAACCCAAAACAATTATATCTGTTGCTATTTCGTCGTATCTTTTTTTCATTTTTAAAATTGCCCAATCAAACGAGAGGTGTACATTTTTTATATTTTGTGGTAAGCTCATTCTTATAACCTGTTCTTTCTCCTTCTCCTATCGAAAATAGGAAGGCTGGTTACTTTTCAAGAGTTATTTGATAAAAATTCTTCAATTTTTTTACTATTATCGTGTCCTAATTTTTTACATTTCTTTTTTTAAAAAGTAATCGAATTTCAAGGTCCATGTTTCTTTCATTTCCAATTTTAATTTTACACGCGCCAGGTTTAGGTAACTAAACAGGAGATGTTTACCCTTCCAGAGCATCCGGTCTTACCTGTGGAGGTTCACGTGTTTCACTAAAGTTGCCAGTTTTCAAAGATTTTACTTTGCATTTTAGATAAACATGTGACGATATGTTCGTTTTCAAAATTTAAATCACATTATTGAAACAAAAACTGATGTATCAATGCAATTTACTTTGCTTACATATTGCAAATTTGCTCTTACTTTTCAAAATAATAAAAGACTGATTGAAGAACATGTTTTAAAATAGATATTGTAATGACTAGAATTAAATTCAATAATATAAAACTAAAATAAATAACATACATAAAAAATAAAATAAATAAGAGATATAAACAAATAAATAAATAAATAAATAAATAAGATAAACAAAGCATGTTTACTTACATAATGTTTTCCTCAAACTGTTTGGATGCAGAATTTTACACCATATATACCGTATATACAGTGCAAACACAAAATCACTGACCCATTGAATCATTAATTAGTCGAAAAAATCCGGTTCAGGTACATCCTATTCTCAAACCCACACATTGCTTTGCCGCTGACTCTTACAGGAAGTCATAGGTGTTATGCATTAGGTGTCGTCTGGAAGTAATTTTAATGTACATATCCTGGACCATGGTAATACTAGTAGTGGTTTCCGGGAATTTTTATTTGTAAAAAACGCTGAATTGTTTACCTAAATTACAATTTAGTAGAAGAGTGTATATAAAAATAGGTCATGCATATCTATGTTTTTCCTAGTAAAGACAAAAATAATTAATGACTTATTTATTTAATTCGTGTAAGAAATAAATAAGAGATTTAAAGTCCCCCAAGACGGGAAAGAAAAAATACTGGGTAAGCTAGACGTTACTTTTATAGCCAAGTCTGCAAAATAGCAAAATTGTTGATTAGTGTCATTTTTTAAACCTCGATGAAACTTAAAATATTACATTTTCAACTTCTTAAATAATTAAGAGCCCTTTTATAACCGGTTATGCAAAATAGCAAATAATGTGTTCATATCGTTTTTTAAAACCTCAAATTTACATTTTTACTCCAAAATTAATTATGCTTCTCTTTTTAATATTGTTTAAAACGGTTAAACATTAATTAGTCGGCAAAATATTCTAAAATTTTCCGCTTATTACGTGATTCGTTGCATTGATTTTTCTTCTCATAGAAATTTAGTACTGTAAATTTGCGTCACGTTTAACTGTGAATAATATAAATTTATTAAAGTACTATTAAACAATATGAGAAAATATTGTATGAAGTATATATCAAAAACAAACATACTAATCCATGTCCGAATCACAATCCAGAAGCAAAGTAAAAACTTTGGAACTGACAAATTAGGTTAGACACGTGAACTTCCACCAGGGAAGTATAATAGTAGTCTTGTATTCTATTTATTTATTCAATTAAATATTTAATTAATTATTTATTTAATTATCCAGCAGTCTCTTACAAGAAGTCAAAGGTGTTATACATAAGGTGTCGCCTGAAAGTAATTTTAATGTAAATATCCTTGACCATGGTAATAGTGTGTTTCGAAGAATTTTCATTTGTCCAAAAATTGTTTACCTAAAATACATTTTGGGAGAATAGTGTATATGAAATTAGTTCATGCATATCTATGTTATTTTCCATTTTTCCTAGTAAAGACAAAAGTAATTAATGACTTATTTTTTTAATTCATGTAAATAAATAAATAAGATATTTTAGGTTTACTGAAGCGGGAAAGAAAAACGCTGCGTACTTAAAGCCAGTTATGCGGAAAAAAAAAAAATGTTGTGATGTCATTTTTTTCAAACCTCGATCAAACTTAAAATATTAATTTTCAATTTCTTAATTAATTAAGAGTCATTTTGTAACCGTTATGCTAAATAGCAAAAATATGTTTATATCGTTTTTTTACAACTTAGATAAAATTTAAAATTGTACATTCTGTAAAATTTTATACTGTAAATTGCTTCACGTTCGATTTTTAAAAAATAGAAATTTGTAAAGTACTATTAAACAATGGTCAAATCAAGAATAATACTGTATGTAGTATATAGTTACATTCATGTATTCTTTTTATTTATTTATTTATTTATTATTTATTTATTTTATTTATTTATTTATTTATTTATTTATTTATTTATTTATAACGAAAGGTAACATTTGAAGCTGTATATAACAAATTTGATGAATGTCTCTATAAAGCGATACCTCCTGCTTATGGTATTTTTGTTTCTCAATTAATACTTATTCCCCATTTAAGAACTTTATACAAAGAAGCAAGCTGCTAACAAAGAAATTGAGGATGAAAGGATATTGCAAGCATAGGCTTATCAATCCTTCAAATCTTATTATTGCTGTCAACAACATTGTTGATTATTATGATGTCTCGTCTCTGTATCCAAAATAACGCTGGATATGTTTTATGTCCCATAGTTCAATGTTCCTTTCATTCCTAATTTTGTTTACACACTTGGCGGATGTAGCTAGCTAAACAGGAGGTGATTACCCTTCCGCAGCACCCGGTCTCACTTCCCTGAAGTCCACGTGTTTAGCCTAATTTGCCATCATCAAAGTTTTTATTTTGGTTTGGACATAGATCAGTTAGTTTTATTTATTTATTAATTTTGTCATTGCTTTATCAAGATGTGTAAGCAAGTACTACTTTTTTGCTTTTTGAAACATTTCTGACTTACTTGCAGCTTATAGTATGTAGGTTTTTCAGTTTTACTTAAATCACATTATTCAAGTTTTTGCAAAAAATATTATTTGAGAAATAAATAATTTTCATACATAAATAATGAATTGGTCGAAGTTAACGTGTTAAACCTAATTTGCCAGCTTCAGTGTTTTTACTTTGCTTTTGGGTTTTGGTTTAGACATGGGTTGTTATGTTTGTTTTTTATATTTGGTTTACATGTAACACATCATTATTCAAAATTAGAACTCGTATCTTTTGGTAATGTCTTGTGGTAAAATGAAGTATTAAATAATACTACGTCCTCTTACTCTAACCATACAACCTCACTTGGTTTAAGTTCATCAAAGCTTGATAAATAAATGATTTAATACAACTGTATGGGTTTAATCAATAAAAACATACCAGCCCATGTCAAAACAAAAATCCCAAAACAATTTTATTCTTTGAACACTCTGGCAAATGAAGTTAAACACATGGACTTCCACCAGGAAAGTAAGACATGATGCTCCAAAATAGTAAGCACCTCCTGTCTAACTACACCAGTCACCTCTGATGTGAAATAGAAATTGATAATAAAAGAAAAATGGAACTATTAAACGCAAAATATACCAATAGTAATTTTGGATACAGACATCATACTTTTCAACAGTTTTCTAAAGACGGCTATAATGATTGTAATATCCCGGGGCAGTAGTAATCAGCTGGCTATGTTGTATCAAGGTTCCGTAGATTTCCTCTAATAGAACTTTTGGATATGCAAATAAATAAAAATAGATATATTAATCAAAACCAAACATACTAATCCATGTCCGAATCACAATCCAGAAGCAAAGTAAAAACTTTGGAAGTTAGGTTAGACACGTGAACTTCCACAAGGGAAGTGAGGCCGGGTGCTCCGGACGGGTAAGCACCTCCTGTTTAGCTAGCTACATCCACCACGTGTGTAATCAAAATTGTGTGAAAGGAACATGGAACTATGTGATGTCACATAAATCCAGGGCAATCCTGGATACAGAGACATCAAACTTATCAACAATACTGTGATGACGGCCATAAAATTTTTTGAGGGCCTTGATAAGCCTAGGCTTGTAATATCCCTGAGTCAACCAGCCTGCTTCGTTGTACAAAGTCCCTGTAGTGGGAACAAGTTTTACCATAGCGCATTAATTGGGAAACAAATACATCATAAGCAGGTATATTGCTGCAAAGAAAAGGAAAGTTGACAATAGAAAAATTGAAGTCATCACGTTTGTCATAAAGTTTCATATGTAGAAATGTAGCCTTTCGTGGGCGTCATAATTAAGGTATAAGACTAAATATGAAGTAGAACTTCTTGAGGAATCAGTCGTGTCTTTTATTTCAAGCTCACCAGGAAATAATTCTTATTATTATATAATTAATAAATTCCATCTTTATGATTGGCTAAAACGGTAACACGTGACCATTGGATCTCGCATCATATACCACGGATTTTCCGGTGAATATCAAATTCGGTGTACGTCATCGATTTTTGTTGACGTTCTCCGTAAAATGATTAGAACGTCATCAATTAAGTGTACGCAAGTGATTGTGTCTTGTTATTTTTTCCATAGAACGTTGACGTTATGGCATTATCAATTTACAATGTAGTGTGTGATTGATTGTGTCTCATCCGGAATGCCATTTATTTTTTCATAGAATCAGACTTAAAAAGTCAGATTGATCTAACTAATGCGGGATAATTTTAGTGTGATCAACCAGGGTGGGCAGGGAAATCTAACATCGGTAAAATAGTTAGATTGCCTGGTCACAAATTTGAGAAAACATTGTCAACCGAAGTGCCACAGTGGCTAAATTATATAATAAAACAGTTGGTCGGCTGTCGCCTCGATCAATATTTATTTTTCCGGTGAATATCACACCATATACAACCACTAAAAAGTCTATAATTGTATAATAGTCCTAAAATTGGAGAGTAGGCGAATGTCATCTATCTTAGTAAACTAACGATATGGTTCTTCAAGTTTTGCTTCATATTATACAATTATGGACTTTTTAGTGGTTGTATATGGTGTGATATTCACCGGAAAAATAAATATTGATCGAGGCGACAGCCGAGGTCAATATTTATTTTTCCGGTGAATATCACACCATATACAACCACTAAAAAGTCCATAACTGTTTTATTATATAATTTAGCCACTGTGGCACTTCGGTTGACAATGTTTTCTCAAACCTGTGACCAGGCAATCTAACTATTTTACCGATGTTAGATTTCCCTGCCCACCCTGGTTGATCACACTAAAATTATCCCGCATTAGTTAGATCAATCTGACTTTTTAAGTCTGATTCTATGAAAAAATAAATGGCATTCCGGATGAGACACAATCAATTATACACTACATTGTACATTGATAATGCCATAACGTCAACGTTCTATGAAAAAAATAACAAGACACAATCACTTGCGTACACTTAATTGATGACGTTCTAATCATTTTACAGAGAACGTCAACAAAAATCGATGACGTACACCGAATTTGATATTCACCAGAAAATCCGTGGTATATGATGCGAGATCCAATGATCACGTGTTACCGTTTTAGCCAATCATAAAGATGGAATTTATTAATTATATAATAATTAGATTTATGCCAACGAAGGATTGTATTTGAAGCTGTATAACAAACGTGATGAATTCACTTTTTATTGTCAATTTTCATTTTCTATGCAGCAATATACCTGCTTATCCTGCTTACGGTGTATTTGTTTCACAATTAATACTCTATGGTAGAGCATGTTACCACTACGGGAACTTTATTCAACGCAACAAGCTGCTAATAAATAAAATGTTAACACAGGAATATTGCATGCCTATATTTATCAAGGTCCTTAAAAATTTTATGGTTGTCATCACAGTATTGTTGATAAGTATGATGTCTTTTTATCCAAAATTACCCTGAATATATTTGACGTCCCATGTTTTTTATTTTCAATTTTAATTACACACGAAGCGTAAATCGGAAGTGCTTAACCTTTTTCAGAGCAACCGGTCTCACTTCCTGATTGAAGTTGATATGTTTAATTTCATTTGCAAGATTTCCAAGATTTGAATTTGCTTTGGGATTGCGATTTGGACATGGACGGGCATGTTTGTTTTTGTTAAGTTATTGTTCGTGATAAATTCACTATATATGTTACATTGTGAAGCACAAATTGTAGGAATTTGATAAAGTTTGTATTCTTTTTTAAAATCTGGAACAAATGTGGAACACAGCTATGTGGAAAACTATGCATGGGTACGGATATTATATATGCAGATTAAGGTGTCAATGCAACCAGAATTTTTACTTTTAAGCATATACCATTTTGTAAAATGTACTAATCCTTGGTGGAAGTTGACGTGTTTGAACTTATTTGCCAGCTTCAAAGTTTTTACTTTGCTTTGGGATTGTTATTTGATTTTATTTTAAAAAATGTTATATATTGTTTTTGTATTTAATGCTAATAAAAACATGGTATACGACACTTAAATATAAATCGTATTCAATATTACTAATTGCTCCTAGTTATATTATTAAGAGATGACCTAATGTACAATGTCGGTCTTATTTTAAAAAAATAGTCTACACACTCCGTAAAATTTTCAATTTCATTTCAAACTGAAAAATATCTGTGTCTAAAAACATAATGAATATGGTGTAGTACATGATTATTTTAAATATTGTACATAATGTACATTACATGACATCACAAATTTTATGATGAGTTTATTGTGAGAAACGTCTAGATGCTGTCAATAAAAGATATTTAAAAAAACACAGAATGTGACTGATTGCAGTACCAAATGAACTTGAGTTGTAATCTTGTTTCGGGGATGAAGATCCGTTATTTGTCAATCATTTGATTCAGGATACTACTCAAATATACTAAGTTTATGCTTTGTAAGACGTCAATTAAACTGTATTCCTTGAATCCAAGTAATTGATCAGTGGCGGTACATATGTACCTAGATATGTACAATATCTGATTATTTGATTAACATCAACATCCGTTATTTCCATAATTACTATTCACGCGGAGTGGAGAAATGGAGTTTTATGCCCCCGTCAACATTTTCGGTACAGGTGTACTGCGATATGCACATTATAGTCAGATTTTAGTATCCGTTATTTTTTATACCGCATTGTTGACGCGGAGTAGAGTGGAATGGTGTAATTTAATGCCCAAGTCAAAATTTTGGTACAGGTGTACTGTGATATGCAAATTATTAATTTAAGTGTCCGACTGACATCTCTATATACACTATTGACGTTGCATGAGTGGAGAAATGGAGTTTTGTGTCCCTGTCAAAATTTTCGGTACAGGTGTACTGCGATATGCAAATTATAGATTTTAGTATCAGATTGACATCCGTTTTTTTATAAACATTGTTGACGCGGAGTAGAGTGGAATGGTGTAATTTAATGCCCAAGTCAAAATTTTGGTACAGGTGTACTGTGATATGCAAATTATTAATTTTAGTATCCGATTGGCATCAACATCCGGTATTTTCTATAAACATTGTTGACGTGGAGTTGAGTAAAAGAGTTTTATGCCCACGTCAAAATTTTCGGTACATGTGCACTCCTGCACTGTGATATGCAAATTATGGTTTTTAGTATCCGAAAGACATCAACATCCGTTATGTTTTATAAACATTGTTGCCGTGGAGTGGAGTAATGGAGATTTATATCCGCGTCAAAAATTTCGGTACATGTGCACTGTGATATACTAATTGCGATTTTTAGTGTCCGGTTGACATCCTTCATGCCTATGACCACCAGTGGAGTGGAGTGTAGTATCATAGTTTTGTGACCCCATCAAGATTTTTTTTCGGTACATCAGTGTACACCTTGATATGCTGTTATATTGTAATGTTGTTAATATCGCATCACCAATTTATGATTCTCTAAGAATTAATCTAAGAACAAGTTCATGTATGTGCGATTGTGTTGGATGATCTGACATGTATTAGCGCGCACTCAGGGCGACTTTAGAGTGCTAGCTCACAGAGTCAGTACGCAATAGACAAAGAAACGTCTCCCCCAGTCACATTACTCTGACACTGGGTGAACCAGTCGTTACCCTGTCCTCGTAATACCAAGCGCCAGGCGAGGAAGCAGAATCTCAAGTTCAAAGCCTTGTATATGACACGACCGGGGTTCGAAACCCACGACCTCCCGCTCTCGAACACTCTTCCACTGCGCCGCCGAGGCCATGCAAATCGTGCTGGTATTTGTTATGTCTTTAAACACCATCAGAGTGGTTTGGGTTGGGGTTAGTGCGTTTTATGACACCCCCCCCCCCCCCCCCCAGATGTACTACATACTTTGATATGCTATAGTATTGGGTTAATAGTAATGTATCCGTAATGGGGAGTGGAGCGGAGTGAATCTCCCATCAAGATTATTTTCGGTACATGTATACTTTGATATGTAAATTGTGGTTGATACTATCCGATTAACATCAACATCCGTTATATTTTATAGACACCTTTAGGTGGAGTACAGTGGTATTTTAGATAGCGTTTAATGATCCCGTCAAGATTATTTTCAGTACATATGCACTTTGATATGCACGTGGATTTTACTAGGAATGCCATTGAGTACTCAAGTACTCGATCAAGAAACTAATATTCGATTACGAAGTAAGTACCAAATTACTCCGTGATTCGATATGTTTTTCAGGGTCTGTAGAAAGAAATACATACATACATGTATTACACATCTCAAACCCATGGGCTAAGCACGGCGTTTTTGGACAAACTTGAAACTGTCTTCCACTTAGCTTTTGACCTTAAGGGTCTTTTAAGTAGGAAAATTCAAGTGAAAACCATTTGGTTGAAAAGCGTGAAAGAGGGATATAATTATGAAATTACCTACACAAGTGAGAAGATTTATAAATAAAAATAAAGTAGGAATTGATAATTTAAGAATTTATAAAATATTTGTTGCATATTTTAAAGAAAATTGTGCAAAAATACACGTGTTGGGGAAAAAAGCTTACATCTTGTATAACCTATTGATTTTAAAAAATGAAAAGATATTAAGATAGTCAACGACATAGAGCAGTGCAAAGGGAGCAGAGTTTGTTAAAGAAATACGAGGTTTTTGAAAACTCGACAATTTACGGTTGATGTTTTCTATGATTTGTTTTCCTTTTAAAAATGCGTGTACCAGGCGTGATATTTATATTCTAAGGCCACTAATAATCCAAAATACAACAAGTCACTAAAAGTGCACGGTTACACAATACTGTTCTATTTGAATTGATGTTAATATTGTTTGGTTTGAACAATGTTGAACTATATAAAGCCGAATATGCATCAACAATGATCAAGTAATATACAAACTTAGCTTTTATAATCTTCCCTTGGATCGTTGGTAGCCTTAGAATATAAACTATCACGCCTGGTACACGCATTTTTAAAAGGAAAACAAATCATAGAAAACATCAACCGTAAATTGTCGAGTTTTAAAAAACCTCGTATTTCTTTAACAAACTCTGCCCCCTTTGCACTGCTCTATGGCGTCGACTATCATAATATCTTTTCGTTTTTTAAAATTAATTGATTATACAAGGTGTAAGCTTTTTTCCCCAACACGTGTATTTTTGCACAATTTTCTTTAAAATATGCAACAAATATTTATAAACTCTTAAATTATCAATTCCTACTTTATTTTTATTTATAAATCCACACTTGTGTAGGTAATTTCATAATTATACCCCTCTTTCACGCTTTTCAACCAAATGGTTTTCACTTGAATTTTCCTACTTAAATGACCCTAAAGCAGATACCCACGCGACATCCCGCTCGATCTTGCTCTTATGGTGGACGCTCTATCTCTGAGCCAAGGCGTTCAAATCTGTTAGTAATTGACCATCGAATCTGAAATCACCAAAAGTTATCAATTAATACTGGAATGCCACCATTAATAGTTTTAATATCAATACAGCGTTGTCAATTTCAGTTGCTTAGAGACAAAACAGAAGTTTCAATGGTTTCAATTAGTTACCTGCATGAATGTGTGCTTTTAATTGGTCATGTTAACATGTTGCTGGAAATGTAGCAGATACCGTCGGGAAAATATCTCCTGCAGCTCAAGAAATTTGTGGGCTCATTTTCAGGCTATTTTCCCGGAAATTGATGCAGCTATCACGAAAATCTCTCCGCTAAACCGCAAATCGTCTCGGTATATATATTAAATTGCTGGAAACGATAACTAATATCGGGAAATATTCTAACGCTTAAAGCTTCAAACTTCGCCACATACGAAATATAGAGGTTCCGAAAAACGGCAGAAGATAAAAGCTCTTCATTGTAGCCAAGCTTATGATTTTCAGTTCGTGTGCTTTAAGAACTTAAACTTAAAAGTCTTTTTTTCTCTTGGAGGCATCGGTGGCCAAGTGGTCTTTCGGACACAGCGCTTCTCACGGGGTGGGGTGGTGGTGCTGTCATATACCATTTTTTGAATTTAATCATAAAATACATTAAAAATGGTATATATGACAATTGTCATATACCATTTTTTAAAATGTATTTTATGATTAAATTCAAAAAATGGTATATGACAGTGCGGGCACTCTACACATTCTCTTTTAAATCGCAAGAAATTAAGCGTTTAAGCACTCATGTTTTCTACCGCCTTAAGAAGTAAAAACAAATATAGACGCTTTTGACACAGAGTTGTTTTAAATACCCTCATGATAGATTAAAAAAAATAAATCCGAAATCTTTCAAAAGAAAAATCTTTAGTACTAACTACCATACAATTAATGGGGAAATTATTTATATATTAATGACCAGAACACCGTATAAATGTACATATTATGATGGTAAATAAATCAGAAATTAAAATTGGGTATTTTATTACAAAATTATCCCTATATTTGGAATAAAATTACTCAGTCTGTCAATTTAATATTTATTAAATTCTGTCTTAAGTATTTACTCCTAAATTAGTTTTTTAGATTTAAACCACTAATAGAATGAAAATTACCTGATGAATGGAGATTAAAACCTCACACATACTACAAACACTAATATTCTTATTTAGGATTTATTCGACGGGTTTAAAACACTTTAATTAAAAAAAAATCTGCGACCATACAATGTACAGTACAGGCCTGTCGAAAGTTTAACGCTAAGCTAACGAAAAGAAGCCGAAGCTCCGATGTCTAGTGGCCGAGATATGTAAAGCTAATGATCGAAAAATGCCAAGGATGGACCACAGCTGCCGTAAAAGCTGTCAAGAGCTAATTAACCAAGGGACAAGATGAGCTGACGGTTTGGCACCAATTCGTTAGCTTAGTGTTGAACTTTCGACAGGTCTGTACTAGTTGTTAGAAACATGGAATTTACAAATACATAGTTTACGATCAGTCACGTGTGTATAAATTGTAATGACAATAATAATGGAGAAATTTATTTCATGGCAGTGAAAATAAATGAGATCTATATTTCATTTATTTTGAACAATGGATCTACCTGCCGTTAAATAATTCTAATGATGGAAACTAACAAAGAATTCTTTTATATTATAAAAATGTGTATTTTGAATTATTTATTTTGATTGTGTTTGATGAATAGAACAATTAAACCATGTTACCAAACGAAGAAGAAAACGTCCCGAAATCTTGTTCCAGTGTTCAGTCATTTTTGTCAGAAAAGGCAAAAAATTGTGTTCAAGAAGTTCAGCTTCAAAAAATGTACACGGAATTGAGTTTAATGTCCAAGGGATCTGACCATGAACGGAGAGGTTCGGGTTAGTAAACCACAGACACAAAATGTTTCTCCCAGGGATTGAACGAGGTTACACTCTTACAGAAATAGATACTAGAAAGAAAGATATATTTAAGCTAAGAAGTGATGCTAAATTTCTTGGTCTTAGAAAAGAGATGACATTTATCGAAGCTACAGAGTTTAAGAAGGATTACAAAGAGAGCATTCCGGCATTAATCCCATTGGATACTACAAAATTACAATTTTCAGTTTGTGGCAAAAAACTTAAAAATGAAGATGTAAAAAACGAACTACAGACATCGTGGTCTCAAGAACGGTCATTGACATTACCTAGCATAACTCGTTGTTTTTCACCAAGACTATCCAAGGAACCAATAAAATTCAAACCTCAAAAATTCACAAAACCAAGTTCTAGGAGAGGAAAACGAACAAATAAATTAATGAAAAGTAAAACTTTTATTGCAATGTCGGATAATTTGATTGAAGAAAATCCAATAAACGGGAAAACGGATGTCAATAACAACGCTACCTCAATTACAGACCCCGCAGAAGGTGGCAGAATTGGTAAAGCTGGCAAATTAATGATTGACAAGTCAACAATGACTGACGCGTACCTATGGCCTGGTTCGCCAAGGGCGGAATCCGAATCTGTGGCAAAAAGTTCACCATTGCCTGCAACAGAACTGAGACAGGGTCAATTCGAACCATTTGTTCAATAACGGAAAATTCAACTTGTGAAACAAAAACCACGGAAACGAATACGGACCTGATAGAAAACTGCAGTTTACCGGAAATAAGCATTGTACTGGCGGAAAATATGAAAGCCAACACTGAAAAAGAGTCAAGTGTCATTGACAGTGTTTCCGGTGAAACCCACCTGCCAGACATACCTGTCAGTAGGAAAAGTGAAAGTAGTACTCGAACACTAGATAGAGATGCGCTTTCTGTGAAAGAAAATACTTTAATTTATGACAGTACAAAGACTAACTCGTTACCGGACATTGACAGCACTCATAAGGAGAAATATGAGTATGTGAAACACGCTAAAACGGGTAAAACACAAAGACCTCTGAAATCTAGAAAAACAGTCAGGAGACCGAAAATAAAACCATTTAGTATGGCGAAATCACGGACATATGTGAATATTCATGTCACCAGTTCTTAACGTTTTTGGCTACCGGTGTATTATCAGTATATATTGCTCTATTTGAGTTTAAGAAAAACTAAGCGGTGCAAACAAGAAAGGGATTTGAGTAAGTTTCAGTCTATTGGAAAGTGTCTAAGTTTTTAAAAGTCTATGGCTCTTAAAATCATTTATATTGAATACTTAGTTAAGATTGATTTTCTGTTATTGGTAAATGTTTTGTTTTAATACAGTTATGTTAAAAAGTCTTTACTTCTGTTTGACGGAAAGATTAACGACCAATGTGTAATTTTACTCCAACGGAAATGAAAACCGACGGAATACTCTGACGGAAAAAATACGGTGTATCAGGATTACCGCCGTTCAAAAGTTAAGGACTCTTAAAAAGATGTTATTGGATTCTTAGTGAAGATTGATTTTGAAAATATTTGTGGGAAATATTGTTAGCAACATTGCACTTATTCTGACTTAAGGAATATATATCAATTATATATTGTGATTATGTACCAAACCAAAGCAATGGCAGTAAGTGTTAATAAAAACTTAAGAAGGGAATATATATATATATTTGTGTTCTGCTCTTTTCTAGGAGCCTTCATTGTTGACGGCAAAACGCTTCTTCCACATCATCCCTTGTCTGTGGTGTTTCTCATAAGTGGCTTTTCAGGAACTGGCCCCAGTTTCACAATCAATCCTTGGCTAAGATTTTCCTTAACTTAAATTCAGCAAATTTTTGTATTTTCTTTTTGAAACTACTGATGAATTTTTTTGTCAAAACTAAAAGCAAATGTTTTAATCTAGAAGTGATCTTAAAAATGACACCTTAAATACCCTAATATCTTGAAAATTAACAAAATTATAAAGATTTGAAAATTTGCAAGATTTAAGTTAAGGAAAATCTTAGCTAAGGAATGATTGTGAAACTGGGACCTGGTATTAGAAGTATGTGCATATATGCATACTAAATATAGGTAGTTGGCACAAATTAGGGCCTTGGTCTATTTGGTTAATTTTTGTTCCCAATTTGAAAACTAAAGTGATAGAAAAACAAAACTCGGCTATAATCAACATTTCCTTTATCTGTATGCTTAATTGAATTCAAATATCACCATATGAGGATTTGAGACTGATGTCTGTTTGCTTCATTTTTGGCACAATGGCAATTTTGTTATCAACGTTATCAACTTTTCCCAATTTATAGAAATTCTCTGTAACATCCCATTACAATTGCTCTTGTTACCATTGTTACTGTGGAGTCAATATGTTTCAGGGTGTTCCAATTTAACAATTTTCGTGAAGAGCCACAAATTTACATGTAAGTGAAATACTATATACATTGTACATGTATTATAAACTTACCTAAAGTGGAAATCATTAACCATGAATTTACAATCCCACGAAATGGTACCTTTCCTTTGAACCACAAAAATTGGACATCACGACAATAAATTTATTTCACAGTATCATATCATTTTCTTGAGTTAAATTTAAAAAAAGATGGATGGATGGATGGATGGATGGATTGCTTGACCAACTGAGCCACCGTAGTTGTAAAATTGAAAAATCAAAAATACTGTTTAAACTAACAAGAGAGACCCCCGACTTAAATTGGTCCGTTTGAAATTTCCTTGTGTATTCTTATTAAATTGAATGTATTTCAAAAAATCTTTTCCTGAATGCGAAATGAAGAATTGATCAGAGAATTACCTCGGAAATTTTGACGTTTTCGTAAGTCCACCAAAGATAGAAAATCCTAAGTTAAACAGAGTTGAATTTTTACAGAACGATTTACTATATGATTTTGGTTAAAGCTACGTCTGTGTTCTATGGCAGCGCTAAAGTGACTTGTTCAACCTTTGACATAAAAATGACATAAAACAAGTTATAACTGAAATTTAATGCAATTTCAAGTGTCCGTACCGTATATGATGGTGTGGTTAATTTCTTCTTAAAGTGCAGTGTTGGTGGTGAAATGAACATCTTGACTCTGGCTGTCAATTGCTTGTTCAACTTTACACAGGTTGTAAAATAAACGGTGTGGCTGAAGGTCCTAATATAATGCCAGTGGCATAGCGTGCATATAAGCCAATAATCCTGTGCTTTTACATAGTTTTTTGATAAAAAAATTAAAAATTTATTTAGTCTGTCATTATGTACAAATGAAAATAAAATACAAAATATTGCGAAAATAAAACAATGATTTTTTTAGTCTTAAACAGAAAATTTCGTCTCGCTCCTCAGTCTAGTAATTATCAGTTATAAGCCAATGTGTTCGTCTACTCGGATAAGCCGTATACATTTTCCTGTAATGCATGTGAGCCCAAATACCCGGTCCAGTTCAATTTACTACGCCCAAGTGACATCTTTTTTACACATGTAAATATTGATTTGGAATGCAGCAAAATGCTCAAAATTTTCCGGAGGTGGGTGGAGAGCATGCCCCTGTAGCAACTTACTTAGGACGCGACTGCGGCGCGTTAGGTGCCTTTGATACCATTCCTTTCACGCTACGCCACTGAATGCTAGTAATGTAGCCAAATTTTATAATTCAGTATCACCACATTAGCTTAAAGTCGTGAGTTTTCAGCTCAATATACTTTTTCTTTTCTTGTCTTGCTTCGTTCATTTGTCGTTTCGTGTCGTTGGCTGTATTGGCTAATTGCCTGTAGCTGCAAATTGTTTTCTCTTCTGCTTCCAACTTCACAGGTGAAATGAACATTTTCACTTTGAACAGCTGTCAATATCGCTGTACAGCAGTTGGCGGTTTACAGTTTGTAACCAATTGTATTCTGATAGAGGTGAAATGAACATTTTCACTTCAGCTGTCAATCTTTGGTGTACAGCCTTTTACGATTATGTAACCAATGGGATTCTGTTAGGGGCGAAATTAACAGTTGCATTCCAACTGTCAATCATTACAACCTTCATTTGGTATCGGTTGTCCAATTCAAAACTGGGTATCTTCCATATTATGGAGAATTGAAGTTTAAAGTAGTCCATAAGTGATCTTCAGGTGAGTTTTGGTACAGGTAAAATTGGTAGAAATTCGCCTAGAAAACTGGTTGACATGATTCAACTTGAACCACACTTATCCAAATGTCATTCAATCATTTCTATGAACAAATCTAGCATTTTTCCCCTTAGAGCAGACGACACCTCTACATCCATTTCACCGTTTCCGTATATACTGGCTCCAGTTTAACAATCATTCCTTAACTGAGATGTTTTGCGTTTATTTAAATTTGGCAAATTTCAAATATGGATAATTTTGTTAATTTTAAGTCATTCGTGAAAATAAGATGCCGTTGTGATAGTGACCATTTTAAGCTTATTACAGCTATGTTCTAATTTTAATTGCATTACTATAAAACATTGCCAGAAATTTCCAGATTTAAGTTAAGAAAAATCTTAGTTAAAAAATGATTGTGATACAAGAGCAGGGACGTTAATTTTGTAAATGTATTTCATATATTTCGTGAAACAAAACCAACGAAAAAGCGTTCAAGTAGGAAAAGATGTTTGAAACGTGTTATCCATGATTCTGGAGGTAGAGTTTAAAATAACAACAAAACTAGTAATAATATGTTTGAAAAACGTAAACCCACCACAAATCAAATGATACCCCAGACGAGTAAAGGTATAAGTCCCAAATACCAACAAATAGAATGGCGTTTGAGAAAATACCTAAAACCCAAGGGCTTTTTAATTTTATTAGCGTCGTGTGCTAAATCTGTTCCAAAATGGGCAGGCAACTTCCGTCATGAAAATAACAAACGAAGCAGGCTGCTTGCATATAAATTGTTGACTAGGGGGATATTGCAAGCTAAAATGTTTTATGTCCGTCATCACAGTATTAATTGTTGATAAGTTTGATGTCTCTGTGTCCAGGAATGCCCTGGATATATTTGACGCCCCATAGTTCCATGTTCCTTTCACACAATTTTACACACGTGGCGGGTGTAGCTAGCTAAACAGAAAGTTTTTACCCTTCTGGAGCACCCGGCCTCACTTCCCTGGTGGAACTTCACGTGTCTAACCTAACTGGTCCAGTTCCAAAGGTTTTACTTTGCTTCTGGATTGCGATTTGGACATGGATTAGTATGTTTGTATATCAAGTTTGTTATAATTCCATCAAACTTATGTTACTTTGCGGAAATACTAAATCTATTTATAGTATCGGTGACCTTGATATTTGACTTTTTATGGTTTACTGTCAAGTGTATTGAATATGAACTTGCTAAACGTCACTGACCTTTGACCTCCAAGATCAATAAGCTTCTTGCTTTCAATGAAGCAAATTGAAATCACTGTAATATATTCATAGTAAGCATGACATTTGACCTCCAATCAACCTTTGCCTTTTAAATTGTGAAAATTTAAATACAGCTGTTTTATGACAAGCTTGCAAAAGTTTGAAATAGGGAAATTTTAGTCATTTTTCACAAGGGGAAACTACCTTTATTTGGTAGTAATTTTAGGCAAACAAAATCAGTAAAGGTTCACCTTAACTTTTGACATTTTGTTTTTACTTTTTTTTTTTTTTGGGGGGGGGGGGGGGTGGGGGGTGGGGGGGAAGAGAGAGAGAGAGAGAGTGATCTGAACACAGACTGGAATGTCTGTTGTATACTTTTTGGACTGTGATTTGAACATAAACCATTATGTTTGCGATAAAGACTTTTCGGAATGCGATTTGAACATGAGCCAGTGTGTTTGTGATAGACTTTTCAGATTGTGTTATGAACATGAACTGGTATGTTTGATAGACTTTTCATGAACATGAACTGATATGCGTGTGATAGACTTCGATTGTGATTTGAGCATGGACCATTATGTTTGTCCGTTTTTATCTGTTGTGGTTGCTGTGATGTGATCTTGGTTGTTCTGACTGTTGCCAAGTATTTGTTATTCAGCTGCATATTTTATGTTTCGTTTTCTTTTCTCATTTCAAATTTTCTGGAAAATAAAGGTGTAATTGAGGATGCATTAGTTTTAGTAATGAGAGAATGTGTGAAACCAATGACATCATAATGTCAAACACAAATGCTGAGGTAACGCTCTCTAATTATATCTGGTGCATTAGTGTTCAATAAAGCGAAGGTTGATCAGACTCATATTTAAAAACTGCGAAATAAATTTATTTCATTGCAACTGGCCCCAGTTTCACAATCCTTCTTTAACTTATCTTTAAAATATTTGAAACTTAAGATGTCATTTTGAAGATCATGTAAAGCTTATACCATTAACAATTAGTGCAGTCAAAAATGTTTAATGTTTAGTTGCAAAAATATTGCCAAAATCTGCTAAATTTAAGTTAAAGATAATCTTGGCTAAGAAATGATTATGAAACTGGGGTGTGCATGTAGTCCTTAAAAAGAAGTGACAGTGGATATTTGCTGCAAGAAACTTGCAAACACAATCATTGATAATGTAAGTAAAATAATTACACTAACAACATAGACACAATTTACATTAAATACTTTATTCTGATAATAGTGTATACTATAATGTAGCATGTCATTATAATATGAAAAGTGAACATTTGAACCCTTTGGCCCCTAATAAAAATAGGATGATCTAAAACTTCAAGGGTAGTTGAATGTTCTTTTGAAAATTTAGGGGGAAGATTGAAATCAATCTCAATCAAGCTCTGTTAAATAAATGAACCATGTATTCATCAATAAATCCTCATTTATGACAAGTACACATCTGATCATCTGTCAATCATGCATACAAGACATCAAATTGACCAATAAAAAGCAAGAATTTATGAGGTGACTAGGAGGTATGATTCTCTGGACTGCCTTAACCAAATTATTCTTTCAAAAGTGAGAGTTATATAATGTAAGGAGCATTTATGGTACACCATGTTTTTTCTTATTAGTACATGCTGCAGAATTAATTAAAAATACTGGTATTTATTATCACATTTTGAAAATTTTTTGAAAAAAGTTCATATGTTGAAGTTATCTTTCAAACATAATACTCTTCTACAAATTGTTTAAGCACACAATATCATAAACTAATTCTATACATAAATTGTAAAGTCATAATTTGTCAAATTAAAATTGTTCATAGATACATAATTTCAGGAACTCAAAAGTTTACTAGAGTGTGTGTATGGTACATGTCATATGTCATTTTTTATTGTTATCCCATCTCTTCTATTTCAAGTAGAAAACTTGGAAGTTGATACCATAATACCAATAAATATTTAAAATTGATCAAGTTTGATCTTGCTTTTCTCTATTTCAAGCACATATTTTTTACACATTAGGCACAGCTTCTTTCACAATGGAATGATGCCAAATATGGCAGTACTATTTTAACACTTGCATGTACTGGTAATATAGTTTCCATGACAACATATTTTAAGAAGATAAATTTCTTGAAATTTACACAGACAGCTGGGCAATCTGACATACAACTCAAAATGTAAAAGCATCAAAATAAACTTGAACTATAATATTAAATTGTAATTGATAGCACTTAAATTATTATCATAATAATATATTATAGTTTAGAGTTTAATTTGCATCTCATGCATAGCAATTAAGACGTAACACAGTACAAAAGAGAGAAAAAAATATATAAATGTAATTCCAACAAGTTATGCAACCAAGATTCAAAGCCTTGACCAATACTGCCAACAAGATGTACAGCCTCTGTATAAAGTCTCTCGGTCTTCATGATACACTTGTAAAATGTATTATTCACTATACAACTGATAAAATGTAATCAACATATTACTTTTTTCCAGTTTTTTTCTTCATAATTTTTACAAGTTGTTATTATAGTAATTAAGTCTAAGATAGATTTTTATCTAATAAACATCTTATACCTGATATAAAGTTTGTAATCATCAAGTTTGTTCTGATTTTAATTTTAAATATTCTAGATTTTTATCTCATCTTATTGCTATAATACCACATTCTAATAATTTTTCTATTTTTGCTGCAACTTCTGGGTTCTTCAAATGCCTGGAAAAGAAACAAGAAATTATTTAATATTATCTAAGGTAACTAGCACAGTTTCTTAAAGAGGAATAGCCAAGAAAATGCAAGATTCAGCACGCAAAAACACATGCCTTCTGCACCTTCCCATGACCAAGTCCACATAGTTTGAAGTAAATCCCAGTGTAGCAGATACAAAGTTTCAGAACAGGCGGACAATACCAATACTATATTTTCCCACCCTTCAAAAGGGGTATGACAGACATTCTAGAATGACGGAACAAACAACAAATACTATATACCCCAACCTTCACATGGAAATACTGTATAACAAAATTACAGATTAAGTCTTTATTTCTACTGCCACCATTTATAGAGTCAAATTTTGGAAATATAAACAAAAAAATTTTTTAAGGTTTTTTTTTTTTTTTGGACTTTAAAAATAAGAGAGGTGGCAACACAGAGACCAAGTTAAGTTGAGATAAGAGTTATCATATCTGATATACATACTCTTTAACAGCATTGGGATCTTTCTGCATCTGTTGTAGTATAAGCTGCATTGCTGGATCACTTAATATTTGTTGTACTTCTGGATCAGCCATTGCACGTCGCCTTACTGCCTCCGGATCATTACCCTCCAGCATTAATGCCTCACGATAACCTTTCTGAGCTTCCTAATGGTGTAAGAGAGAAAAAGATTGTTATTTTCATCGTTATTGCTAAAGATGCACCTTGTTTAATTCAGTACTGGAATGGGTAACTCAAAGTTTTTTCTTAACAGCTAGGAACACTTAACATATCAAACATAGGCATTAAGTGTTTGTAACTGTTAAGATAACTTTGACTTAACCAACCCTGTTCTTTAAATATTTAGAAATGATGTGGTCAAGTGGTCTAAGACTTATACTGCATTGCTTTTCATGACTGGATTGAAGCCGGAAATCTCTGAGGAAATCAGACAAGTTTCTTGTCAAAAGTTAATGGTTTTCTCTGGTAACTACCTTTCTCATTTACTGAATAAGTAACCACTTTAATACAAGTTAAATAATCTTGGCTTGGGTGCAATACATAATTCCAAATATCTTGCATAATTAATGCCCCTTCAAAGAATTTAAAAAAAAAAAAAAAAAGGAGACAACAGTAGAAGCAACAATTTATGATGCAAAGCAATATTGTCCTCAACCTGCTAAAATTCTTCAATGTTTATCTCTATAAGTGCACAGGTTCAATCTAGCGTAGCAGTAACAAACAGTGAACATACTACACAAGTAAAACAGGAGAAACTCTTACTGTAAAGAGGACTATTTTCGCGTGAAGAAAAATTTCTTGATATCTGAAATCTGACATTTTGCATGGATGTAATTTCCACATTATCAATATAAGTGGGTGTATATTCTGTATATTATGATATATAAACCTGTATAGTTGTCATTTTCGCGTGGGTAAAAATTTCGCGGTAATTTCTTTAGTGCGAAATAAGCGAAAATTTCCCCCTTTACAGTATATTAAATCTGTGCGGAGCTGGAATTGACAGGTGGCCGATTAGTTCAATCCATAGAGCATCCCGCTAGTATTGGGAAGTTCCCAGGTTTCAGTCCCAATTGGGCTGCTGCATTATTTTTTATTTCCTGTTAAACATCCCACTAATGCTGTATCTAAATCTTAACTACTCTTACATATATCAGTATTGCTCACCTCACAATTTGAATCAATTTCCAATGCTTTTTGATATGCCACTGCGGCTTTACTTGGTTCCTTCATTGCCATTAATACACTTGCTTTTCTTAAATAACCTTTAACTGTAAAAAAATTATGACAAATTAAAAGGAATGTATTTAGACAATGTTTACTCTAAAACAGTCTTTTGAAATTTCCCTAGAGGAAACTCCGAATCTTTATATAACATAATGATTTTTCCAGAAGTCATATCTTGTAACCTGTTTATGTATGTGTTTCCATATCAGATTCTCAGAAATAAACAAGTACAATGTATTCATTTTTTCAGCAACTACAAAAAAATTATGTCAATGATTTAAAACACTTTTTTAACAATGTTCAATTTTATTTCATTTTAATTTCTGACACCATGCCAGACATATTGAAACAGTTGATTCAAAAACTGTTTAAAGAAACAAAGCCAACAACCTTAAGAAAGGAAAACAAAAAAACTTTTTCACACTAAAATCTGTGCAAGTGGATTAAATTTTATGTCCCAGTCAAGAATATTTCACTTATATAGAGATGTTATCAACTTCAGTTGAAGTGAAAGAAATTTTGATTTTTGCAGTGTGCTCAAGGCATTGTGCAAGGAAGGTTTTTAACGAATCACCTGGCATTAATTTTTAAGGTTTCTTTCTAAGGAAACCTCGACTTTCATTTATAAATGCTGAGTGCTTGGCAAAAGAACTGTCACTGCACAGTGCACAATTTGAAGTCTTGGTAAGACCACAGCCGGGGTTCGAACCCCACGACCTCCTGCATATGCCAAATGGATTATAAACTAGGAAGTGACAATCAATTTGGGCTTCATAGGACTGAATTTACTTAGTTAACTGCCACTTACTGAATTTGGGATCCAATTCTATACATTTTTCACTGTCTTTAACTGCTAAATTAAATTCCAATAACTTTGTGTAACAAGCTGCTCTATTGCTGTATAACTTGGCATCCTCTGGGTTCCGTTTGATTGCTTCGTCGTAATGTTTTTTAGCTTGTGGATAATCTCCTGAAAATAAATAAAAAAAGTGGATTAAGGTTGATTCAGAGTTTTAAAAACATGAGAAGAAGGAGAAATTCATTCTGATAAAATAATGTGGTAAATATAAATCCTGAACTTATCTGTAGAATTGTAATACAGGTATGTGTATCATTTGGAGGATTTATAAAAATGAAGATCAATTAATATTGTAGAAAAGAGGTTTATAATTTTTCCTGACATAGCAGATGAGCTCACATATATATATTTCTGGGGGCATTGATTTGTATGTTCCATCTTACATTTGATATGGACAACAATTTGTTGTTGGTTTTCATTTGTATATTCTGCTATTCTAAATCCAGAGCTAAAAATTCTTTTATTTCTTATCTCCTAAATAACCCTAAAAGGATACAAACACCAAGAAGGTACAAATCATGGTGATGCTCAGTCTAGTGGATATCTTACAGCATTCAAGAGAGTTCCAAGGCAGATAATGAATAAATTAAACGAAATGGTTCCCAACACTAAAATAAACAGATGTGGCACAAATTCTATTTAGTCTATATCTAGGTTTCCACTTATTTAAAATCATTAGTAGCCAAGTTTCTAAAATTTGCGAAAATATAGTCCTTTTTAAATTATTTTTTCTTAAATTTGTTAAAATAGGTTATTTTTGGAAAGAATTTCTCAGAAATTAGTAGCCAATGGCAATTTTGGCTACCAGGAATGGAAACATAGCTATATGTTTTGACAGCTATGCTACTGTCATCAGGACTGATTTATAGTTGTGCATATTTAGCTAAAGTGCATAAATTGGTGCTTATGTTGAGAACTATTTCTTTTAAAAGTAATTTTCTTACCTTTCTGGAAAAATTGATTTCCAGCTTCTTTCTCCTCCAATGATTTCTCGGGATCGATGTATGATAATCTTTCTTTTTCTTTCATTCTTTTTTCAACCTGTTGAAAAATTTCAGAAAAAATCACCGTAAAAGTAACTCAAAATATTTGTACATATTCAAGATATTTGGAAATTTTCAAGCAGTACTACTGACCTAAATGAAAATAAGTCATTATCTTGGTTTGAAACAACCCTCTACATTTAACTTTAAAAGCCAGTGACATATCACTAGATGAAGTTGGGATTAACAAATTAACATCACTTAAGCTAGGTTTCCCGAATTTGAAATCATTGGTAGCTTCCAAACTTCCAAAATTTTTGAAAATAAATTCCTGTTTAAATTAATTTTTCACGAACTTGCTAAAAAGGTTGACTTTTGAAACAATTTCTCAGAAATTAGTATACAATGACAATACTGGATAGATACCAGTACCAGGAATGGAAACATTGCATAAACTGAAGTCCTCACCTCTTGTACACATTTAACAACATCTTGTGTTCTATGTTCTGAGAGAGCCTTGTTAAAATAACGCAATGCATTCTCATCATCATTCTTCTTTGCATATGCCTTCCCACACCTTGCTAAAGCTCTACAATGGAAAATTGAAAAAGTAAATTAAAAGTTATAACTGAAACCAGATGCCATTTTGTAGGTGCCCCTCAAACGAACCCCAACTGGGAAATCCCATACCATGTGCATGGTCAAAATATGAAAAGCAAATGACACATTTATCCACCCAAAGAATGTTCCAGTGAAGTTTCATAAAATTTTGATAATTAGTATTTCTGAAAAAGTGGCAAACAAAATGTTGGTGATAGAAATAGAGTGAATACTATATGTTCCAGCATTTGTGGACATAATTTTAACATAAACAATCACAGAATTCTTCAAATAAGGTGTCTCCTCTATCTTCTAAAGTTACCAAAAGCTAAAGCTTCCAACATTTCTGCAATGCCCTCTACCCTTGCCTATAATGACAACATGAATAAAAAACCACAAAACAAATACTGTATGCGTAGAAATATTCACTGGTATAAATTTTTGCGGTTTTGGTATTGAGAGCATTTTCGCTTGTATAATTTTTCGCGGTCACGTAGGTGCTGTAAGCATCTAACAAGGATATAAAATTTCCCGATGGATTTATTTTTCGCTGTTGATAAGCGACCGCGAAAATAGCGAACACTAATACACAGCGAATATTTCTACGTATACAGTATCCAACTAGGAGTGTCATTCAAGAGATCTTCCTCTTTTCTGTAAGTGTGGCAAGAATCGGAGCATTTCCCCATTTCCATAAGCACATTGCAAAAGGTAAAGCTGCAATTACAGCTTTAGTTGATGACATTGTGATATAAGTGAAATGATCACGACAGCTGATGCATCACCCAATTAATCAATCAGAATTAAGGTGAACTATGTCAAAGAATTTACTCAGTATTCAATAAGTATACTAGACCGGGCGATGTGTTGTGTCCTTGAGCAAGACACTTAATTTCACGTTGTTCCAGTTCACTCAGCTGAAAAATAAATGAGTACCAGCAAAATGCTGGGGGTTAACCCTGCGATGGACCGGCGTCCCATTCAGGGGAGAGTCTTGTACTCTCAGTCGCTTAACGCCACCGAAACCGGGATAAGCTCCGGCCTGATGGGCCTAATGGCTCGGGACAGACTTTAACTTTTAACAATAAGTAAACAAGATTATAACTTACTTTGCTATGAGTGTGTAATCTGTCCTGTTCTCTCTACCAATATCAACAGCTCTTTCACACTCTTCAATACATTTGTCATAGTCTGCTTTTTCAAAATACACCGCTAGAGAAACAAACAAACAGTAATATTATTGCCACAAGACAACTAAATATTATTAGTTACAGTGTGTTGGTGACCTAATATGGTTTATACAGGGTCAGTAAACTACATAACGAGTAAGCACTGCTCAAGGGAAATAACACTCAATCTATCTAGGCCTGACCCAATATGGACTATACTAGGTCATGATGTGACCAGCATTGTCAAATTAAATTCACAGAACTTAATGAGAGGTAGGTTATGTCAATTTCGAGGGCAACATAAATTAATGAAGTTTTTTTATTTCTTTTCGTTAATCGATTAATCGTTCAAACGTCAGGCCGATTAATTGATTTTCACTTTAAACCGATTTTGCCATCACTAGTTCTCATAGATGGATACATTAAATGAAGGTCAAGGTCACTCAATTTCACAAACAGTTCTAAGTTTCATTGTCATGTTTAATCGGTCCTGCAGAAGAAGTAAAGAATGTGCAAAATATAAAAATGGACAAAAAACAATGTCTGTCAAAAGCTAACCACATAAGGTCATCCTGAGTTTTGTCTCAGGTGAAATAAAAAGTTTTCCATTTAATTGATTACTCACCAGCTTTGTTTGTTAAAAATGTAATATTTGTAGGATCAAGCTCAGCTGCTTTTTCATAGTGACTTATAGCTT
Source organism: Anadara kagoshimensis (assembly GCA_021292105.1). NCBI lineage: Eukaryota > Metazoa > Mollusca > Bivalvia > Arcoida > Arcidae > Anadara > Anadara kagoshimensis. The sequence goes on along the minus strand of CM037858.1, from coordinate 19,176,941 downwards.
TATCAAAATCTCGGCTCTTGTATGCTGCATTTCCTAATTCTTTCTCCTTAAGTGCCTACAAATACAAATTTTTATACATGAATAGTACATTGTATAATTCAATCTAGAAGGGGCCTTGCACCATTGTCAATAAACAATTAGTTGGCCCATCTTTCAGTCTTAGTTGAGGCCTGAATAAATATAGTCCTACCTCTTTCTCATTCATTATATCCTTTCTTTGACTTGTACCAACTGGTTATAGGTTGTAAGACAAGATATGACAAGCATTCAAAAAGTGATGTGGATGTTTCAATAATTTGATTTTGCCAAATAAAATTTTAACATAAAATACTGCTGCTTTTTTTATTTTAGTGCAAGAATATTTAGACTTTTATTTTTCAAAAACCAAAACTGTGCATTTAGGATAACATCCCATCAAACCTGCCATACCAACGCTAATAATGACTCCATTTTTGAACGAATAACCCCCAATTTTTTATTGTCTGGCGTACTAACTACATATCTGTATTGAAAACTTGAATATATATTATTTACATTAGAATAGTGTTTGTATAAGGAAAGATGTCAAGAAGATATTTGCAAATAGTTGACTAATATGATTTAATGAAACAGGGCATAATATACAGTAATACCTCGATTCATTGTCGCCAACTGTTTAGTCAAATTCTGGCATTATACATGGGTTTGGCAATAAATCGACTTATTGAGGTAGACTTATAAACAACACCATAGAAATAGACTTTAAAACATTAAAATATAATGCTGATAAGAGAAGTGGCAAAAATATTTAAAGGCATAATACAAGGATTTGTTGTATTCAAACTGCCATATGTGGAAATATTTGCAAGTACATATTATCATTTGATTTGATTAAATGAGGACAACATTTATTTATATGTAAAGGACAAAGGACAAAATTGAATCATATATTGGTATGTTTGTATTCCAGTATATAAAACTGACCCTAGGAATTTATGGTAACAATAAAGTGAGATTTTTATTAGAAATTTATAGTTTTATCAAAATCTCAGCTCCTGTATGTTGCATTCAAATCATATAGAAATTCTATGGCTTTTCCCCGACTTCTCCAGGTGTATTACATTTTTCCATAACTATTGTAACTTTGCAAATATGACCAAATAACACATAAATATTGAATGACAAATCACCAAGAAATGTTAATTGGTTCCCTGTCCAGTTTCCATTTACAAAAGACAGCTTCATAAAACAGATTTGCATAGCATACCATGGTGACCATTTATATGGAAAATTCATGGCAACCATTTGTTGGTGACCATTCATATAGAAAATGTATGTGACCATTAAACACGAAAATGTATGGTTACTATCCATATGGAAAACATAAATGATCATTTGTTGGTGACCATTCATAAGATTTGTTAGTGACCATTCATATAGAAAATGTATGGTGATATTCATTTAAAAAATGTATGTGATCATTTGTTGGTGAACATCTGTATGGAAAATGCATGGTGGCCTTTTAGTATGGAAAATACATGGTGACTAATCATATGGAAAATGTATGGTGACCATTCATATCGAAAATGTATGGTGACCATTCATATAGAAAATGTATGGCAACCATTCATATCGAAAATGTATGGTGACCATTCATATAAAAAATGTATGGTGACCATTCATATAGAAAATGTATGGCAACCATTCATATCGAAAATGTATGGTGACCATTCATATAGAAAATGTAAAGTGACAATTCATATCAAAAATGTATGTTGACGATTTATATGGAAAATACATAGTAATCTTATAGATAGCGAAGCCTCGCAAATCTCACTCTTAACAGATTCTCTTCATTATTACTTCCATTAAAATCAAACAATTATATCACACACACACACACACACACACACACACACACACACACACTGATGAAGCCCCTTATCCATTTCACAAAATCATATCAAACATGCAAAATAATAACCATGCAGTATAACATACAAATCAAGCAAACTCTCTTCCAATTCAAACACAAATCATAATGCAAATGTATTAATGTTAAATATTAATCTTGATAAACTCATATCCGTATGCTATTTACGCAATTATCCTAGAATATAAAAGCAATTTCAGTCACAAGAACATCTGTAAATGGAATACTGCCACCATTTCATTCAAAACACTAAAATACAGCTCTAATTATACATCCATTCTAAATAATATGTAATGTTATGATTATTCCAACAAGATCAAACCAATAACACAGCAGTCGTAATTAACTCTTATTTTATAAAACTATTTAAATCATGAAATTATCTCTTGACGAATGCCACGGCACTGAACTATACACACCAAGGTTACGAAATTACTAAACACACCAAGGTTAGAAGTGTCATATCAACTTTTTTAACAATGACCTCCTTTTATAAAACCAACCATTTCTGCAAAAATACAAACCACAAATCCTGCAAGAAATAAATGTATTAACATATAGTGTCACGTTTTAAACACTAACAATTCAAAACTAGCTTTTCAATTATTAGTATCACCATATTAACAGCAAACAAACAATCAAATACAAAAGTAGTAAAATCTACCACTGAGAAAAACAAAGCCATCAAATCAACAACAAACAGGGCAACTATTCTACCTGATTGTCAGATTCAGACTGTTTTGATTGACTAGTTTGTGACTTATTGGAGGTATTTGTGGATGACTTGGGAGGAGGTCGTGGTGTGGTGTCTTGAGGAGGTGGTGTTGAGGCATCTGTTTCTTTATCTCCAAATTCTTCACCCATATCTCCCCCTCCGGCTTCCAAATTTAAACCCAGTAGAACACCTAATGTAGCCATAATCCTAGGATCTTGTAAATTTCTGAAATAAACATTATTACTTTGTAAGCAATTTCATTTTTAGTTTCCAGTAAGCAATTTAAGTCTAAAGTAAAATAATGGTATTGTATGTTTCAGTCAAAATTCTTTCGCTTAAATTAAAGTGTTCAGTGCAAATAATACATTGTACTAAAATGTATCCCTTTTCTTAAAGCATATATTAATGACAATTTAGCATTATTTTTAAACCACTGCAAAATTTAAATACAGCAGTCACTGGAGTGGAGTGTGTTTTATACCCCAGTCAAGATTCATTCACTTAAAACCATGTGGGCAGTGCAAATAATATTCAATACATTTAATCCCTTTCCTTCAGAGCAAATATCACTGACAATTTAGCATCATTTTTTAAACTATTGAAAAATTAAAATGTCAGAATGAGTAGAACAGAGTAATAGTGGTTTTTGGATTACTGTATCAGAATATTACGATATCATGGTAACTGATCGGAAGTCTGATAAACTGGGGCCAATTGTTCCAAGGTGTTAGTTTAATCAATTGATTAGTTAAAATTTGATTTTCGTGTAATTTCATATATGTATTGTGAAATTAACAGTAAAATTTTCCAAAATGGATAGAATTTCATCAAAGTCAAGAACATTGTTATAAAAATATTAATTTAATAATGATGCTTTGGTTTTTTTTGATATTTTGAATTTTGAATTTGTGTTAATCACTGATTAAACAAGCAAATTCAATGAATTACGATCCCCTGCCAGTGGGTTTTTTTGTGATTTGCACATTTGTGATGTGTTCAAAGGGCAATAACTCAAAGGAAAATGAGCAAACCAACTCGGGTTACAGATATGCGCATCTCCTATCAATGTAGATGCTTTGCGCCAAGTTTTGTCAAATAGTGCTTCATGGTTTTGGAGAATATGCACAGACAAGAATATCAGACGGACAGATAAAAGGAAGGAAAGACTGGCGGAAAATCAAATTTAATATTCCCCTCTTTCTTCGAAAGGTGGTGGATAATTAATCAAACTTTGAATAACTGGGCCCAAGTTTTACTGGTATATCCCTCTATTGAACACATGAAAATAAAAAAAAAAAAACAATTTACTTACTGCAGATTTCCAGGATTTTTCTGTAATAATTCAATCATAAATCTGTAGTCTGGCTGTTTTAGAAATTCTCTGGTTTTAGGATTAGCTTCTAATTTGGCAATTAAATCAGGTGTGGCAAAAGGATTAGCAAATGGCTGACTTCCTCCAGGACCTGTTAAAATAAATAAGGATTCACCGATTAGAAACTTTTGTATCCCCAAACTTCCATTTTTGAGATGTTCAAAGGGATTAAGATTAACAGGACCCATTAGCCAATCACTCTAAAAAATATATCTGGGCCTGTAACTTTTACAAATCTTAGCTATTTATTACTACAGCAAATCTTGTCTTAAGTGAGCTGGCTCCTAACTGAAATAGTTAAGCTTTATCCCTAGGTTCATCAGTATATCAAAAAAATAATAAACACATGAAAATACATGACGTATTTCAATAACCACATGTGCAGCCATGGATTTTATTTTGAGAAAAAAATCTTGCAAACAATTCAGCTCTAAGGCTGTTGTGGCATGCCATTTGACCACATGTAGCAGACAATAAGCATTTATAATAAGAATGATAATCTCTGTTATTAAGGAATTAAGTATCAGCATATTTGCTTAAAAGCTGTAGATAGGTGATTGTGAGTAGGAAAGCTATTGTTTGAAGCACCACCAGCGGTAAAACATTAGAGCAATGTGCATGTACTGTACCTGTAAGTTTACTGTTGGCTTCATCCAGTCCCTCCTGTAACTGTTCATTCTTAGGATCATGCACCAAACCTTCTTCATATGTTTCTGCTGCCTCCTGGAATCTCTCAAGGTAGTGAAGAGCTGCACCCTTACGAGAGTAACCCTAAACAATGAAAAAATGTTGGTAGAAGATAATTCAGTGTTTACTTAAAAATTTTAGTTCTGGTCATCATATGATCACTTAATTTTTATTCAACAAAAAAATATCAAGCTACTTGTATTTTGTGAAATTTTGATCTTTTTATTGTAGGGTATTACATGTATTTACTAGAGCAAAACAACAACTACCTGGTTCATTGAAATTTCAATCTCAAGATTATCAGATATTTGTTTTCATTCACAATTATAACATCACATGTGGCAGGTTTAGCTTGGAGGATCTTACCCTTCCAGAGCAGCTGGTCTCACTTCCCAAGTTAAAGTTCACAATGACACATTATTGTACTAAATATACAATGTAGTTTAATTAATGATTAACTCTAAATATTTACAATCACTTCTTTCTACATAAACCTACTGACAAGAAAACTGTTCACATTTCAGTAAACTAGCTTCACCTGTAAACTGCTTGTCAAGTCATACAAGTTACAACACTTCTTTGCAGGACTGTTTATGCGTTGCGTGTAGAAGGTGGAGCTAAACCCTTTGAAGGGATGTGTGACGTGAAGAAGGCAGAGATAAATGCTCTGAAGGGATAAATAGCACTGTTCCGTTCACTGGAAGAACAAGCTGATGAGAAATGAAAACCAGTGTTGGAATACTTAAATTATTGCCCTTTCAAAAATTCTGAGTACGGTAGAAAGATTAATATTGTAGATATAAGAAATGATTTTCAATTTTTTGTGGTTTACGGGGTATAAACATAGGCACTTGATACGGTCAATAAAAAATCATCCTATGTCTCTTTTCTTGAAAGGATACACAGGTAAAAGTGCTACGCACGAAAATCATGCGTTGAACTTTTCGCATGATTTTCGCATGAAAAACGTGTCAAATTCATACGTATTTTGTGAATGCGAATTTCGCATGAAAAAATTATGCGATTTACGTGTATAATTTCGTGCGAAATTTGTACGAAAATTCTGCACACGAAAATGGCATGAATTTTTCAATTCGTGCGAATATCTCATGAAAAATTTATGCGAAATTCTCACGAAAAATTATGGTAAAATATTAACTATATCAATGTAAAATATCCATTATATTAAAAATCACTTGGAATTATAAACATTTTGGTGAATAATTCCATTGTGGAATTTATAAAAGACATCACATGAAATTTTAAGTCATGTGAATATCGCACGAAAATTTCATGCGAAAATATCATGAAAAATTCATGCAAAAATGTCACGAAAATTTTTGGTGAAATTCTCATGCAATTGTAACAGCTTTTTTTATTTTAATTAATAATAAACCCAGAGGAATTTCTTCATTTAAAAATTCAAAGAACATTAGAACCTTTCAGGGCCAAAACATCCTATCCTCAAGATTACATTCAACTCTTGTAAAGTACAAATCATAGCACTATTGCATATTTAACCAAATATAGTGTTATCACCCTAAATGTTAGAAAAATCAGATAAAACATATGAGTCAGTACATGCAGTGGGTGTCATTTTATGTCCACATAAGATTTTGCACTCAAAGGCATAGTATAAAGATAATTGATTGATGTTTGGTAAAATAAAAACAACTCCAATGAACAAACATGTTCAAGTAATAAAATATAATGCATTCATTGATGAAGCCCATGGAATTTTTAATACTAGCAATGTTGGTCCTGGATTTACATGGAACTGTCAGTAATGTATATTCATGTGCACAACTACTTAAATGAGGCCCATGGAACTTAAAATACTAGCATTGATGGTCTGGGTTTACATGGGACTCAGTCAACAATGTATATTGTGTGAATAACTACTTAAAATGGGGTTTTTGTAACAAAATAGCTTCCATCTTCCAAACAACAATGTTGCTAATGCTTAAATGCAGTTGGAATTTGAAATCCATTGAGCTTAAGCTGTTGAGGCTCTCTTTATAAGACCTTTCCCCCTGAATAAGTTACTTGAATTAACAGTGATCATGTTTTTGTGCAAGATTTGACACAATTATTATAATCTTCTGTCTATTTTTCCATTTCTAAGTGTCACCACATTTTGTAGTTGGCAGGAAGTCAACAATACGGATGTAAAATATGGAGTTGGTAAACCGCTCAGTGTTCCGGAACAAATCATGGTGATTTGAGTCAGTTTCAATTTTAACCCTCTTGATAACTTGGATGATGAGAAGTGTAATTCATATGAAGACAAGAAAAAAATTACTTTCCTAATATTTGGTATATCAAATCTTACTAATGAAAAGTAAATAATTTAAATAATTCCTTATACATGTAACATGAAAGGGGGAATTCATTGGTAAATCAGGACTCAAACATGTGACCATATACTAGCAGAATGCTCCAAGTACTGTCTGAGCAACCCAGCCACCTGTCAAGACCAGAGTGCCACTTTCCCCCTTCATTTCCTTGTTTAGACTACCTGTCATGAATTGAAACCAACCCGAGACCAACCTATTGCTCTACCACTTCCCAGGGTCAGAATACATTGATCTAGCTATTACTACCACAAAGTTGTAAATTTTAAATTTTGTAAACAGTAATTCTTTATTTATTTATTTATTTATTTATTTATTTATTTATTATTATTATTATTATCATGGTCTTGAGAAAATTTATTTCACCACATAATAAATAAATAAATAAATAAATAAATAAATATATAAATAAATAAATAAATAAATAAATAAATAAATCATTGCATAGTACTATATATAATGTACAGTAAAAGATACTACAGTAATCTATGTGCATATTCATTTAAAGTCATTGTAAGCAGGTATGATTTAATTTCCCATTAGGAAAAGGTGCTCTTTATTTTTCCCACAGTAATAATAATAATAATAATAATAATAATAATAATAATAATGCTCAATACATTGTAATACAATGAAGCAGACATCATAAAGGTACATAGACAGAGCTGGTGCTCCTGACACTTACAGGAACTACATATGACAATAACAACAAGAAGCCTGATCATGTGACATTAGATCATGTGACATGATGGCAACACTTGCAGTTTACAAGGATTGGAACTTCATTTGGCTAAAATCAAACTTGGAACATAAAATCAGTGAATATTTTGAGCCAGTAACACAAGGATATAAGACCAGGAGGAATTTTCATACAAATGTTTTGCTTGTCCTGCACTGAATCCAACAAAAATAATCAAGCTAGGCCGGTGCAGTGCCAGATGAATTTTAGCAGCAGACGATTAGACAACATGGTGAATGAAATGGTAGGCTACTAGGCATAAGGCTGAAGATTAGCAAGGACGCAGGCATAGATAAAAGCAACAGAAAGATGAAAGAAAGAAGAAAATTTGGTAAGTTGAATCAAGTAAATGAATTTCAAGTGTAAAATAGAGTATTGGTTCACAAAATCCAAACACAAAATTGGCATTTACAGCATATTCAGAACATTTTACCTTGACAATGAAACTCTAAATATGGAAGCAAATAAAGTAAAATTTGATTGGTATCATTCATCAGCTGTCTCACAAGTTATATTTCCAGTAGAAATAGATCTACATATATTTTTAGAAAAGTGCTAGATCTATCAAGAACTTTAGTGGGAGGGGAAGGGGACAACGTAGGCTACATTGTAGCCCAGAAATCCTTTGCCTAAATGGTTAACATAACCCCACAATGAGAAATTATAGTCGCAGAGTAACAAATATCTTCTATTAGGAACCCTCATTATTCTCCTATACACTGCTATACAAAGTCCAAAAACAAAGTTCAATATTTTGTTACTTTGCATGAAAAAAATATATTTACTCTTTGCAACTTTGGACAATACACCCAAACTCTAATGTAGAGAAGCATGGTCACCCATCCAGCTGCTGAGCACACATGTCATTGCTTAACTTTCAGTGTTTAACAAGAAACACAATTACAATTTTCCAAATTTACCCATAGTCACTCGTCCAGTAGAAGCAGCCCATATCCTTCCTATTGCTACACTAACATTCTTTTCAATGGAAATTTGAATTCTTTCCGTGCTTACAATTTTATCACCACATGAAAAATAAGTTAAATAACAGGTATGCATAACTACCAGAAGGAATGCAACAACTTTGACTGGTAGTGGTAATGGTCTAGGTATATATTTGTGTCTATCATGTTCTCATTTTCTTGCTTTTATCTTAATAAACTTAAAGTTAAACTTGAAATTTCAATTAAACCCACTTGTTGCCATTTTTTCAATGTGGCATTGTCATTCACAATGCAAAATCGATGTTACTTCAACAATAGGTTATGACATCACAAGCATTTGTAGACATGACACCATTAGTTAATGGTAGATTTTAATCTCAATAGTCAACATTTTGCATTTAAAAGATTATAAGTATTTCACTTCTATTGACACTGTGAGTCCTGACTCCTGGGTTGATGGAGTGAAGTAATGGCATTTGTACCCAAGTCAAGATTCTTTCACTTATAATATCAAGATTAAACCTGGATGGATTGAAATAATGGTGTTTTACATCTCATTTGAGATTCTTTAACTTATATTGACAAGATCAGTTGTGTAATGCCTAATGGCGAAAGTGAGTTTTTGGTGTTTAGCAAATATTTTAATTTAAAAGTCAAGATTTTTTTTCATTTATATCAAGACATTCAGTTCTGGGATGGTTGAATAATGGTGTTATGTGCCTAAATCAAGATTCTTTCACTTATAAAGATATGGCCAGTTTTGGATGATGTTTTATGCCCCAGAAAACATTATTTTACTTATATTGAGATGGTCAGTTCTGGTATGGTGGATTAATGATGTCTTAAACCTGGTTGAGATTCTTTCACTCATATAGAGACAGTCAGTTCAGGGATATAGTGGAGTGGAGTAGTAGTGTTTACACGCAGACAACATTTTTCCACATATCAAGAATTAGATGGTCAGTTCTGGGATGGAAGAGTGAAATAATTATGTTTCATTCTTGGTCAAGATTCTTTCACTTATATTGAGACAGTCAGTTCTGTGATCATAGGGTGGAATAATGATTTTTTTATGCCTTGTCAAGATTCTTGCACTTATATTGAGACAGTGAGTTCTGTGATTATAGAGTGGAGTTATTATGTTTTATTCCTGGTCAAGATTCTTTCACTTATATTGAGACAGTCAGTTCTGGGATCATAGGGTGGAATAATGTTTTTTTATGCCTTGTCAAGATTCTTGCACTTATATTGAGACAGTGAGTTCTGTGATTATAGAGTGGAGTTATGTTTTAGACCTGGTCAAGATTCTTTCACTTATATTGAGACAGTCAGTTCTGGGATCATAGGGTGAAATAATGTTTTTCTATGCCTTGTCAAGATTCTTGCACTTATATTGAGACAGTCAGTTCTGGGATTATAGAGTGGAGTTATTATGTTTTATTCCTGGTCAAGATTCTTTCACTTATATTGAGACAGTCAGTTCTGGGATCATAGGGTGGAATAATGTTTTTTTATGCCTTGTCAAGATTCTTGCACTTATATTGAGACAGTGAGTTCTGTGATTATAGAGTGGAGTTATTATGTTTTATTCCTGGTCAAGATTCTTTCACTTATATTGAGACAGTCAGTTCTGGGATCATAGGGTGGAATAATGTTTTTTTATGCCTTGTCAAGATTCTTGCACTTATATTGAGACAGTGAGTTCTGTGATTATAGAGTGGAGTTATGTTTTAGACCTGGTCAAGATTCTTTCACTTATATTGAGACAGTCAGTTCTGGGATCATAGGGTGAAATAATGTTTTTCTATGCCTTGTCAAGATTCTTGCACTTATATTGAGACAGTCAGTTCTGGGATTATAGAGTGAAGTTATGATGTTTTAGACCTGGTCAAGATTATTTCACTTATATTGAGACAGTCAGTTCTGGGATTGTAGAGTGAATTATGATGTTTTATGCCTGGTCAAGTTTCTTGCACTTATATCGAGACGGTCAGTTCTGCATTTATAGAGTGGAGTTATGATGTTTTAGTCTTGGTCAAGTTTTTTTCACTAATATCAAGATGGTCAGTTCTGGGATAATAGAGTAGAGTTATGATGTTTTATGTTGTGACAAGATTCTTTCACTTATATTGAGACAGTCAGTTCTGGGATCATAGAGTGAAATTATGATGTTTTATGTTGGGACAAGATTCTTTCACTTATATCGAGACAGTCAGTTCTGAGATAGTGGAGTGGAGTAGTGGTGTTTACACCCCAGATAACATTCTTTCACTTATATCAAGATGGTCAGTTCTGCCATGGTGGAGAGGAGTAATGATGTTTTATGTCCCAGAGATTTTTTCACTTAATTGAGATGATCAATCTGGGTTGGAGGAGAAATTGTGTTTTACACTCATCAAATTTGACAATTCCTGGATGGTGGAGTGTAGTAACATTAATAGTGTTTTACACACAAAAAGATTTTTAGATCACTAAAGCCAAAGGCTCAGATGAGCTATTGTCATTGATCTTCGTCGTCCGTATGTAAGCTTTTCACATTTTAATAAACTACTCCAAAACTACTGGCCCAAATTCAATGATATTTAGCAGTAATAATGCCTAGGTAAAGGGGTTTCAGATTTGCACATATGAAGGGGTTGTGTCTCTTTGGGCACCATATAGGAGGAAATTGTTAAAATCATCTCCTGAACATACAGATATTTCATGTAAAACATACTCTTAGGGCACCTAGTTTCAGATTTGCACAAATGGTAGCTGTAGGAGCTAAAATTGGGATATGGCAAGGAACTTACCGGTAAGGGGGGATTTTTAAAACTAAAGGATTTCTCATTATATCTGGAAAACTATAAACTTTTTGTATAGGTATATGTATATTAGTATATTGTAAGTAATGGCATAATGATAATTTTGATATATGAATAAAGGCCATGGGTTCAAAGGTCAAGGTTATAGATGCAACACATACTAAAATGGTTAATTATCTCAAAAAGTATAAACTTATTGTATAGTGAATATGCATGTATACTAGAATATTGTAGGTATTAGCCTAACAATCCGTGTGAAATATAAATTAATGTTATATGTTCAATGGTCAAGGTCAAATGCAAACAATTACTGAAATAGCCTAGTTTTTTTTCACATTAGTTCTTTTATTTTTACTATTTTAGTTGTTTATGAATATACTTCAGCCGGACCGTAGATGCTTTAGATGTAGCATACTTAGGATAACATATAATTAATTTGCAAAAATCTTTGCATATTTGCTCTAACTGCTGAAAATTTTGACATTCTCTTTAATAAACGTAATTGACCATTGAACCACTGCATGAAATACTCAGGTCAACATTAAGGCCATGAGCCTCTTGTTTCACGAATGCACTTGTCAAGGCAGTCGGGTCTGAGATGAAGGAGGAAAATAGAACACCACAAAAAAACTTTAACAAGCAACTGATACACTGTCACACAAGGATCTGTCAAGCAGGATTTGAACCTAAGTATTTATAGAGGTGTTGTATTTAGTAAGACAATGCCATAGACCACTTTAGTCACAGAGAGGTGAAGGAAACAGGAGTCTCCTGAAGTGCACATGTAACTCATTTTAAACATGGATAAGTAGGTTTTGAATAAATGATCAACACCAACAAAGCCTAGCATTTATTTTCCATAACCTCTTAAGATATATTGGTCTTACTACTTAAAAAGTTAATTGAAATATATATTTTTTTTAGGATAAAGAATAATCTACACGAAGGAAGAGGCACCAAGTTATATTTTTGGTCTAAAAGTCAGATCAAATGGTTTTCCAACCCAGTGTTGTTCTGTTGAGTCAGCTTTTTATAAGTGGTAAGTTTTAATTTTACACAAGTTATTTTAGAGTGAACATCATTGACTTCCATACAAAGTGAAATAAGTTTTATTGTAAAATAAGTGGGATAGTTGGTCCATTTAATAAATCTAAAACCACACCAACAGGCATTTCCTACAGTACCTTTCCAGAAGTGGAAGTTTTACATTCAGTGTTTCCTATATTTGTTTGTAATCTTTGTTTCATCTTGTTTGCTTCAATTTCTAACTTTTTATCACCAAAGTATCTTGCAAGCCAACATTTGCTTCAATCGACCAAGTATTTTCAAAAAAGATTTTGAAAGATTTTGGTTATAAAAATACAACTTATTTGCATATTGGGAGATATTGCACACTAACTAAACAAAATTATGGAAAAACTGCTACAACAGTTTAATACTCCCAGTTCTATCTTCTATGTTTAAAATTGAAATAAAATCAGTACATTTATAATGGCGTATTAGTAATTATATACATGCAAACATCATGGTAAAAACATGCTCTCTGCTTGTGATTATTTAAACCTAATCCAGATCATAAAGACCATTTTACTATGGATTCAGAGACAAATAAATATATATATAAATCCCTATGTTACATGTCTCTGACTACACATGAAATATTGTTTACACTAATAAGATTTATGTATCAGATTGTATCAACTCTACCACTTAATATTAGCAATCTAATGTTTTTGGGGTACTATTTGAACCGGGACCACTTGACCTTTTTTACCTGGAAGTGTTTAATGAGACCCCAGTTTAATGGAGTTATGCCCCTTTTTACATTCAGATTTATTTAACACAATATGTGAACTTTGTGACCTAAACCAATTTGAAATTCAATGGGCATTTAAATAATTTGTTATGACATGATCATCATAAAATTATGATCCTGCTCAAATATTTAATCGAGTCATGTCACTTTTCCACTTTGATTTATTTTTACACAATATAGGCACCTAATGACCTTTACCATGTTTAGTCTTACAGTTTGATTGGTGTGTGTATTAAGTACTGCTTTGCAATACTC